>OY101431.1:12175082-12775082 GCA_956483605.1 Tuberolachnus salignus
AATTCCAATGAAATATTCGGTGGAGAGACTAGAAACTGGACACTATATACAATTTATCACCTATTGGATCCTACTATAATAAGGTGGACATGATTATGATTGATGCTATTGTTTTAATTTTTGCTACATATTAAAAATGCAAGACTATATTAAAAAGACTGGATTGTATTTTATATATTCTTATGCCGATACACATATATGATCGATGAAATATATAGAAGTGGTAATATATTTTTTTTTTGCAAAGCTCTTGATATAATATTAAAATATTTGTGATTAAATGTATTCATATATTATGTAAGCTTTCCTGCTGTATATTATTATATATGAACTGCAAAATTTAATTCCAATGAAATATTCAATGGAGAGACTACAAACTGGACATTATATTCAATTTTTATACAATTAGTTCCTTATATAAAAAGGAGGTCATGATTATGATTCATGCTTTGTTTTCAATTTGTGCTACTAATGGAAAATTCAAGACTATAGTATAAATACTGGATTGTTTTTTCTATATTCCTATGCTGATACACATAAACAATCGATGAAATATATAGAAGTGGTAATATATTTTTTTTTGCAAAGCTCTTGATTTAATATTAAAATATTTATGATTAAATGTATTCTTATACTATGTAAGCTTTCTTGCTGTATATTTTTATATATGAACTGCAAAATATTATTCCAATGAAATATTCGGTGGAGAGACTAGAAACTGGACACTATATACAATTTATCACCTATTGGATCCTACTATAATAAGGTGGACATGATTATGATTGATGCTATTGTTTTAATTTTTGCTACATATTAAAAATGCAAGACTATATTAAAAAGACTGGATTGTATTTTATATATTCTTATGCCGATACACATATATGATCGATGAAATATATAGAAGTGGTAATATATTTTTTTTTTGCAAAGCTCTTGATATAATATTAAAATATTTGTGATTAAATGTATTCTTATATTATGTAAGCTTTCCTGCTGTATATTATTGAATATGAACTGCAAAATTTAATTCCAATGAAATATTCGGTGGAGAGACTACAAACTGGACATTATATTCAATTTTTATACAATTAGTTCCTTATAAAAAAAGGAGGTCATGATTATGATTCATGCTTTGTTTTCAATTTGTGCTACTAATGGAAAATGCAAGACTATAGTATAAATACTGGATTGTTTTTTCTATATTCCTATGCTGATACACATAAACAATCGATGAAATATATAGAAGTGGTAATATATTTTTTTTTGCAAAGCTCTTGATTTAATATTAAAATATTTATGATTAAATGTATTCTTATACTATGTAAGCTTTCTTGCTGTATATTTTTATATATGAACTGCAAAATATTATTCCAATGAAATATTCGGTGGAGAGACTAGAAACTGGACACTATATACAATTTATCACCTATTGGATCCTACTATAATAAGGTGGACATGATTATGATTGATGCTATTGTTTTAATTTTTGCTACATATTAAAAATGCAAGACTATATTAAAAAGACTGGATTGTATTTTATATATTCTTATGCCGATACACATATATGATCGATGAAATATATAGAAGTGGTAATATATTTTTTTTTTGCAAAGCTCTTGATATAATATTAAAATATTTGTGATTAAATGTATTCTTATATTATGTAAGCTTTCCTGCTGTATATTTTTAGATATGAACTGTGGAAAAATTAGTTCCAAAAAATAATCTGTGGAGAGACTACAAACTGGACACTATATACAATTTACCACCTATTGGATCCTACTATAATAAGGTGGACATGATTATGATTGATGCTATAGTTTTAAATTTTGCTACATATTAAAAATGCAAGACTATATTAAAAAGACTGGATTGTTTTTTCAATATTCTTATGCTGATACACATAAACAATCGATGAAATATATAGAAGTGGTAATATATTTTTTTTTTGCAAAGCTCTTGATATAAATTTAAAATATTTGTGATTAAATGTATTCTTATATTATGTAAGCTTTCCTGATGTATATTTTTAGATATGAACTGTGGAAAAATTAGTTCCAAAAAATAATCGGTGGAGAGACTGCAAACTGGACACTATATTCAATTTTTATACTATTAGTTCCTTATATAAAAAGGATGACATGATTATGTTTGATGCTGTAGTTTTAAATTTTGCTACATATTAAAAATGCAAGACTATACTAAAAAGACTGGATTGTATTTTATATATTCTTATGCCGATACACATATATGATCGATAAAATATATAGCAGTGGTAATATATTTTTTTTTGCAAAGCTCTTGATATAATATTAAAATATTTGTGATTAAATGTATTCTTATACTAAGTAAGCTTTCCTGCTGTATATTTTTATATAGGAACTGCAAAATATAATTCCAATGAAATATTTAGTGGAGAGACTACAAACTGGACACTATATACAATTTATCACCTATTGGATCCTACTATAATAAGGTGGACATGATTATGATTGATGCTATTGTTTTAATTTTTGCTACATATTAAAAATGCAAGACTATATTAAAAAGACTGGATTGTTTTTTTTTATATTCTTATGCTGATACACATAAACAATCGATGAAATATATAGAAGTGGTAATATATTTTTTTTTTGCAAAGCTCTTGATATAATTTTAAAATATTTGTGATTAAATGTATTCTTATTTATGTAAGCTTTCTTGATGTATATTTTTAGATATGAACTGTGGAAAAATTAGTTCCAAAAAATAATCTGTGGAGAGACTGCAAACTGGACACTATATTCAATTTTTATACTATTAGTTCCTTATATAAAAAGGATGACATGATTATGTTTGATGCTGTAGTTTTAAATTTTGCTACATATTAAAAATGCAAGACTATATTAAAAAGACTGGGTTGTATTTTATATATTCTTATGCCGATACACATAAATGATCGATAAAATATATAGCAGTGGTAATATATTTTTTTTTGCAAAGCTCTTGATATAATTTTAAAATATTTGTGATTAAATGTATTCTTATACTATATAAGCTATCCTGCTGTATATTTTTAGATATTAACTGTGGAAAAATTAGTTCCAAAAAATTATCTGTGGAGAGACTACAAACTGGACACTATATTCAATTTTTATACTATTAGTTCCTTATATAAAAAGAAGGTCATGATTATGATTCATGCTTTGTTTTCAATTTGTGCTACTAATGGATAATGTAAGACTATAGTATAAATACTGGATTGTATATTCTATATTCTTATGCCGATACACATAAACAATCGATGAAATATATAGAAATGGTAATATATTTTTTTTTGCAAAGCTCTTGATATAATTTTACAATATTTGTGATTAAATGTATTCTTAAACTATGTAAGCTTTCCTGCTGTATATTATTATATATGAACTGCAAAATATAATTCCAATGAAATATTCGGTGGAGAGACTACAAACTGGACACTATATACAATTTATCACCTATTGGATCCTACTATAATAAGGTGGACATGATTATGATTGATGCTATTGTTTTAATTTTTGCTACATATTAAAAATGCAAGACTATATTAAAAAGACTGGATTGTTTTTTCTATATTCTTATGCTGATACACATAAACAATCAATAAAATATATAGAAGTGGTAATATATTTTTTTTTTGCAAAGCTCTTGATATAATTTTAAAATATTTGTGATTAAATGTATTCTTAAACTATGTAAGCTTTCCTGCTGTATATTATTATATATGAACTGCAAAATATAATTCCAATGAAATATTCAGTGGAGAGACTACAAACTGGACACTATATTCAATTTTTATACTATTAGTTCCTTATATAAAAAGGATGACATGATTATGTTTGATGCTGTAGTTTTAAATTTTGCTACATATTAAAAATGCAAGACTATATTAAAAAGACTGGATTGTATTTTATATATTCTTATGCCGATACACATATATGATCGATGAAATATATAGAAGTGGTAATATATTTTTTTTTGCAAAGCTCTTGATTTAATATTAAAATATTTATGATTAAATGTATTCTTATACTATGTAAGCTTTCTTGCTGTATATTTTTATATATGAACTGCAAAATATAATTCCAATGAAATATTCGGTGGAGAGACTAGAAACTGGACACTATATACAATTTATCACCTATTGGATCCTACTATAATAAGGTGGACATGATTATGATTGATGCTATTGTTTTAATTTTTGCTACATATTAAAAATGCAAGACTATATTAAAAAGACTGGATTTTATTTTATATATTCTTATGCCGATACACATATATGATCGATGAAATATATAGAAGTGGTAATATATTTTTTTTTTGCAAAGCTCTTGATATAATATTAAAATATTTGTGATTAAATGTATTCATATATTATGTAAGCTTTCCTGCTGTATATTATTATATATGAACTGCAAAATTTAATTCCAATGAAATATTCGGTGGAGAGACTACAAACTGGACATTATATTCAATTTTTATACAATTAGTTCCTTATAAAAAAAGGAGGTCATGATTATGATTCATGCTTTGTTTTCAATTTGTGCTACTAATGGAAAATGCAAGACTATAGTATAAATACTGGATTGTTTTTTCTATATTCCTATGCTGATACACATAAACAATCGATGAAATATATAGAAGTGGTAATATATTTTTTTTTGCAAAGCTCTTGATTTAATATTAAAATATTTATGATTAAATGTATTCTTATACTATGTAAGCTTTCTTGCTGTATATTTTTATATATGAACTGCAAAATATTATTCCAATGAAATATTCGGTGGAGAGACTAGAAACTGGACACTATATACAATTTATCACCTATTGGATCCTACTATAATAAGGTGGACATGATTATGATTGATGCTATTGTTTTAATTTTTGCTACATATTAAAAATGCAAGACTATATTAAAAAGACTGGATTGTATTTTATATATTCTTATGCCGATACACATATATGATCGATGAAATATATAGAAGTGGTAATATATTTTTTTTTTGCAAAGCTCTTGATATAATATTAAAATATTTGTGATTAAATGTATTCTTATATTATGTAAGCTTTCCTGCTGTATATTTTTAGATATGAACTGTGGAAAAATTAGTTCCAAAAAATAATCTGTGGAGAGACTACAAACTGGACACTATATACAATTTACCACCTATTGGATCCTACTATAATAAGGTGGACATGATTATGATTGATGCTATAGTTTTAAATTTTGCTACATATTAAAAATGCAAGACTATATTAAAAAGACTGGATTGTTTTTTCAATATTCTTATGCTGATACACATAAACAATCGATGAAATATATAGAAGTGGTAATATATTTTTTTTTTGCAAAGCTCTTGATATAAATTTAAAATATTTGTGATTAAATGTATTCTTATATTATGTAAGCTTTCCTGATGTATATTTTTAGATATGAACTGTGGAAAAATTAGTTCCAAAAAATAATCGGTGGAGAGACTGCAAACTGGACACTATATTCAATTTTTATACTATTAGTTCCTTATATAAAAAGGATGACATGATTATGTTTGATGCTGTAGTTTTAAATTTTGCTACATATTAAAAATGCAAGACTATACTAAAAAGACTGGATTGTATTTTATATATTCTTATGCCGATACACATATATGATCGATAAAATATATAGCAGTGGTAATATATTTTTTTTTGCAAAGCTCTTGATATAATATTAAAATATTTGTGATTAAATGTATTCTTATACTAAGTAAGCTTTCCTGCTGTATATTTTTATATAGGAACTGCAAAATATAATTCCAATGAAATATTTAGTGGAGAGACTACAAACTGGACACTATATACAATTTATCACCTATTGGATCCTACTATAATAAGGTGGACATGATTATGATTGATGCTATTGTTTTAATTTTTGCTACATATTAAAAATGCAAGACTATATTAAAAAGACTGGATTGTTTTTTTTTATATTCTTATGCTGATACACATAAACAATCGATGAAATATATAGAAGTGGTAATATATTTTTTTTTTGCAAAGCTCTTGATATAATTTTAAAATATTTGTGATTAAATGTATTCTTATTTATGTAAGCTTTCTTGATGTATATTTTTAGATATGAACTGTGGAAAAATTAGTTCCAAAAAATAATCTGTGGAGAGACTGCAAACTGGACACTATATTCAATTTTTATACTATTAGTTCCTTATATAAAAAGGATGACATGATTATGTTTGATGCTGTAGTTTTAAATTTTGCTACATATTAAAAATGCAAGACTATATTAAAAAGACTGGGTTGTATTTTATATATTCTTATGCCGATACACATAAATGATCGATAAAATATATAGCAGTGGTAATATATTTTTTTTTGCAAAGCTCTTGATATAATTTTAAAATATTTGTGATTAAATGTATTCTTATACTATATAAGCTATCCTGCTGTATATTTTTAGATATTAACTGTGGAAAAATTAGTTCCAAAAAATTATCTGTGGAGAGACTACAAACTGGACACTATATTCAATTTTTATACTATTAGTTCCTTATATAAAAAGAAGGTCATGATTATGATTCATGCTTTGTTTTCAATTTGTGCTACTAATGGATAATGTAAGACTATAGTATAAATACTGGATTGTATATTCTATATTCTTATGCCGATACACATAAACAATCGATGAAATATATAGAAATGGTAATATATTTTTTTTTGCAAAGCTCTTGATATAATTTTACAATATTTGTGATTAAATGTATTCTTAAACTATGTAAGCTTTCCTGCTGTATATTATTATATATGAACTGCAAAATATAATTCCAATGAAATATTCGGTGGAGAGACTACAAACTGGACACTATATACAATTTATCACCTATTGGATCCTACTATAATAAGGTGGACATGATTATGATTGATGCTATTGTTTTAATTTTTGCTACATATTAAAAATGCAAGACTATATTAAAAAGACTGGATTGTTTTTTCTATATTCTTATGCTGATACACATAAACAATCAATAAAATATATAGAAGTGGTAATATATTTTTTTTTTGCAAAGCTCTTGATATAATTTTAAAATATTTGTGATTAAATGTATTCTTAAACTATGTAAGCTTTCCTGCTGTATATTATTATATATGAACTGCAAAATATAATTCCAATGAAATATTCAGTGGAGAGACTACAAACTGGACACTATATTCAATTTTTATACTATTAGTTCCTTATATAAAAAGGATGACATGATTATGTTTGATGCTGTAGTTTTAAATTTTGCTACATATTAAAAATGCAAGACTATATTAAAAAGACTGGATTGTATTTTATATATTCTTATGCCGATACACATATATGATCGATGAAATATATAGAAGTGGTAATATATTTTTTTTTGCAAAGCTCTTGATTTAATATTAAAATATTTATGATTAAATGTATTCTTATACTATGTAAGCTTTCTTGCTGTATATTTTTATATATGAACTGCAAAATATAATTCCAATGAAATATTCGGTGGAGAGACTAGAAACTGGACACTATATACAATTTATCACCTATTGGATCCTACTATAATAAGGTGGACATGATTATGATTGATGCTATTGTTTTAATTTTTGCTACATATTAAAAATGCAAGACTATATTAAAAAGACTGGATTGTATTTTATATATTCTTATGCCGATACACATATATGATCGATGAAATATATAGAAGTGGTAATATATTTTTTTTTTGCAAAGCTCTTGATATAATATTAAAATATTTGTGATTAAATGTATTCATATATTATGTAAGCTTTCCTGCTGTATATTATTATATATGAACTGCAAAATTTAATTCCAATGAAATATTCAATGGAGAGACTACAAACTGGACATTATATTCAATTTTTATACAATTAGTTCCTTATATAAAAAGGAGGTCATGATTATGATTCATGCTTTGTTTTCAATTTGTGCTACTAATGGAAAATGCAAGACTATAGTATAAATACTGGATTGTTTTTTCTATATTCCTATGCTGATACACATAAACAATCGATGAAATATATAGAAGTGGTAATATATTTTTTTTTGCAAAGCTCTTGATTTAATATTAAAATATTTATGATTAAATGTATTCTTATACTATGTAAGCTTTCTTGCTGTATATTTTTATATATGAACTGCAAAATATTATTCCAATGAAATATTCGGTGGAGAGACTAGAAACTGGACACTATATACAATTTATCACCTATTGGATCCTACTATAATAAGGTGGACATGATTATGATTGATGCTATTGTTTTAATTTTTGCTACATATTAAAAATGCAAGACTATATTAAAAAGACTGGATTGTATTTTATATATTCTTATGCCGATACACATATATGATCGATGAAATATATAGAAGTGGTAATATATTTTTTTTTTGCAAAGCTCTTGATATAATATTAAAATATTTGTGATTAAATGTATTCTTATATTATGTAAGCTTTCCTGCTGTATATTATTGAATATGAACTGCAAAATTTAATTCCAATGAAATATTCGGTGGAGAGACTACAAACTGGACATTATATTCAATTTTTATACAATTAGTTCCTTATATAAAATGGATGACATGATTATGTTTGATGCTGTAGTTTTAAATTTTGCTACATATTAAAAATGCAAGACTATATTAAAAAGACTGGATTGTATTTTATATATTCTTATGCCGATACACATATATGATCGATAAAATATATAGCAGTGGTAATATATTTTTTTTTGCAAAGCTCTTGATATAATATTAAAATATTTGTGATTAAATGTATTCTTATACTATGTAAGCTTTCCTGCTGTATATTTTTATATAGGAACTGCAAAATATAATTCCAATGAAATATTTAGTGGAGAGACTACAAACTGGACACTATATACAATTTATCACCTATTGGATCCTACTATAATAAGGTGGACATGATTATGATTGATGCTATTGTTTTAATTTTTGCTACATATTAAAAATGCAAGACTATATTAAAAAGACTGGATTGTTTTTTTTTATATTCTTATGCTGATACACATAAACAATCGATGAAATATATAGAAGTGGTAATATATTTTTTTTTTGCAAAGCTCTTGATATAATTTTAAAATATTTGTGATTAAATGTATTCTTATACTATATAAGCTTTCCTGCTGTATATTTTTAGATATTAACTGTGGAAAAATTAGTTCCAAAAAATAATCTGTGAAGAGACTACAAACTGGACACTATATTCAATTTTTATACTATTAGTTCCTTATATAAAAAGGATGACATGATTATGTTTGATGCTGTAGTTTTAAATTTTGCTACATATTAAAAATGCAAGACTATATTAAAAAGACTGGATTGTTTTTTCTATATTCTTATGCTGATACACATAAACAATCGATGAAATATATAGAAGTGGTAATATATTTTTTTTTTGCAAAGCTCTTGATATAAATTTAAAATATTTGTGATTAAATGTATTCTTATATTATGTAAGCTTTCCTGATGTATATTTTTAGATATGAACTGTGGAAAAATTAGTTCCAAAAAATAATCTGTGGAGAGACTGCAAACTGGACACTATATTCAATTTTTATACTATTAGTTCCTTATATAAAAAGGATGACATGATTATGTTTGATGCTGTAGTTTTAAATTTTGCTACATATTAAAAATGCAAGACTATATTAAAAAGACTGGATTGTATTTTATATATTCTTATGCCGATACACATAAATGATCGATAAAATATATAGCAGTGGTAATATAATTTTTTTTTGCAAAGCTCTTGATATAATTTTAAAATATTTGTGATTAAATGTATTCTTATACTATATAAGCTTTCCTGCTGTATATTTTTAGATATTAACTGTGGAAAAATTAGTTCCAAAAAATAATCTGTGGAGAGACTACAAACTGGACACTATATTCAATTTTTATACTATTAGTTCCTTATATAAAAAGGAGGTCATGATTATGATTCATGCTTTGTTTTCAATTTGTGCTACTAATGGATAATGCAAGACTATAGTATAAATACTGGATTGTATATTCTATATTCTTATGCCGATACACATAAACAATCGATGAAATATATAGAAGTGGTAATATATTTTTTTTTGCAAAGCTCTTGATATAATTTTACAATATTTGTGATTAAATGTATTCTTAAACTATGTAAGCTTTCCTGCTGTATATTATTATATATGAACTGCAAAATATAATTCCAATGAAATATTCGGTGGAGAGACTACAAACTGGACACTATATACAATTTATCACCTATTGGATCCTACTATAATAAGGTGGACATGATTATGATTGATGCTATTGTTTTAATTTTTGCTACATATTAAAAATGCAAGACTATATTAAAAAGACTGGATTGTTTTTTCTATATTCTTATGCTGATACACATAAACAATCGATAAAATATATAGAAGTGGTAATATATTTTTTTTTTGCAAAGCTCTTGATATAATTTTAAAATATTTGTGATTAAATGTATTCTTATACTATGTAAGCTTTCCTGCTGTATATTATTATATATGAACTGCAAAATATAATTCCAATGAAATATTCAGTGGAGAGACTACAAACTGGACACTATATTCAATTTTTATACTATTAGTTCCTTATATAAAAAGGATGACATGATTATGTTTGATGCTGTAGTTTTAAATTTTGCTACATATTAAAAATGCAAGACTATATTAAAAAGACTGGATTGTATTTTATATTTTCTTATGCCGATACACATATATGATCGATGAAATATATAGAAGTGGTAATATATTTTTTTTTGCAAAGCTCTTGATTTAATATTAAAATATTTATGATTAAATGTATTCTTATACTATGTAAGCTTTCTTGCTGTATATTTTTATATATGAACTGCAAAATATTATTCCAATGAAATATTCGGTGGAGAGACTAGAAACTGGACACTATATACAATTTATCACCTATTGGATCCTACTATAATAAGGTGGACATGATTATGATTGATGCTATTGTTTTAATTTTTGCTACATATTAAAAATGCAAGACTATATTAAAAAGACTGGATTGTATTTTATATATTCTTATGCCGATACACATATATGATCGATGAAATATATAGAAGTGGTAATATATTTTTTTTTTGCAAAGCTCTTGATATAATATTAAAATATTTGTGATTAAATGTATTCTTATATTATGTAAGCTTTCCTGCTGTATATTATTGAATATGAACTGCAAAATTTAATTCCAATGAAATATTCGGTGGAGAGACTACAAACTGGACATTATATTCAATTTTTATACAATTAGTTCCTTATATAAAATGGATGACATGGCTATGTTTGATGCTGTAGTTTTAAATTTTGCTACATATTAAAAATGCAAGACTATATTAAAAAGACTGGATTGTATTTTATATATTCTTATGACGATACACATATATGATCGATAAAATATATAGCAGTGGTAATATATTTTTTTTTGCAAAGCTCTTGATATAATATTAAAATATTTGTGATTAAATGTATTCTTATACTATGTAAGCTTTCCTGCTGTATATTTTTATATAGGAACTGCAAAATATAATTCCAATGAAATATTTAGTGGAGAGACTACAAACTGGACACTATATACAATTTATCACCTATTGGATCCTACTATAATAAGGTGGACATGATTATGATTGATGCTATTGTTTTAATTTTTGCTACATATTAAAAATGCAAGACTATATTAAAAAGACTGGATTGTTTTTTTTTATATTCTTATGCTGATACACATAAACAATCGATGAAATATATAGAAGTGGTTATATATTTTTTTTTTGCAAAGCTCTTGATATAATTTTAAAATATTTGTGATTAAATGTATTCTTATATTATGTAAGCTTTCCTGCTGTATATTTTTAGATATTAACTGTGGAAAAATTAGTTCCAAAAAATAATCTGTGAAGAGACTACAAACTGGACACTATATTCAATTTTTATACTATTAGTTCCTTATATAAAATGGATGACATGATTATGTTTGATGCTGTAGTTTTAAATTTTGCTACATATTAAAAATGCAAGACTATATTAAAAAGACTGGATTGTTTTTTCTATATTCTTATGCTGATACACATAAACAATCGATGAAATATATAGAAGTGGTAATATATTTTTTTTTTGCAAAGCTCTTGATATAAATTTAAAATATTTGTGATTAAATGTATTCTTATATTATGTAAGCTTTCTTGATGTATATTTTTAGATATGAACTGTGGAAAAATTAGTTCCAAAAAATAATCTGTGGAGAGACTGCAAACTGGACACTATATTCAATTTTTATACTATTAGTTCCTTATATAAAAAGGATGACATGATTATGTTTGATGCTGTAGTTTTAAATTTTGCTACATATTAAAAATGCAAGACTATATTAAAAAGACTGGGTTGTATTTTATATATTCTTATGCCGATACACATAAATGATCGATAAAATATATAGCAGTGGTAATATATTTTTTTTTGCAAAGCTCTTGATATAATTTTAAAATATTTGTGATTAAATGTATTCTTATACTATATAAGCTATCCTGCTGTATATTTTTAGATATTAACTGTGGAAAAATTAGTTCCAAAAAATTATCTGTGGAGAGACTACAAACTGGACACTATATTCAATTTTTATACTATTAGTTCCTTATATAAAAAGAAGGTCATGATTATGATTCATGCTTTGTTTTCAATTTGTGCTACTAATGGATAATGTAAGACTATAGTATAAATACTGGATTGTATATTCTATATTCTTATGCCGATACACATAAACAATCGATGAAATATATAGAAATGGTAATATATTTTTTTTTGCAAAGCTCTTGATATAATTTTACAATATTTGTGATTAAATGTATTCTTAAACTATGTAAGCTTTCCTGCTGTATATTATTATATATGAACTGCAAAATATAATTCCAATGAAATATTCGGTGGAGAGACTACAAACTGGACACTATATACAATTTATCACCTATTGGATCCTACTATAATAAGGTGGACATGATTATGATTGATGCTATTGTTTTAATTTTTGCTACATATTAAAAATGCAAGACTATATTAAAAAGACTGGATTGTTTTTTCTATATTCTTATGCTGATACACATAAACAATCAATAAAATATATAGAAGTGGTAATATATTTTTTTTTTGCAAAGCTCTTGATATAATTTTAAAATATTTGTGATTAAATGTATTCTTAAACTATGTAAGCTTTCCTGCTGTATATTATTATATATGAACTGCAAAATATAATTCCAATGAAATATTCAGTGGAGAGACTACAAACTGGACACTATATTCAATTTTTATACTATTAGTTCCTTATATAAAAAGGATGACATGATTATGTTTGATGCTGTAGTTTTAAATTTTGCTACATATTAAAAATGCAAGACTATATTAAAAAGACTGGATTGTATTTTATATATTCTTATGCCGATACACATATATGATCGATGAAATATATAGAAGTGGTAATATATTTTTTTTTGCAAAGCTCTTGATTTAATATTAAAATATTTATGATTAAATGTATTCTTATACTATGTAAGCTTTCTTGCTGTATATTTTTATATATGAACTGCAAAATATAATTCCAATGAAATATTCGGTGGAGAGACTAGAAACTGGACACTATATACAATTTATCACCTATTGGATCCTACTATAATAAGGTGGACATGATTATGATTGATGCTATTGTTTTAATTTTTGCTACATATTAAAAATGCAAGACTATATTAAAAAGACTGGATTGTATTTTATATATTCTTATGCCGATACACATATATGATCGATGAAATATATAGAAGTGGTAATATATTTTTTTTTTGCAAAGCTCTTGATATAATATTAAAATATTTGTGATTAAATGTATTCATATATTATGTAAGCTTTCCTGCTGTATATTATTATATATGAACTGCAAAATTTAATTCCAATGAAATATTCGGTGGAGAGACTACAAACTGGACATTATATTCAATTTTTATACAATTAGTTCCTTATATAAAAAGGAGGTCATGATTATGATTCATGCTTTGTTTTCAATTTGTGCTACTAATGGAAAATGCAAGACTATAGTATAAATACTGGATTGTTTTTTCTATATTCCTATGCTGATACACATAAACAATCGATGAAATATATAGAAGTGGTAATATATTTTTTTTTGCAAAGCTCTTGATTTAATATTAAAATATTTATGATTAAATGTATTCTTATACTATGTAAGCTTTCTTGCTGTATATTTTTATATATGAACTGCAAAATATTATTCCAATGAAATATTCGGTGGAGAGACTAGAAACTGGACACTATATACAATTTATCACCTATTGGATCCTACTATAATAAGGTGGACATGATTATGATTGATGCTATTGTTTTAATTTTTGCTACATATTAAAAATGCAAGACTATATTAAAAAGACTGGATTGTATTTTATATATTCTTATGCCGATACACATATATGATCGATGAAATATATAGAAGTGGTAATATATTTTTTTTTTGCAAAGCTCTTGATATAATATTAAAATATTTGTGATTAAATGTATTCTTATATTATGTAAGCTTTCCTGCTGTATATTATTGAATATGAACTGCAAAATTTAATTCCAATGAAATATTCGGTGGAGAGACTACAAACTGGACATTATATTCAATTTTTATACAATTAGTTCCTTATATAAAATGGATGACATGATTATGTTTGATGCTGTAGTTTTAAATTTTGCTACATATTAAAAATGCAAGACTATATTAAAAAGACTGGATTGTATTTTATATATTCTTATGCCGATACACATATATGATCGATAAAATATATAGCAGTGGTAATATATTTTTTTTTGCAAAGCTCTTGATATAATATTAAAATATTTGTGATTAAATGTATTCTTATACTATGTAAGCTTTCCTGCTGTATATTTTTATATAGGAACTGCAAAATATAATTCCAATGAAATATTTAGTGGAGAGACTACAAACTGGACACTATATACAATTTATCACCTATTGGATCCTACTATAATAAGGTGGACATGATTATGATTGATGCTATTGTTTTAATTTTTGCTACATATTAAAAATGCAAGACTATATTAAAAAGACTGGATTGTTTTTTTTTATATTCTTATGCTGATACACATAAACAATCGATGAAATATATAGAAGTGGTAATATATTTTTTTTTTGCAAAGCTCTTGATATAATTTTAAAATATTTGTGATTAAATGTATTCTTATACTATATAAGCTTTCCTGCTGTATATTTTTAGATATTAACTGTGGAAAAATTAGTTCCAAAAAATAATCTGTGAAGAGACTACAAACTGGACACTATATTCAATTTTTATACTATTAGTTCCTTATATAAAAAGGATGACATGATTATGTTTGATGCTGTAGTTTTAAATTTTGCTACATATTAAAAATGCAAGACTATATTAAAAAGACTGGATTGTTTTTTCTATATTCTTATGCTGATACACATAAACAATCGATGAAATATATAGAAGTGGTAATATATTTTTTTTTTGCAAAGCTCTTGATATAAATTTAAAATATTTGTGATTAAATGTATTCTTATATTATGTAAGCTTTCCTGATGTATATTTTTAGATATGAACTGTGGAAAAATTAGTTCCAAAAAATAATCTGTGGAGAGACTGCAAACTGGACACTATATTCAATTTTTATACTATTAGTTCCTTATATAAAAAGGATGACATGATTATGTTTGATGCTGTAGTTTTAAATTTTGCTACATATTAAAAATGCAAGACTATATTAAAAAGACTGGATTGTATTTTATATATTCTTATGCCGATACACATAAATGATCGATAAAATATATAGCAGTGGTAATATAATTTTTTTTTGCAAAGCTCTTGATATAATTTTAAAATATTTGTGATTAAATGTATTCTTATACTATATAAGCTTTCCTGCTGTATATTTTTAGATATTAACTGTGGAAAAATTAGTTCCAAAAAATAATCTGTGGAGAGACTACAAACTGGACACTATATTCAATTTTTATACTATTAGTTCCTTATATAAAAAGGATGACATGATTATGTTTGATGCTGTAGTTTTAAATTTTGCTACATATTAAAAATGCAAGACTATATTAAAAAGACTGGATTGTATTTTATATATTCTTATGCCGATACACATATATGATCGATGAAATATATAGAAGTGGTAATATATTTTTTTTTGCAAAGCTCTTGATTTAATATTAAAATATTTATGATTAAATGTATTCTTATACTATGTAAGCTTTCTTGCTGTATATTTTTATATATGAACTGCAAAATATAATTCCAATGAAATATTCGGTGGAGAGACTAGAAACTGGACACTATATACAATTTATCACCTATTGGATCCTACTATAATAAGGTGGACATGATTATGATTGATGCTATTGTTTTAATTTTTGCTACATATTAAAAATGCAAGACTATATTAAAAAGACTGGATTGTATTTTATATATTCTTATGCCGATACACATATATGATCGATGAAATATATAGAAGTGGTAATATATTTTTTTTTTGCAAAGCTCTTGATATAATATTAAAATATTTGTGATTAAATGTATTCATATATTATGTAAGCTTTCCTGCTGTATATTATTATATATGAACTGCAAAATTTAATTCCAATGAAATATTCAATGGAGAGACTACAAACTGGACATTATATTCAATTTTTATACAATTAGTTCCTTATATAAAAAGGAGGTCATGATTATGATTCATGCTTTGTTTTCAATTTGTGCTACTAATGGAAAATGCAAGACTATAGTATAAATACTGGATTGTTTTTTCTATATTCCTATGCTGATACACATAAACAATCGATGAAATATATAGAAGTGGTAATATATTTTTTTTTGCAAAGCTCTTGATTTAATATTAAAATATTTATGATTAAATGTATTCTTATACTATGTAAGCTTTCTTGCTGTATATTTTTATATATGAACTGCAAAATATTATTCCAATGAAATATTCGGTGGAGAGACTAGAAACTGGACACTATATACAATTTATCACCTATTGGATCCTACTATAATAAGGTGGACATGATTATGATTGATGCTATTGTTTTAATTTTTGCTACATATTAAAAATGCAAGACTATATTAAAAAGACTGGATTGTATTTTATATATTCTTATGCCGATACACATATATGATCGATGAAATATATAGAAGTGGTAATATATTTTTTTTTTGCAAAGCTCTTGATATAATATTAAAATATTTGTGATTAAATGTATTCTTATATTATGTAAGCTTTCCTGCTGTATATTATTGAATATGAACTGCAAAATTTAATTCCAATGAAATATTCGGTGGAGAGACTACAAACTGGACATTATATTCAATTTTTATACAATTAGTTCCTTATATAAAATGGATGACATGATTATGTTTGATGCTGTAGTTTTAAATTTTGCTACATATTAAAAATGCAAGACTATATTAAAAAGACTGGATTGTATTTTATATATTCTTATGCCGATACACATATATGATCGATAAAATATATAGCAGTGGTAATATATTTTTTTTTGCAAAGCTCTTGATATAATATTAAAATATTTGTGATTAAATGTATTCTTATACTATGTAAGCTTTCCTGCTGTATATTTTTATATAGGAACTGCAAAATATAATTCCAATGAAATATTTAGTGGAGAGACTACAAACTGGACACTATATACAATTTATCACCTATTGGATCCTACTATAATAAGGTGGACATGATTATGATTGATGCTATTGTTTTAATTTTTGCTACATATTAAAAATGCAAGACTATATTAAAAAGACTGGATTGTTTTTTTTTATATTCTTATGCTGATACACATAAACAATCGATGAAATATATAGAAGTGGTAATATATTTTTTTTTTGCAAAGCTCTTGATATAATTTTAAAATATTTGTGATTAAATGTATTCTTATACTATATAAGCTTTCCTGCTGTATATTTTTAGATATTAACTGTGGAAAAATTAGTTCCAAAAAATAATCTGTGAAGAGACTACAAACTGGACACTATATTCAATTTTTATACTATTAGTTCCTTATATAAAAAGGATGACATGATTATGTTTGATGCTGTAGTTTTAAATTTTGCTACATATTAAAAATGCAAGACTATATTAAAAAGACTGGATTGTTTTTTCTATATTCTTATGCTGATACACATAAACAATCGATGAAATATATAGAAGTGGTAATATATTTTTTTTTTGCAAAGCTCTTGATATAAATTTAAAATATTTGTGATTAAATGTATTCTTATATTATGTAAGCTTTCCTGATGTATATTTTTAGATATGAACTGTGGAAAAATTAGTTCCAAAAAATAATCTGTGGAGAGACTG
This sequence comes from Tuberolachnus salignus, assembly GCA_956483605.1. Lineage (NCBI taxonomy): Eukaryota > Metazoa > Arthropoda > Insecta > Hemiptera > Aphididae > Tuberolachnus > Tuberolachnus salignus. Next base: position 12,193,581 of record OY101431.1, read on the forward strand.
CAAACTGGACACTATATTCAATTTTTATACTATTAGTTCCTTATATAAAAAGGATGACATGATTATGTTTGATGCTGTAGTTTTAAATTTTGCTACATATTAAAAATGCAAGACTATATTAAAAAGACTGGATTGTATTTTATATATTCTTATGCCGATACACATAAATGATCGATAAAATATATAGCAGTGGTAATATAATTTTTTTTTGCAAAGCTCTTGATATAATTTTAAAATATTTGTGATTAAATGTATTCTTATACTATATAAGCTTTCCTGCTGTATATTTTTAGATATTAACTGTGGAAAAATTAGTTCCAAAAAATAATCTGTGGAGAGACTACAAACTGGACACTATATTCAATTTTTATACTATTAGTTCCTTATATAAAAAGGAGGTCATGATTATGATTCATGCTTTGTTTTCAATTTGTGCTACTAATGGATAATGCAAGACTATAGTATAAATACTGGATTGTATATTCTATATTCTTATGCCGATACACATAAACAATCGATGAAATATATAGAAGTGGTAATATATTTTTTTTTGCAAAGCTCTTGATATAATTTTACAATATTTGTGATTAAATGTATTCTTAAACTATGTAAGCTTTCCTGCTGTATATTATTATATATGAACTGCAAAATATAATTCCAATGAAATATTCGGTGGAGAGACTACAAACTGGACACTATATACAATTTATCACCTATTGGATCCTACTATAATAAGGTGGACATGATTATGATTGATGCTATTGTTTTAATTTTTGCTACATATTAAAAATGCAAGACTATATTAAAAAGACTGGATTGTTTTTTCTATATTCTTATGCTGATACACATAAACAATCGATAAAATATATAGAAGTGGTAATATATTTTTTTTTTGCAAAGCTCTTGATATAATTTTAAAATATTTGTGATTAAATGTATTCTTATACTATGTAAGCTTTCCTGCTGTATATTATTATATATGAACTGCAAAATATAATTCCAATGAAATATTCAGTGGAGAGACTACAAACTGGACACTATATTCAATTTTTATACTATTAGTTCCTTATATAAAAAGGATGACATGATTATGTTTGATGCTGTAGTTTTAAATTTTGCTACATATTAAAAATGCAAGACTATATTAAAAAGACTGGATTGTATTTTATATTTTCTTATGCCGATACACATATATGATCGATGAAATATATAGAAGTGGTAATATATTTTTTTTTGCAAAGCTCTTGATTTAATATTAAAATATTTATGATTAAATGTATTCTTATACTATGTAAGCTTTCTTGCTGTATATTTTTATATATGAACTGCAAAATATTATTCCAATGAAATATTCGGTGGAGAGACTAGAAACTGGACACTATATACAATTTATCACCTATTGGATCCTACTATAATAAGGTGGACATGATTATGATTGATGCTATTGTTTTAATTTTTGCTACATATTAAAAATGCAAGACTATATTAAAAAGACTGGATTGTATTTTATATATTCTTATGCCGATACACATATATGATCGATGAAATATATAGAAGTGGTAATATATTTTTTTTTTGCAAAGCTCTTGATATAATATTAAAATATTTGTGATTAAATGTATTCTTATATTATGTAAGCTTTCCTGCTGTATATTATTGAATATGAACTGCAAAATTTAATTCCAATGAAATATTCGGTGGAGAGACTACAAACTGGACATTATATTCAATTTTTATACAATTAGTTCCTTATATAAAATGGATGACATGGCTATGTTTGATGCTGTAGTTTTAAATTTTGCTACATATTAAAAATGCAAGACTATATTAAAAAGACTGGATTGTATTTTATATATTCTTATGACGATACACATATATGATCGATAAAATATATAGCAGTGGTAATATATTTTTTTTTGCAAAGCTCTTGATATAATATTAAAATATTTGTGATTAAATGTATTCTTATACTATGTAAGCTTTCCTGCTGTATATTTTTATATAGGAACTGCAAAATATAATTCCAATGAAATATTTAGTGGAGAGACTACAAACTGGACACTATATACAATTTATCACCTATTGGATCCTACTATAATAAGGTGGACATGATTATGATTGATGCTATTGTTTTAATTTTTGCTACATATTAAAAATGCAAGACTATATTAAAAAGACTGGATTGTTTTTTTTTATATTCTTATGCTGATACACATAAACAATCGATGAAATATATAGAAGTGGTTATATATTTTTTTTTTGCAAAGCTCTTGATATAATTTTAAAATATTTGTGATTAAATGTATTCTTATATTATGTAAGCTTTCCTGCTGTATATTTTTAGATATTAACTGTGGAAAAATTAGTTCCAAAAAATAATCTGTGAAGAGACTACAAACTGGACACTATATTCAATTTTTATACTATTAGTTCCTTATATAAAATGGATGACATGATTATGTTTGATGCTGTAGTTTTAAATTTTGCTACATATTAAAAATGCAAGACTATATTAAAAAGACTGGATTGTTTTTTCTATATTCTTATGCTGATACACATAAACAATCGATGAAATATATAGAAGTGGTAATATATTTTTTTTTTGCAAAGCTCTTGATATAAATTTAAAATATTTGTGATTAAATGTATTCTTATATTATGTAAGCTTTCTTGATGTATATTTTTAGATATGAACTGTGGAAAAATTAGTTCCAAAAAATAATCTGTGGAGAGACTGCAAACTGGACACTATATTCAATTTTTATACTATTAGTTCCTTATATAAAAAGGATGACATGATTATGTTTGATGCTGTAGTTTTAAATTTTGCTACATATTAAAAATGCAAGACTATATTAAAAAGACTGGGTTGTATTTTATATATTCTTATGCCGATACACATAAATGATCGATAAAATATATAGCAGTGGTAATATATTTTTTTTTGCAAAGCTCTTGATATAATTTTAAAATATTTGTGATTAAATGTATTCTTATACTATATAAGCTATCCTGCTGTATATTTTTAGATATTAACTGTGGAAAAATTAGTTCCAAAAAATTATCTGTGGAGAGACTACAAACTGGACACTATATTCAATTTTTATACTATTAGTTCCTTATATAAAAAGAAGGTCATGATTATGATTCATGCTTTGTTTTCAATTTGTGCTACTAATGGATAATGTAAGACTATAGTATAAATACTGGATTGTATATTCTATATTCTTATGCCGATACACATAAACAATCGATGAAATATATAGAAATGGTAATATATTTTTTTTTGCAAAGCTCTTGATATAATTTTACAATATTTGTGATTAAATGTATTCTTAAACTATGTAAGCTTTCCTGCTGTATATTATTATATATGAACTGCAAAATATAATTCCAATGAAATATTCGGTGGAGAGACTACAAACTGGACACTATATACAATTTATCACCTATTGGATCCTACTATAATAAGGTGGACATGATTATGATTGATGCTATTGTTTTAATTTTTGCTACATATTAAAAATGCAAGACTATATTAAAAAGACTGGATTGTTTTTTCTATATTCTTATGCTGATACACATAAACAATCAATAAAATATATAGAAGTGGTAATATATTTTTTTTTTGCAAAGCTCTTGATATAATTTTAAAATATTTGTGATTAAATGTATTCTTAAACTATGTAAGCTTTCTTGCTGTATATTTTTATATATGAACTGCAAAATATAATTCCAATGAAATATTCGGTGGAGAGACTAGAAACTGGACACTATATACAATTTATCACCTATTGGATCCTACTATAATAAGGTGGACATGATTATGATTGATGCTATTGTTTTAATTTTTGCTACATATTAAAAATGCAAGACTATATTAAAAAGACTGGATTGTATTTTATATATTCTTATGCCGATACACATATATGATCGATGAAATATATAGAAGTGGTAATATATTTTTTTTTTGCAAAGCTCTTGATATAATATTAAAATATTTGTGATTAAATGTATTCATATATTATGTAAGCTTTCCTGCTGTATATTATTATATATGAACTGCAAAATTTAATTCCAATGAAATATTCGGTGGAGAGACTACAAACTGGACATTATATTCAATTTTTATACAATTAGTTCCTTATATAAAAAGGAGGTCATGATTATGATTCATGCTTTGTTTTCAATTTGTGCTACTAATGGAAAATGCAAGACTATAGTATAAATACTGGATTGTTTTTTCTATATTCCTATGCTGATACACATAAACAATCGATGAAATATATAGAAGTGGTAATATATTTTTTTTTGCAAAGCTCTTGATTTAATATTAAAATATTTATGATTAAATGTATTCTTATACTATGTAAGCTTTCTTGCTGTATATTTTTATATATGAACTGCAAAATATTATTCCAATGAAATATTCGGTGGAGAGACTAGAAACTGGACACTATATACAATTTATCACCTATTGGATCCTACTATAATAAGGTGGACATGATTATGATTGATGCTATTGTTTTAATTTTTGCTACATATTAAAAATGCAAGACTATATTAAAAAGACTGGATTGTATTTTATATATTCTTATGCCGATACACATATATGATCGATGAAATATATAGAAGTGGTAATATATTTTTTTTTTGCAAAGCTCTTGATATAATATTAAAATATTTGTGATTAAATGTATTCTTATATTATGTAAGCTTTCCTGCTGTATATTATTGAATATGAACTGCAAAATTTAATTCCAATGAAATATTCGGTGGAGAGACTACAAACTGGACATTATATTCAATTTTTATACAATTAGTTCCTTATATAAAATGGATGACATGATTATGTTTGATGCTGTAGTTTTAAATTTTGCTACATATTAAAAATGCAAGACTATATTAAAAAGACTGGATTGTATTTTATATATTCTTATGCCGATACACATATATGATCGATAAAATATATAGCAGTGGTAATATATTTTTTTTTGCAAAGCTCTTGATATAATATTAAAATATTTGTGATTAAATGTATTCTTATACTATGTAAGCTTTCCTGCTGTATATTTTTAAATAGGAACTGCAAAATATAATTCCAATGAAATATTTAGTGGAGAGACTACAAACTGGACACTATATACAATTTATCACCTATTGGATCCTACTATAATAAGGTGGACATGATTATGATTGATGCTATTGTTTTAATTTTTGCTACATATTAAAAATGCAAGACTATATTAAAAAGACTGGATTGTTTTTTTTTATATTCTTATGCTGATACACATAAACAATCGATGAAATATATAGAAGTGGTAATATATTTTTTTTTTGCAAAGCTCTTGATATAATTTTAAAATATTTGTGATTAAATGTATTCTTATACTATATAAGCTTTCCTGCTGTATATTTTTAGATATTAACTGTGGAAAAATTAGTTCCAAAAAATAATCTGTGAAGAGACTACAAACTGGACACTATATTCAATTTTTATACTATTAGTTCCTTATATAAAAAGGATGACATGATTATGTTTGATGCTGTAGTTTTAAATTTTGCTACATATTAAAAATGCAAGACTATATTAAAAAGACTGGATTGTATTTTATATATTCTTATGCCGATACACATATATGATCGATAAAATATATAGCAGTGGTAATATATTTTTTTTTGCAAAGCTCTTGATATAATTTTAAAATATTTGTGAATAAATGTATTCTTATACTATATAAGCTTTCCTGCTGTATATTTTTAGATATTAACTGTGGAAAAATTAGTTCCAAAAAATAATCTGTGAAGAGACTACAAACTGGACACTATATTCAATTTTTATACTATTAGTTCCTTATATAAAAAGGATGACATGATTATGTTTGATGCTGTAGTTTTAAATTTTGCTACATATTAAAAATGCAAGACTATATTAAAAAGACTGGATTGTATTTTATATATTCTTATGCCGATACACATAAATGATCGATAAAATATATAGCAGTGGTAATATAATTTTTTTTTGCAAAGCTCTTGATATAATTTTAAAATATTTGTGATTAAATGTATTCTTATACTATATAAGCTTTCCTGCTGTATATTTTTAGATATTAACTGTGGAAAAATTAGTTCCAAAAAATAATCTGTGGAGAGACTACAAACTGGACACTATATTCAATTTTTATACTATTAGTTCCTTATATAAAAAGGAGGTCATGATTATGATTCATGCTTTGTTTTCAATTTGTGCTACTAATGGATAATGCAAGACTATAGTATAAATACTGGATTGTATATTCTATATTCTTATGCCGATACACATAAACAATCGATGAAATATATAGAAGTGGTAATATATTTTTTTTTGCAAAGCTCTTGATATAATTTTACAATATTTGTGATTAAATGTATTCTTAAACTATGTAAGCTTTCCTGCTGTATATTATTATATATGAACTGCAAAATATAATTCCAATGAAATATTCGGTGGAGAGACTACAAACTGGACACTATATACAATTTATCACCTATTGGATCCTACTATAATAAGGTGGACATGATTATGATTGATGCTATTGTTTTAATTTTTGCTACATATTAAAAATGCAAGACTATATTAAAAAGACTGGATTGTTTTTTCTATATTCTTATGCTGATACACATAAACAATCGATAAAATATATAGAAGTGGTAATATATTTTTTTTTTGCAAAGCTCTTGATATAATTTTAAAATATTTGTGATTAAATGTATTCTTATACTATGTAAGCTTTCCTGCTGTATATTATTATATATGAACTGCAAAATATAATTCCAATGAAATATTCAGTGGAGAGACTACAAACTGGACACTATATTCAATTTTTATACTATTAGTTCCTTATATAAAAAGGATGACATGATTATGTTTGATGCTGTAGTTTTAAATTTTGCTACATATTAAAAATGCAAGACTATATTAAAAAGACTGGATTGTATTTTATATTTTCTTATGCCGATACACATATATGATCGATGAAATATATAGAAGTGGTTATATATTTTTTTTTGCAAAGCTCTTGATTTAATATTAAAATATTTATGATTAAATGTATTCTTATACTATGTAAGCTTTCTTGCTGTATATTTTTATATATGAACTGCAAAATATTATTCCAATGAAATATTCGGTGGAGAGACTAGAAACTGGACACTATATACAATTTATCACCTATTGGATCCTACTATAATAAGGTGGACATGATTATGATTGATGCTATTGTTTTAATTTTTGCTACATATTAAAAATGCAAGACTATATTAAAAAGACTGGATTGTATTTTATATATTCTTATGCCGATACACATATATGATCGATGAAATATATAGAAGTGGTAATATATTTTTTTTTTGCAAAGCTCTTGATATAATATTAAAATATTTGTGATTAAATGTATTCTTATATTATGTAAGCTTTCCTGCTGTATATTATTGAATATGAACTGCAAAATTTAATTCCAATGAAATATTCGGTGGAGAGACTACAAACTGGACATTATATTCAATTTTTATACAATTAGTTCCTTATATAAAATGGATGACATGGCTATGTTTGATGCTGTAGTTTTAAATTTTGCTACATATTAAAAATGCAAGACTATATTAAAAAGACTGGATTGTATTTTATATATTCTTATGACGATACACATATATGATCGATAAAATATATAGCAGTGGTAATATATTTTTTTTTGCAAAGCTCTTGATATAATATTAAAATATTTGTGATTAAATGTATTCTTATACTATGTAAGCTTTCCTGCTGTATATTTTTATATAGGAACTGCAAAATATAATTCCAATGAAATATTTAGTGGAGAGACTACAAACTGGACACTATATACAATTTATCACCTATTGGATCCTACTATAATAAGGTGGACATGATTATGATTAATGCTATAGTTTTAATTTTTGCTACATATTAAAAATGCAAGACTATATTAAAATGACTGAATTGTATTTTCTATATTCTTATGTGAAACACATTCAGAATTGGTTTATAATATAGAAGTGGTAATATATTTTTTTTTTGCAAAGCTCTTGATATAATATTAAAATATTTGTGATTAAATGTATTCTTATACTATGTAAGCTTTCTTGCTGTATATTTTTATATATAAACTGCAAAATATAATTCCAATGAAATTTTCGGTGGAGAGACTACAAACTGGACACTATATACAAATTATCACCTATTGGATCCTACTATAATAAGGTGGACATGATTATGATTGATGCTATTGTTTTAATTTTTGCTACATATTAAAAATGCAAGACTATATTAAAAAGACTGGATTGTTTTTTCTATATTCTTATGCTGATACACATAAACAATCGATGAAATATATAGAAGTGGTAATATATTTTTTTTTTGCAAAGCTCGAGATATAATTTTAAAATATTTGTGATTAAATGTATTCTTATACTATGTAAGCTTTCCTGCTGTATATTATTATATATGAACTGCAAAATATATTTCCAATGAAATATTCGGTGGAGAGACTACAAACTGGACACTATATACAATTTTTATACAATTAGTTCCTTATATAAAAAGGAGGTGATGATTATGATTCATGCTTTGTTTTCAATTTGTGCTACTAATGGAAAATGCAAGACTATATTAAAAAGACTGGATTGTATTTTATATATTCTTATGGCGATACACATATATGATCGATGATATATATAGAAGTGGTAATATATTTTTTTTTGCAAAGCTCTTGATATAATTTTAAAATATTTGTGATTAAATGTATTCTTATACTATGTAACCTTTCCTGCTGTATATTTTAAGATATTAACTGTGGGAAAATTAGTTCGAAAAAATAATCTGTGGAGAGACTACAAACTGGACATTATATTCAATTTTTATACAATTAGTTCCTTATATAAAAAGGAGGTGATGATTATGATTCATGCTTTGTTTTCAATTTGTGCTACTAATGGAAAATGCAAGACTATAGTATAAATACTGGATTGTTTTTTCTATATTCCTATGCTGATACACATAAACAATCGATGAAATATATAGAAGTGGTAATATATTTTTTTTTGCAAAGCTTTTGATATAATTTTATAATATTTGTGATTAAATGTATTCTTATACTATATAAGCTTTCCTGCTGTATATTTTTAGATATTAACTGTGGAAAAATTAGTTCCAAAAAATAATCTGGAGAGACTACAAACTGGACACTATATACAATTTATCACCTATAGGATCCTACTAAAATAATGTGGACATGATTGAGATTGATGCTATAGTTTTAATTTTTGCTACATATTAAAAATGCAAGACTATATTAAAATGACTGGATTGTATTTTATATATTCTTATGGCGATACACATATATGATCGATGATATATATAGAAGTGGTAATATATTTTTTTTTGCAAAGCTCTTGATATAATTTTAAAATATTTGTGATTAAATGTATTCTTATACTATGTAAGCTTTCCTGCTGTATATTATTATATATGAACTGCAAAATATAATTCCAATGAAATATTCGGTGGAGAGACTACAAACTGGACACTATATACAATTTATCACCTATTGGATCCTACTATAATAAGGTGGACATGATTATGATTGATGCTATTGTTTTAATTTTTGCTACATATTAAAAATGCAAGACTATATAAAAAAGACTGGATTGTTTTTTCTATATTCTTATGCTGATAAACATAAACAATCGATGAAATATATAGAAGTGGTAATATATTTTTTTTTTGCATAGCTCTTGATATAATTTTAAAATATTTGTGATTAAATGTATTATTATACTATGTAAGCTTTCTTGCTGTATATTTTTATATATGAACTGCAAAATATAATTCCAATGAAATATTCGGTGGAGAGACTACAAACTGGACACTATATACAATTTATCACCTATTGGATCCTACTATAATAAGGTGGACATGATTATGATTGATGCTATTGTTTTAATTTTTGCTACATATTAAAAATGCAAGACTATATAAAAATGACTGGATTGTTTTTTCTATATTCTTATGTGAAACACATTCAGAATTGGTTTATAATATAGAAGTGGTAATATATTTTTTTTTGCAAAGCTCTTGATATAATTTTAAAATATTTGTGATTAAATGTATTCTTATACTATGTAAGCTTTCCTGCTGTATATTTTTAGATATTAACTGTGGGAAAATTAGTTCCAAAAAATAATCTGTGGAGAGACTACAAACTGGACACTATATTCAATTTTTATACTATTAGTTCCTTATATAAAAAGGAGGTCATGATTATCATTCATGCTTTGTTTTCAATTTGTGCTACTAATGGAAAATGCAAGACTATATTAAAAAGACTGGATTGTATTTTATATATTCTTATGGCGATACACATATATGATCGATGATATATACAGAAGTGGTAATATATTTTTTTTTGCAAAGCTCTTGATATAATTTTAAAATATTTGTGATTAAATGTATTCTTATACTATGTAAGCTTTCGTGCTGTATATTTTTAGATATTAACTGTGGGAAAATTAGTTCGAAAAAATAATCTGTGGAGAGACTACAAACTGGACATTATATTCAATTTTTATACAATTAGTTCCTTATATAAAAAGGAGGTGATGATTATGATTCATGCTTTGTTTTCAATTTGTGCTACTAATGGAAAATGCAAGACTATAGTATAAATTCTGGATTGTTTTTTCTATATTCCTATGCTGATACACATAAACAATCGATGAAATATATAGAAGTGGTAATATATTTTTTTTTGCAAAGCTTTTGATATAATTTTAAAATATTTGTGATTAAATGTATTCTTATACTATATAAGCTTTCCTGCTGTATATTTTTAGATATTAACTGTGGAAAAATTAGTTCCAAAAAATAATCTGGAGAGACTACAAACTGGACACTATATACAATTTATCACCTATAGGATCCTACTAAAATAATGTGGACATGATTGAGATTGATGCTATAGTTTTAATTTTTGCTACATATTAAAAATGCAAGACTATATTAAAATGACTGGATTGTATTTTATATATTCTTATGGCGATACACATATATGATCGATGATATATATAGAAGTGGTAATATATTTTTTTTTGCAAAGCTCTTGATATAATTTTAAAATATTTGTGATTAAATGTATTCTTATACTATGTAAGCTTTCCTGCTGTATATTTTTAGATATTAACTGTGGGAAAATTAGTTCCAAAAAATAATCTGTGGAGAGACTACAAACTGGACACTATATTCAATTTTTATACTATTAGTTCCTTATATAAAAAGGAGGTCATGATTATCATTTATGCTTTGTTTTCAATTTGTGCTACTAATGGAAAATGCAAGACTATATTAAAAAGACTGGATTGTATTTTATATATTCTTATGGCGATACACATATATGATCGATTAAATATATAGAAGTGGTAATATATTTTTTTATTGCAAAGCTCTTGATATAATTTTAAAATATTTGTGATTAAATGTATTCTTATACTATGTAAGCTTTCCTGCTGTATATTATTATATATGAACTGCAAAATATAATTCCAATGAAATATTCGGTGGAGAGACTACAAACTGGACACTATATACAATTTATCACCTATTGGATCCTACTATAATAAGGTGGACATGATTATGATTGATGCTATTGTTTTAATTTTTGCTACATATTAAAAATGCAAGACTATATAAAAAAGACTGGATTGTTTTTTCTATATTCTTATGCTGATAAACATAAACAATCGATGAAATATATAGAAGTGGTAATATATTTTTTTTTTGCATAGCTCTTGATATAATTTTAAAATATTTGTGATTAAATGTATTATTATACTATGTAAGCTTTCTTGCTGTATATTTTTATATATGAACTGCAAAATATAATTCCAATGAAATATTCGGTGGAGAGACTACAAACTGGACACTATATACAATTTATCACCTATTGGATCCTACTATAATAAGGTGGACATGATTATGATTGATGCTATTGTTTTAATTTTTGCTACATATTAAAAATGCAAGACTATATAAAAATGACTGGATTGTTTTTTCTATATTCTTATGTGAAACACATTCAGAATTGGTTTATAATATAGAAGTGGTAATATATTTTTTTTTGCAAAGCTCTTGATATAATTTTAAAATATTTGTGATTAAATGTATTCTTATACTATGTAAGCTTTCCTGCTGTATATTTTTAGATATTAACTGTGGGAAAATTAGTTCCAAAAAATAATCTGTGGAGAGACTACAAACTGGACACTATATTCAATTTTTATACTATTAGTTCCTTATATAAAAAGGAGGTCATGATTATCATTCATGCTTTGTTTTCAATTTGTGCTACTAATGGAAAATGCAAGACTATATTAAAAAGACTGGATTGTATTTTATATATTCTTATGGCGATACACATATATGATCGATGATATATATAGAAGTGGTAATATATTTTTTTTTGCAAAGCTCTTGATATAATTTTAAAATATTTGTGATTAAATGTATTCTTATACTATGTAAGCTTTCGTGCTGTATATTTTTAGATATTAACTGTGGGAAAATTAGTTCGAAAAAATAATCTGTGGAGAGACTACAAACTGGACATTATATTCAATTTTTATACAATTAGTTCCTTATATAAAAAGGAGGTGATGATTATGATTCATGCTTTGTTTTCAATTTGTGCTACTAATGGAAAATGCAAGACTATAGTATAAATTCTGGATTGTTTTTTCTATATTCCTATGCTGATACACATAAACAATCGATGAAATATATAGAAGTGGTAATATATTTTTTTTTGCAAAGCTCTTGATATAATTTTAAAATATTTGTGATTAAATGTATTCTTATACTATATAAGCTTTCCTGCTGTATATTTTTAGATATTAACTGTGGAAAAATTAGTTCCAAAAAATAATCTGGAGAGACTACAAACTGGACACTATATACAATTTATCACCTATTGGATCCTACTATAATAAGGTGGACATGATTATGATTGATGCTATTGTTTTAATTTTTGCTACATATTAAAAATGCAAGACTATATTAAAAAGACTGGATTGTATTTTATATATTCTTATGGCGATACACATATATGATCGATTAAATATATAGAAGTGGTAATATATTTTTTTATTGCAAAGCTCTTGATATAATTTTAAAATATTTGTGATTAAATGTATTCTTATACTATGTAAGCTTTCCTGCTGTATATTATTATATATGAACTGCAAAATATAATTCCAATGAAATATTCGGTGGAGAGACTACAAACTGGACACTATATACAATTTATCACCTATTGGATCCTACTATAATAAGGTGGACATGATTATGATTGATGCTATTGTTTTAATTTTTGCTACATATTAAAAATGCAAGACTATATAAAAAAGACTGGATTGTTTTTTCTATATTCTTATGCTGATAAACATAAACAATCGATGAAATATATAGAAGTGGTAATATATTTTTTTTTTGCATAGCTCTTGATATAATTTTAAAATATTTGTGATTAAATGTATTATTATACTATGTAAGCTTTCTTGCTGTATATTTTTATATATGAACTGCAAAATATAATTCCAATGAAATATTCGGTGGAGAGACTACAAACTGGACACTATATACAATTTATCACCTATTGGATCCTACTATAATAAGGTGGACATGATTATGATTGATGCTATTGTTTTAATTTTTGCTACATATTAAAAATGCAAGACTATATAAAAATGACTGGATTGTTTTTTCTATATTCTTATGTGAAACACATTCAGAATTGGTTTATAATATAGAAGTGGTAATATATTTTTTTTTGCAAAGCTCTTGATATAATTTTAAAATATTTGTGATTAAATGTATTCTTATACTATGTAAGCTTTCCTGCTGTATATTTTTAGATATTAACTGTGGGAAAATTAGTTCCAAAAAATAATCTGTGGAGAGACTACAAACTGGACACTATATTCAATTTTTATACTATTAGTTCCTTATATAAAAAGGAGGTCATGATTATCATTCATGCTTTGTTTTCAATTTGTGCTACTAATGGAAAATGCAAGACTATATTAAAAAGACTGGATTGTATTTTATATATTCTTATGGCGATACACATATATGATCGATGATATATATAGAAGTGGTAATATATTTTTTTTTGCAAAGCTCTTGATATAATTTTAAAATATTTGTGATTAAATGTATTCTTATACTATGTAAGCTTTCCTGCTGTATATTTTTAGATATTAACTGTGGGAAAATTAGTTCGAAAAAATAATCTGTGGAGAGACTACAAACTGGACATTATATTCAATTTTTATACAATTAGTTCCTTATATAAAAAGGAGGTGATGATTATGATTCATGCTTTGTTTTCAATTTGTGCTACTAATGGAAAATGCAAGACTATAGTATAAATTCTGGATTGTTTTTTCTATATTCCTATGCTGATACACATAAACAATCGATGAAATATATAGAAGTGGTAATATATTTTTTTTTGCAAAGCTCTTGATATAATTTTAAAATATTTGTGATTAAATGTATTCTTATACTATATAAGCTTTCCTGCTGTATATTTTTAGATATTAACTGTGGAAAAATTAGTTCCAAAAAATAATCTGGAGAGACTACAAACTGGACACTATATACAATTTATCACCTATTGGATCCTACTATAATAAGGTGGACATGATTATGATTGATGCTATTGTTTTAATTTTTGCTACATATTAAAAATGCAAGACTATATTAAAAAGACTGGATTGTTTTTTCTATATTCTTATGCTGATACACATAAACAATCGATGAAATATATAGAAGTGGTAATATATTTTTTTTTTGCAAAGCTCTTGATATAATTTTAAAATATTTGTGATTAAATGTATTCTTATACTATGTAAGCTTTCCTGCTGTATATTATTATATATGAACTGCAAAATATATTTCCAATGAAATATTCGGTGGAGAGACTACAAACTGGACACTATATACAATTTTTATACAATTAGTTCCTTATATAAAAAGGAGGTGATGATTATGATTCATGCTTTGTTTTCAATTTGTGCTACTAATGGAAAATGCAAGACTATATTAAAAAGACTGGATTGTATTTTATATATTCTTATGGCGATACACATATATGATTGATGATATATATAGAAGTGGTAATATATTTTTTTTTGCAATCTCTTGATATAATTTTAAAATATTTGTGATTAAATGTATTCTTATACTATATAAGCTTTCCTGCTGTATATTTTTAGATATTAACTGTGGAAAAATTAGTTCCAAAAAATAATCTGGAAAGACTACAAACTGGACACTATATACAATTTATCACCTATAGGATCCTACTAAAATAATGTGGACATGATTGAGATTGATGCTATAGTTTTAATTTTTGCTACATATTAAAAATGCAAGACTATATTAAAATGACTGGATTGTATTTTATGTATTCTTATGGCGATACACATATATGATCGATGATATATATAGAAGTGGTAATATATTTTTTTTTGCAAAGCTCTTGATATAATTTTAAAATATTTGTGATTAAATGTATTCTTATACTATGTAAGCTTTCCTGCTGTATATTTTTAGATATTAACTGTGGGAAAATTAGTTCCAAAAAATAATCTGTGGAGAGACTACAAACTGGACACTATATTCAATTTTTTACTATTAGTTCCTTATATAAAAAGGAGGTCATGATTATCATTCATGCTTTGTTTTCAATTTGTGCTACTAATGGAAAATGCAAGACTATATTAAAAAGACTGGATTGTTTTTTCTATATTCCTATGCTGATACACATAAACAATCGATGATATATATAGAAGTGGTAATATATTTTTTTTTTGCAAAGCTCTTGATATAATTTTAAAATATTTGTGATTAAATGTATTATTATACTATGTAAGCTTTCTTGCTGTATATTTTTATATATGAACTGCAAAATATAATTCCAATGAAATATTCGGTGGAGAGACTACAAACTGGACACTATATACAATTTATCACCTATTGGATCCTACTATAATAAGGTGGACATGATTATGATTGATGCTATTGTTTTAATTTTTGCTACATATTAAAAATGCAAGACTATATAAAAAAGACTGGATTGTTTTTTCTATATTCTTATGTGAAACACATTCAGAATTGGTTTATAATATAGAAGTGGTAATATATTTTTTTTTGCAAAGCTCTTGATTTAATATTAAAATATTTATGATTAAATGTATTCTTATACTATGTAAGCTTTCTTGCTGTATATTTTTATATATGAACTGCAAAATATAATTCCAATGAAATATTCGGTGGAGAGACTACAAACTGGACACTATATACAATTTATCACCTATTGGATCCTACTATAATAATGTGGACATGATTATGATTGATGCTATAGTTTTAATTTTCGCTACATATTAAAAATGCAAGACTATATTAAAATGACTGGATTGTATTTTATATATTCTTATGCCGATACACATATATGATCGATGAAATATATAGAAGTGGTAATATATTTTTTTTTGCAAAGCTCTTGATATAATTTTAAAATATTTGTGATTAAATGTATTCTTATACTATGTAAGCTTTCCTGCTGTATATTTTTAGATATGAACTCTGGAAAAATTAGTTCCAAAAAATAATCTGTGGAGAGACTACAAACTGGACATTATATTCAATTTTTATACAATTAGTTCCTTATATAAAAAGGAGGTGATGATTATGATTCATGCTTTGTTTTCAATTTGTGCTACTAATGGAAAATGCAAGACTATAGTATAAATTCTGGATTGTTTTTTCTATATTCCTATGCTGATACACATAAACAATCGATGAAATATATAGAAGTGGTAATATATTTTTTTTTGCAAAGCTTTTGAAATAATTTTAAAATATTTGTGATTAAATGTATTCTTATACTATGTAAGCTTTCCTGCTGTATATTTTTATATATGAACTGCAAAATATAATTCCAATGAAATATTCGGTGGAGAGACTACAAACTGGACACTATATACAATTTATCACCTATAGGATCCTACTATAATAATGTGGACATGATTATGATTGATGCTATAGTTTTAATTTTTGCTACATATTAAAAATGCAAGACTATATTAAAAAGACTGAATTGTATTTTATATATTCTTATACCGATACACATATATGATCAATGAAATAAATAGAAGTGGTAATATATTTTTTTTTGCAAAGCTCTTGATATATTTTTAAAATATTTGTAATTAAATGTATTCTTATACTATGTAAGCTTTCCTGCTGTATATTATTATATATGAACTGCAAAATATAATTCCAATGAAATATTCGGTGGAGAGACTACAAACTGGACACTATATACAATTTATCACCTATTGGATCCTACTATAATAAGGTGGACATGATTATGATTGATGCTATTGTTTTAATTTTTGCTACATATTAAAAATGCAAGACTATATTAAAAAGACTGGATTGTTTTTTCTATATTCTTATGCTGATACACATAAACAATCGATGAAATATATAGAAGTGGTAATATATTTTTTTTTTGCAAAGCTCTTGATATAATTTTAAAATATTTGTGATTAAATGTATTATTATACTATGTAAGCTTTCCTGCTGTATATTATTATATATGAACTGCAAAATATAATTCCAATGAAATATTCGGTGGAGAGACTACAAACTGGACACTATATACAATTTATCACCTATTGGATCCTACTATAATAATGTGGACATGATTATGATTGATGCTATAGTTTTAATTTTTGCTACATATTAAAAATGCAAGACTATATTAAAATGACTGGATTGTATTTTATATATTCTTATGCCGATACACATATATGATCGATGAAATATATAGAAGTGGTAATATAATTTTTTTTCCAAAGCTCTTGATATAATTTTAAAATATTTGTGATTAAATGTATTCTTATACTATATAAGCTTTCCTGCTGTATATTTTTAGATATTAACTGTGGAAAAATTAGTTCCAAAAAATAATCTGTGGAGAGACTACAAACTGGACACTATATTCAATTTTTATACAATTAGTTCCTTATATAAAAAGGAGGTCATGATTATGATTCATGCTTTGTTTTCAATTTGTGCTACTAATGGAAAATGCAAGACTATAGTATAAATACTGGATTGTTTTTTCTATATTCCTATGCTGATACACATAAACAATCGATGAAATATATAGAAGTGGTAATATATTTTTTTTTGCAAAGCTCTTGATATAATTTTATAATATTTGTGATTAAATGTATTCTTTTACTATGTAAGCTTTCTTGCTGAATATTTTTATATATGAACTGCAAAATATAATTCCAATGAAATATTCGGTGGAGAGACTACAAACTGGACACTATATACAATTTATCACCTATTGGATCCTACTATAATAAGGTGGACATGATTATGATTGATGCTATTGTTTTAATTTTTGCTACATATTAAAAATGCAAGACTATATAAAAAAGACTGGATTGTTTTTTCTATATTCTTATGCTGATAAACATAAACAATCGATGAAATATATAGAAGTGGTAATATATTTTTTTTTTGCAAAGCTCTTGATATAATTTTAAAATATTTGTGATTAAATGTATTATTATACTATGTAAGCTTTCCTGCTGTATATTATTATATATGAACTGCAAAATATAATTCCAATGAAATATTCGGTGGAGAGACTACAAACTGGACACTATATACAATTTAACACCTATTGGATCCTACTATTATAAGGTGGACATGATTATGATTAATGCTATAGTTTTAATTTTTGCTACATATTAAAAATGCAAGACTATATTAAAATGACTGAATTGTATTTTCTATATTTTTATGCTGATACACATAAACAATCGATGAAATATATAGAAGTGGTAATATATTTTTTTTTGCAAAGCTCTTGATATAATTTTAAAATATTTGTGATTAAATGTATTCTTATACTATGTAAGCTTTCCTGCTGTATATTTTTAGATATTAACTGTGGGAAAATTAGTTCCAAAAAATAATCTGTGGAGAGACTACAAACTGGACACTATATTCAATTTTTATACTATTAGTTCCTTATATAAAAAGGAGGTCATGATTATCATTCATGCTTTGTTTTCAATTTGTGCTACTAATGGAAAATGCAAGACTATATTAAAAAGACTGGATTGTATTTTATATATTCTTATGGCGATACACATATATGATCGATGATATATATAGAAGTGGTAATATATTTTTTTTTGCAAAGCTCTTGATATAATTTTAAAATATTTGTGATTAAATGTATTCTTATACTATGTAAGCTTTCCTGCTGTATATTTTTAGATATTAACTGTGGGAAAATTAGTTCGAAAAAATAATCTGTGGAGAGACTACAAACTGGACATTATATTCAATTTTTATACAATTAGTTCCTTATATAAAAAGGAGGTGATGATTATGATTCATGCTTTGTTTTCAATTTGTGCTACTAATGGAAAATGCAAGACTATAGTATAAATTCTGGATTGTTTTTTCTATATTCCTATGCTGATACACATAAACAATCGATGAAATATATAGAAGTGGTAATATATTTTTTTTTGCAAAGCTCTTGATATAATTTTAAAATATTTGTGATTAAATGTATTCTTATACTATATAAGCTTTCCTGCTGTATATTTTTAGATATTAACTGTGGAAAAATTAGTTCCAAAAAATAATCTGGAGAGACTACAAACTGGACACTATATACAATTTATCACCTATAGGATCCTACTAAAATAATGTGGACATGATTGAGATTGATGCTATAGTTTTAATTTTTGCTACATATTAAAAATGCAAGACTACATTAAAATGACTGGATTGTATTTTATATATTCTTATGGCGATACACATATATGATCGATGATATATATAGAAGTGGTAATATATTTTTTTTTGCAAAGCTCTTGATATAATTTTAAAATATTTGTGATTAAATGTATTCTTATACTATGTAAGCTTTCCTGCTGTATATTTTTAGATATTAACTGTGGGAAAATTAGTTCCAAAAAATAATCTGTGGAGAGACTACAAACTGGACACTATATTCAATTTTTATACTATTAGTTCCTTATATAAAAAGGAGGTCATGATTATCATTCATACTTTGTTTTCAATTTGTGCTACTAATGGAAAATGCAAGACTATATTAAAAAGACTGGATTGTATTTTATATATTCTTATGGCGATACACATATATGATCGATGATATATATAGAAGTGGTAATATATTTTTTTTTGCAAAGCTCTTGATATAATTTTAAAATATTTGTGATTAAATGTATTCTTATACTATATAAGCTTTCCTGCTGTATATTTTTAGATATGAACTGTGGAAAAATTAGTTCCAAAAAATAATCTGTGGAGAGACTACAAACTGGACATTATATTCAATTTTTATACAATTAGTTCCTTATATAAAAAGGAGGTCATGATTATGATTCATGCTTTGTTTTCAATTTGTGCTACTAATGGAAAATGCAAGACTATAGTATAAATACTGGATTGTTTTTTCTATATTCCTATGCTGATACACATAAACAATCGATGAAATATATAGAAGTGGTAATATATTTTTTTTTGCAAAGCTCTTGATATAATTTTAAAATATTTGTGATTAAATGTATTCTTTTACTATGTAAGCTTTCTTGCTGAATATTTTTATATATGAACTGCAAAATATAATTCCAATGAAATATTCGGTGGAGAGACTACAAACTGGACACTATATACAATTTATCACCTATTGGATCCTACTATAATAAGGTGGACATGATTATGATTGATGCTATTGTTTTAATTTTTGCTACATATTAAAAATGCAAGACTATATAAAAAAGACTGGATTGTTTTTTCTATATTCTTATGCTGATAAACATAAACAATCGATGAAATATATAGAAGTGGTAATATATTTTTTTTTTGCAAAGCTCTTGATATAATTTTAAAATATTTGTGATTAAATGTATTATTATACTATGTAAGCTTTCCTGCTGTATATTATTATATATGAACTGCAAAATATAATTCCAATGAAATATTCGGTGGAGAGACTACAAACTGGACACTATATACAATTTAACACCTATTGGATCCTACTATTATAAGGTGGACATGATTATGATTAATGCTATAGTTTTAATTTTTGCTACATATTAAAAATGCAAGACTATATTAAAATGACTGAATTGTATTTTCTATATTCTTATGCTGATACACATAAACAATCGATGAAATATATAGAAGTGGTAATATATTTTTTTTTGCAAAGCTCTTGATATAATTTTAAAATATTTGTGATTAAATGTATTCTTATACTATGTAAGCTTTCCTGCTGTATATTTTTAGATATTAACTGTGGGAAAATTAGTTCCAAAAAATAATCTGTGGAGAGACTACAAACTGGACACTATATTCAATTTTTATACTATTAGTTCCTTATATAAAAAGGAGGTCATGATTATCATTCATGCTTTGTTTTCAATTTGTGCTACTAATGGAAAATGCAAGACTATATTAAAAAGACTGGATTGTATTTTATATATTCTTATGGCGATACACATATATGATCGATGATATATATAGAAGTGGTAATATATTTTTTTTTGCAAAGCTCTTGATAAAATTTTAAAATATTTGTGATTAAATGTATTCTTATACTATGTAAGCTTTCCTGCTGTATATTTTTAGATATTAACTGTGGGAAAATTAGTTCGAAAAAATAATCTGTGGAGAGACTACAAACTGGACATTATATTCAATTTTTATACAATTAGTTCCTTATATAAAAAGGAGGTGATGATTATGATTCATGCTTTGTTTTCAATTTGTGCTACTAATGGAAAATGCAAGACTATAGTATAAATTCTGGATTGTTTTTTCTATATTCCTATGCTGATACACATAAACAATCGATGAAATATATAGAAGTGGTAATATATTTTTTTTTGCAAAGCTTTTGATATAATTTTAAAATATTTGTGATTAAATGTATTCTTATACTATATAAGCTTTCCTGCTGTATATTTTTAGATATTAACTGTGGAAAAATTAGTTCCAAAAAATAATCTGGAGAGACTACAAACTGGACACTATATACAATTTATCACCTATAGGATCCTACTAAAATAATGTGGACATGATTGAGATTGATGCTATAGTTTTAATTTTTGCTACATATTAAAAATGCAAGACTACATTAAAATGACTGGATTGTATTTTATATATTCTTATGGCGATACACATATATGATCGATGATATATATAGAAGTGGTAATATATTTTTTTTTGCAAAGCTCTTGATATAATTTTAAAATATTTGTGATTAAATGTATTCTTATACTATGTAAGCTTTCCTGCTGTATATTTTTAGATATTAACTGTGGGAAAATTAGTTCCAAAAAATAATCTGTGGAGAGACTACAAACTGGACACTATATTCAATTTTTATACTATTAGTTCCTTATATAAAAAGGAGGTCATGATTATCATTCATACTTTGTTTTCAATTTGTGCTACTAATGGAAAATGCAAGACTATATTAAAAAGACTGGATTGTATTTTATATATTCTTATGGCGATACACATATATGATCGATGATATATATAGAAGTGGTAATATATTTTTTTTTGCAAAGCTCTTGATATAATTTTAAAATATTTGTGATTAAATGTATTCTTATACTATATAAGCTTTCCTGCTGTATATTTTTAGATATGAACTGTGGAAAAATTAGTTCCAAAAAATAATCTGTGGAGAGACTACAAACTGGACATTATATTCAATTTTTATACAATTAGTTCCTTATATAAAAAGGAGGTCATGATTATGATTCATGCTTTGTTTTCAATTTGTGCTACTAATGGAAAATGCAAGACTATAGTATAAATACTGGATTGTTTTTTCTATATTCTTATGCTGATAAACATAAACAATCGATGAAATATATAGAAGTGGTAATATATTTTTTTTTTGCAAAGCTCTTGATATAATTTTAAAATATTTGTGATTAAATGTATTATTATACTATGTAAGCTTTCCTGCTGTATATTATTATATATGAACTGCAAAATATAATTCCAATGAAATATTCGGTGGAGAGACTACAAACTGGACACTATATACAATTTAACACCTATTGGATCCTACTATTATAAGGTGGACATGATTATGATTAATGCTATAGTTTTAATTTTTGCTACATATTAAAAATGCAAGACTATATTAAAATGACTGAATTGTATTTTCTATATTCTTATGCTGATACACATAAACAATCGATGAAATATATAGAAGTGGTAATATATTTTTTTTTGCAAAGCTCTTGATATAATTTTAAAATATTTGTGATTAAATGTATTCTTATACTATGTAAGCTTTCCTGCTGTATATTTTTAGATATTAACTGTGGGAAAATTAGTTCCAAAAAATAATCTGTGGAGAGACTACAAACTGGACACTATATTCAATTTTTATACTATTAGTTCCTTATATAAAAAGGAGGTCATGATTATCATTCATGCTTTGTTTTCAATTTGTGCTACTAATGGAAAATGCAAGACTATATTAAAAAGACTGGATTGTATTTTATATATTCTTATGGCGATACACATATATGATCGATGATATATATAGAAGTGGTAATATATTTTTTTTTGCAAAGCTCTTGATATAATTTTAAAATATTTGTGATTAAATGTATTCTTATACTATGTAAGCTTTCCTGCTGTATATTTTTAGATATTAACTGTGGGAAAATTAGTTCGAAAAAATAATCTGTGGAGAGACTACAAACTGGACATTATATTCAATTTTTATACAATTAGTTCCTTATATAAAAAGGAGGTGATGATTATGATTCATGCTTTGTTTTCAATTTGTGCTACTAATGGAAAATGCAAGACTATAGTATAAATTCTGGATTGTTTTTTCTATATTCCTATGCTGATACACATAAACAATCGATGAAATATATAGAAGTGGTAATATATTTTTTTTTGCAAAGCTTTTGATATAATTTTAAAATATTTGTGATTAAATGTATTCTTATACTATATAAGCTTTCCTGCTGTATATTTTTAGATATTAACTGTGGAAAAATTAGTTCCAAAAAATAATCTGGAGAGACTACAAACTGGACACTATATACAATTTATCACCTATAGGATCCTACTAAAATAATGTGGACATGATTGAGATTGATGCTATAGTTTTAATTTTTGCTACATATTAAAAATGCAAGACTACATTAAAATGACTGGATTGTATTTTATATATTCTTATGGCGATACACATATATGATCGATGATATATATAGAAGTGGTAATATATTTTTTTTTGCAAAGCTCTTGATATAATTTTAAAATATTTGTGATTAAATGTATTCTTATACTATGTAAGCTTTCCTGCTGTATATTTTTAGATATTAACTGTGGGAAAATTAGTTCCAAAAAATAATCTGTGGAGAGACTACAAACTGGACACTATATTCAATTTTTATACTATTAGTTCCTTATATAAAAAGGAGGTCATGATTATCATTCATACTTTGTTTTCAATTTGTGCTACTAATGGAAAATGCAAGACTATATTAAAAAGACTGGATTGTATTTTATATATTCTTATGGCGATACACATATATGATCGATGATATATATAGAAGTGGTAATATATTTTTTTTTGCAAAGCTCTTGATATAATTTTAAAATATTTGTGATTAAATGTATTCTTATACTATATAAGCTTTCCTGCTGTATATTTTTAGATATGAACTGTGGAAAAATTAGTTCCAAAAAATAATCTGTGGAGAGACTACAAACTGGACATTATATTCAATTTTTATACAATTAGTTCCTTATATAAAAAGGAGGTCATGATTATGATTCATGCTTTGTTTTCAATTTGTGCTACTAATGGAAAATGCAAGACTATAGTATAAATACTGGATTGTTTTTTCTATATTCCTATGCTGATACACATAAACAATCGATGAAATATATAGAAGTGGTAATATATTTTTTTTTGCAAAGCTCTTGATATAATTTTAAAATATTTGTGATTAAATGTATTCTTTTACTATGTAAGCTTTCTTGCTGAATATTTTTATATATGAACTGCAAAATATAATTCCAATGAAATATTCGGTGGAGAGACTACAAACTGGACACTATATACAATTTATCACCTATTGGATCCTACTATAATAAGGTGGACATGATTATGATTGATGCTATTGTTTTAATTTTTGCTACATATTAAAAATGCAAGACTATATAAAAAAGACTGGATTGTTTTTTCTATATTCTTATGCTGATAAACATAAACAATCGATGAAATATATAGAAGTGGTAATATATTTTTTTTTTGCAAAGCTCTTGATATAATTTTAAAATATTTGTGATTAAATGTATTATTATACTATGTAAGCTTTCCTGCTGTATATTATTATATATGAACTGCAAAATATAATTCCAATGAAATATTCGGTGGAGAGACTACAAACTGGACACTATATACAATTTAACACCTATTGGATCCTACTATTATAAGGTGGACATGATTATGATTAATGCTATAGTTTTAATTTTTGCTACATATTAAAAATGCAAGACTATATTAAAATGACTGAATTGTATTTTCTATATTCTTATGCTGATACACATAAACAATCGATGAAATATATAGAAGTGGTAATATATTTTTTTTTGCAAAGCTCTTGATATAATTTTAAAATATTTGTGATTAAATGTATTCTTATACTATGTAAGCTTTCCTGCTGTATATTTTTAGATATTAACTGTGGGAAAATTAGTTCCAAAAAATAATCTGTGGAGAGACTACAAACTGGACACTATATTCAATTTTTATACTATTAGTTCCTTATATAAAAAGGAGGTCATGATTATCATTCATGCTTTGTTTTCAATTTGTGCTACTAATGGAAAATGCAAGACTATATTAAAAAGACTGGATTGTATTTTATATATTCTTATGGCGAT
Organism: Tuberolachnus salignus; assembly: GCA_956483605.1. Lineage (NCBI taxonomy): Eukaryota > Metazoa > Arthropoda > Insecta > Hemiptera > Aphididae > Tuberolachnus > Tuberolachnus salignus. The sequence continues at coordinate 12,219,700 of OY101431.1, forward strand.
ACACATATATGATCGATGATATATATAGAAGTGGTAATATATTTTTTTTTGCAAAGCTCTTGATATAATTTTAAAATATTTGTGATTAAATGTATTCTTATACTATGTAAGCTTTCCTGCTGTATATTTTTAGATATTAACTGTGGGAAAATTAGTTCGAAAAAATAATCTGTGGAGAGACTACAAACTGGACATTATATTCAATTTTTATACAATTAGTTCCTTATATAAAAAGGAGGTGATGATTATGATTCATGCTTTGTTTTCAATTTGTGCTACTAATGGAAAATGCAAGACTATAGTATAAATTCTGGATTGTTTTTTCTATATTCCTATGCTGATACACATAAACAATCGATGAAATATATAGAAGTGGTAATATATTTTTTTTTGCAAAGCTTTTGATATAATTTTAAAATATTTGTGATTAAATGTATTCTTATACTATATAAGCTTTCCTGCTGTATATTTTTAGATATTAACTGTGGAAAAATTAGTTCCAAAAAATAATCTGGAGAGACTACAAACTGGACACTATATACAATTTATCACCTATAGGATCCTACTAAAATAATGTGGACATGATTGAGATTGATGCTATAGTTTTAATTTTTGCTACATATTAAAAATGCAAGACTATATTAAAATGACTGGATTGTATTTTATATATTCTTATGGCGATACACATATATGATCGATGATATATATAGAAGTGGTAATATATTTTTTTTTGCAAAGCTCTTGATATAATTTTAAAATATTTGTGATTAAATGTATTCTTATACTATATAAGCTTTCCTGCTGTATATTTTTAGATATGAACTGTGGAAAAATTAGTTCCAAAAAATAATCTGTGGAGAGACTACAAACTGGACATTATATTCAATTTTTATACAATTAGTTCCTTATATAAAAAGGAGGTCATGATTATGATTCATGCTTTGTTTTCAATTTGTGCTACTAATGGAAAATGCAAGACTATAGTATAAATACTGGATTGTTTTTTCTATATTCCTATGCTGATACACATAAACAATCGATGAAATATATAGAAGTGGTAATATATTTTTTTTTGCAAAGCTCTTGATATAATTTTAAAATATTTGTGATTAAATGTATTCTTTTACTATGTAAGCTTTCTTGCTGAATATTTTTATATATGAACTGCAAAATATAATTCCAATGAAATATTCGGTGGAGAGACTACAAACTGGACACTATATACAATTTATCACCTATTGGATCCTACTATAATAAGGTGGACATGATTATGATTGATGCTATTGTTTTAATTTTTGCTACATATTAAAAATGCAAGACTATATAAAAAAGACTGGATTGTTTTTTCTATATTCTTATGTGAAACACATTCAGAATTGGTTTATAATATAGAAGTGGTGATATATTTTTTTTTGCAAAGCTCTTGATATAATTTTAAAATATTTGTAATTAAATGTATTCTTATACTATGTAAGCTTTCCTGCTGTATATTATTATATATGAACTGCAAAATATAATTCCAATGAAATATTCGGTGGAGAGACTACAAACTGGACACTATATACAATTTATCACCTATTGGATCCTACTATAATAAGGTGGACATGATTATGATTGATGCTATTGTTTTAATTTTTGCTACATATTAAAAATGCAAGACTATATTAAAAAGACTGGATTGTTTTTTCTATATTCTTATGCTGATACACATAAACAATCGATGAAATATATAGAAGTGGTAATATATTTTTTTTTTGCAAAGCTCTTGATATAATTTTAAAATATTTGTGATTAAATGTATTATTATACTATGTAAGCTTTCCTGCTGTATATTATTATATATGAACTGCAAAATATAATTCCAATGAAATATTCGGTGGAGAGACTACAAACTGGACACTATATACAATTTATCACCTATTGGATCCTACTATAATAATGTGGACATGATTATGATTGATGCTATAGTTTTAATTTTTGCTACATATTAAAAATGCAAGACTATATTAAAATGACTGGATTGTATTTTATATATTCTTATGCCGATACACATATATGATCGATGAAATATATAGAAGTGGTAATATAATTTTTTTTCCAAAGCTCTTGATATAATTTTAAAATATTTGTGATTAAATGTATTCTTATACTATATAAGCTTTCCTGCTGTATATTTTTAGATATTAACTGTGGAAAAATTAGTTCCAAAAAATAATCTGTGGAGAGACTACAAACTGGACACTATATTAAATTTTTATACAATTAGTTCCTTATATAAAAAGGAGGTCATGATTATGATTCATGCTTTGTTTTCAATTTGTGCTACTAATGGAAAATGCAAGACTATAGTATAAATACTGGATTGTTTTTTCTATATTCCTATGCTGATACACATAAACAATCGATGAAATATATAGAAGTGGTAATATATTTTTTTTTGCAAAGCTCTTGATATAATTTTAAAATATTTGTGATTAAATGTATTCTTTTACTATGTAAGCTTTCTTGCTGAATATTTTTATATATGAACTGCAAAATATAATTCCAATGAAATATTCGGTGGAGAGACTACAAACTGGACACTATATACAATTTATCACCTATTGGATCCTACTATAATAAGGTGGACATGATTATGATTGATGCTATTGTTTTAATTTTTGCTACATATTAAAAATGCAAGACTATATAAAAAAGACTGGATTGTTTTTTCTAAATTCTTATGCTGATAAACATAAACAATCGATGAAATATATAGAAGTGGTAATATATTTTTTTTTGGCAAAGCTCTTGATATAATTTTAAAATATTTGTGATTAAATGTATTATTATACTATGTAAGCTTTCCTGCTGTATATTATTATATATGAACTGCAAAATATAATTCCAATGAAATATTCGGTGGAGAGACTACAAACTGGACACTATATACAATTTATCACCTATAGGATCCTACTAAAATAATGTGGACATGATTGAGATTGATGCTATAGTTTTAATTTTTGCTACATATTAAAAATGCAAGACTATATTAAAATGACTGGATTGTTTTTTCTATATTCTTATGCCGATACACATAAACAATCGATGAAATATATAGAAGTGGTAATATATTTTTTTTTGCAAAGATCTTGATATAATTTTAAAATATTTGTGATTAAATGTATTCTTATACTATGTAAGCTTTCCTGCTGTATATTTTTAGATATGAACTGTGGAAAAATTAGTTCCAAAAAATAATCTGTGGAGGGACTACAAACTGGACATTATATTCAATTTTTATACAATTAGTTCCTTATATAAAAAGGAGGTGATGATTATGATTCATGCTTTGTTTTCAATTTGTGCTACTAATGGAAAATGCAAGACTATAGTATAAATACTGGATTGTTTTTTCTATATTCCTATGCTGATACACATAAACAATCGATGAAATATATAGAAGTGGTAATATATTTTTTTTTGCAAAGCTCTTGATATAATTTTAAAATATTTGTGATTAAATGTATTCTTATACTATATAAGCTTTCCTGCTGTATATTTTTAGATATTAACTGTGGTGAAAATTAGTTCCAAAAAATAATCTGTGGAGAGACTACAAACTGGACACTATATTCAATTTTTATACTATTAGTTCCTTATATAAAAAGGATGACATGATTATGTTAGATGCTGTAGTTTTAAATTTTGCTACATATTAAAAATGCAAGACTATATTAAAAAGACTGGATTGTATTTTATATATTCTTATGCTGATACACATATATGATCGATGAAATATATAGAAGTGGTAATATAATTTTTTTTCCAAAGCTCTTGATATAATTTTAAAATATTTGTGATTAAATGTATTCTTTTACTATGTACGCTTTCTTGCTGTATATTTTTATATATGAACTGCAAAATATAATTCCAATGATATATTCGGTGGAGAGACTACAAACTGGACACTTTATACAATTTATCACCTATTGGATCCTACTATAATAAGGTGGACATGATTATGATTGATGCTATTGTTTTAATTTTTGCTACATATTAAAAATGCAAGACTATATAAAAAAGACTGGATTGTTTTTTCTATATTCTTATGCTGATAAACATAAACAATCGATGAAATATATAGAAGTGGTAATATATTTTTTTTTTGCAAAGCTCTTGATATAATTTAAAAATATTTGTGATTAAATGTATTATTATACTATGTAAGCTTTCCTGCTGTATATTATTATATATGAACTGCAAAATATAATTCCAATGAAATATTCGGTGGAGAGACTACAAACTGGACACTATATACAATTTATCACCTATTGGATCCTACTATAATAATGTGGACATGATTATGATTGATGCTATAGTTTTAATTTTTGCTACATATTAAAAATGCAAGACTATATTAAAATGACTGGATTGTATTTTATATATTCTTATGCCGATACACATATATGATCGATGAAATATATAGAAGTGGTAATATAATTTTTTTTCCAAAGCTCTTGATATAATTTTAAAATATTTGTGATTAAATGTATTATTATACTATGTAAGCTTTCCTGCTGTATATTATTATATATGAACTGCAAAATATAATTCCAATGAAATATTCGGTAGAGAGACTACAAACTGGACACTATTTACAATTTATCACCTATTGGATCCTACTATAATAAGGTGGACATGATTATGATTAATGCTATAGTTTTAATTTTTGCTACATATTAAAAATGCAAGACTATATTAAAATGACTGGATTGTTTTTTCTATATTCTTATGCCGATACACATAAACAATCGATGAAATATATAGAAGTGGTAATATATTTTTTTTTGCAAAGCTCTTGATATAATTTTAAAATATTTGTGATTAAATGTATTCTTATACTATATAAGCTTTCCTGCTGTATATTTTTAGATATGAACTGTGGAAAAATTAGTTCCAAAAAATAATCTGTGGAGAGACTACAAACTGGACATTATATTCAATTTTTATACAATTAGTTCCTTATATAAAAAGGAGGTCATGATTATGATTCATGCTTTGTTTTCAATTTGTGCTACTAATGGAAAATGCAAGACTATAGTATAAATACTGGATTGTTTTTTCTATATTCCTATGCTGATACACATAAACAATCGATGAAATATATAGAAGTGGTAATATATTTTTTTTTGCAAAGCTCTTGATATAATTTTAAAATATTTGTGATTAAATGTATTCTTTTACTATGTAAGCTTTCTTGCTGTATATTTTTATATATGAACTGCAAAATATAATTCCAATGAAATATTCGGTGGAGAGACTACAAACTGGACACTATATACAATTTATCACCTATAGGATCCTACTATAATAATGTCGACATGATTATGATTGATGCTATAGTTTTAATTTTTGCTACATATTAAAAATGCAAGACTATATTAAAAAGACTGAATTGTATTTTATATATTCTTATACCGATACACATATATGATCGATGAAATAAATAGAAGTGGTAATATATTTTTTTTTGCAAAGCTCTTGATATAATTTTAAAATATTTGTAATTAAATGTATTCTTATACTATGTAAGCTTTCCTGCTGTATATTATTATATATGAACTGCAAAATATAATTCCAATGAAATATTCGGTGGAGAGACTACAAACTGGACACTATATACAATTTATCACCTATTGGATCCTACTATAATAAGGTGGACATGATTATGATTGATGCTATTGTTTTAATTTTTGCTACATATTAAAAATGCAAGACTATATTAAAAAGACTGGATTGTTTTTTCTATATTCTTATGCTGATACACATAAACAATCGATGAAATATATAGAAGTGGTAATATATTTTTTTTTTGCAAAGCTCTTGATATAATTTTAAAATATTTGTGATTAAATGTATTATTATACTATGTAAGCTTTCCTGCTGTATATTATTATATATGAACTGCAAAATATAATTCCAATGAAATATTCGGTGGAGAGACTACAAACTGGACACTATATACAATTTATCACCTATTGGATCCTACTATAATAATGTGGACATGATTATGATTGATGCTATAGTTTTAATTTTTGCTACATATTAAAAATGCAAGACTATATTAAAATGACTGGATTGTATTTTATATATTCTTATGCCGATACACATATATGATCGATGAAATATATAGAAGTGGTAATATAATTTTTTTTCCAAAGCTCTTGATATAATTTTAAAATATTTGTGATTAAATGTATTCTTATACTATATAAGCTTTCCTGCTGTATATTTTTAGATATTAACTGTGGAAAAATTAGTTCCAAAAAATAATCTGTGGAGAGACTACAAACTGGACACTATATTCAATTTTTATACAATTAGTTCCTTATATAAAAAGGAGGTCATGATTATGATTCATGCTTTGTTTTCAATTTGTGCTACTAATGGAAAATGCAAGACTATAGTATAAATACTGGATTGTTTTTTCTATATTCCTATGCTGATACACATAAACAATCGATGAAATATATAGAAGTGGTAATATATTTTTTTTTGCAAAGCTCTTGATATAATTTTAAAATATTTGTGATTAAATGTATTCTTTTACTATGTAAGCTTTCCTGCTGTATATTTTTAGATATGAACTGTGGAAAAATTAGTTCCAAAAAATAATCTGTGGAGGGACTACAAACTGGACATTATATTCAATTTTTATACAATTAGTTCCTTATATAAAAAGGAGGTGATGATTATGATTCATGCTTTGTTTTCAATTTGTGCTACTAATGGAAAATGCAAGACTATAGTATAAATACTGGATTGTTTTTTCTATATTCCTATGCTGATACATATAAACAATCGATGAAATATATAGAAGTGGTAATATATTTTTTTTTGCAAAGCTCTTGATATAATTTTAAAATATTTGTGATTAAATGTATTCTTATACTATATAAGCTTTCCTGCTGTATATTTTTAGATATTAACTGTGGTGAAAATTAGTTCCAAAAAATAATCTGTGGAGAGACTACAAACTGGACACTATATTCAATTTTTATACTATTAGTTCCTTATATAAAAAGGATGACATGATTATGTTAGATGCTGTAGTTTTAAATTTTGCTACATATTAAAAATGCAAGACTATATAAAAAAGACTGGATTGTTTTTTCTATATTCTTATGCTGATAAACATAAACAATCGATGAAATATATAGAAGTGGTAATATATTTTTTTTTTGCAAAGCTCTTGATATAATTTTAAAATATTTGTGATTAAATGTATTCTTTTACTATGTACGCTTTCTTGCTGTATATTTTTATATATGAACTGCAAAATATAATTCCAATGATATATTCGGTGGAGAGACTACAAACTGGACACTTTATACAATTTATCACCTATTGGATCCTACTATAATAAGGTGGACATGATTATGATTGATGCTATTGTTTTAATTTTTGCTACATATTAAAAATGCAAGACTATATAAAAAAGACTGGATTGTTTTTTCTATATTCTTATGCTGATAAACATAAACAATCGATGAAATATATAGAAGTGGTAATATATTTTTTTTTTGCAAAGCTCTTGATATAATTTAAAAATATTTGTGATTAAATGTATTATTATACTATGTAAGCTTTCCTGCTGTATATTATTATATATGAACTGCAAAATATAATTCCAATGAAATATTCGGTGGAGAGACTACAAACTGGACACTATATACAATTTATCACCTATTGGATCCTACTATAATAATGTGGACATGATTATGATTGATGCTATAGTTTTAATTTTTGCTACATATTAAAAATGCAAGACTATATTAAAATGACTGGATTGTATTTTATATATTCTTATGCCGATACACATATATGATCGATGAAATATATAGAAGTGGTAATATAATTTTTTTTCCAAAGCTCTTGATATAATTTTAAAATATTTGTGATTAAATGTATTATTATACTATGTAAGCTTTCCTGCTGTATATTTTTAGATATTAACTGTGGTGAAAATTAGTTCCAAAAAATAATCTGTGGAGAGACTACAAACTGGACACTATATTCAATTTTTATACTATTAGTTCCTTATATAAAAAGGATGACATGATTATGTTAGATGCTGTAGTTTTAAATTTTGCTACATATTAAAAATGCAAGACTATATTAAAAAGACTGGATTGTATTTTATATATTCTTATGCCGATACACATATATGATCGATGAAATATATAGAAGTGGTAATATAATTTTTTTTCCAAAGCTCTTGATATAATTTTAAAATATTTGTGATTAAATGTATTCTTTTACTATGTACGCTTTCTTGCTGTATATTTTTATATATGAACTGCAAAATATAATTCCAATGATATATTCGGTGGAGAGACTACAAACTGGACACTTTATACAATTTATCACCTATTGGATCCTACTATAATAAGGTGGACATGATTATGATTGATGCTATTGTTTTAATTTTTGCTACATATTAAAAATGCAAGACTATATAAAAAAGACTGGATTGTTTTTTCTATATTCTTATGCTGATAAACATAAACAATCGATGAAATATATAGAAGTGGTAATATATTTTTTTTTTGCAAAGCTCTTGATATAATTTAAAAATATTTGTGATTAAATGTATTATTATACTATGTAAGCTTTCCTGCTGTATATTATTATATATGAACTGCAAAATATAATTCCAATGAAATATTCGGTGGAGAGACTACAAACTGGACACTATATACAATTTATCACCTATTGGATCCTACTATAATAATGTGGACATGATTATGATTGATGCTATAGTTTTAATTTTTGCTACATATTAAAAATGCAAGACTATATTAAAATGACTGGATTGTATTTTATATATTCTTATGCCGATACACATATATGATCGATGAAATATATAGAAGTGGTAATATAATTTTTTTTCCAAAGCTCTTGATATAATTTTAAAATATTTGTGATTAAATGTATTATTATACTATGTAAGCTTTCCTGCTGTATATTATTATATATGAACTGCAAAATATAATTCCAATGAAATATTCGGTAGAGAGACTACAAACTGGACACTATTTACAATTTATCACCTATTGGATCCTACTATAATAAGGTGGACATGATTATGATTAATGCTATAGTTTTAATTTTTGCTACATATTAAAAATGCAAGACTATATTAAAATGACTGGATTGTTTTTTCTATATTCTTATGCCGATACACATAAACAATCGATGAAATATATAGAAGTGGTAATATATTTTTTTTTGCAAAGCTCTTGATATAATTTTAAAATATTTGTGAATAATGTATTCTTATACTATGTAAGCTTTCCTGCTGTATATTATTATATATGAACTGCAAAATATAATTCCAATGAAATATTCGGTGGAGAGACTACAAACTGGACACTATATACAATTTACACATATTGGATCCTACTATTATAAGGTGGACATGATTATGATTAATGCTATAGTTTTAATTTTTGCTACATATTAAAAATGCAAGACTATATTAAAATGACTGAATTGTATTTTCTATATTCTTATGCTGATACTCATAAACAATCGATGAAATATATAGAAGTGGTAATATATTTTTTTTTGCAAAGCTCTTGATATAATTTTAAAATATTTGTGATTAAATGTATTCTTATACTATATAAGCTTTCCTGCTGTATATTTTTAGATATGAACTGTGGAAAAATTAGTTCCAAAAAATAATCTGTGGAGAGACTACAAACTGGACATTATATTCAATTTTTATACAATTAGTTCCTTATATAAAAAGGAGGTCATGATTATGATTCATGCTTTGTTTTCAATTTGTGCTACTAATGGAAAATGCAAGACTATAGTATAAATACTGGATTGTTTTTTCTATATTCCTATGCTGATACACATAAACAATCGATGAAATATATAGAAGTGGTAATATATTTTTTTTTGCAAAGCTCTTGATATAATTTTAAAATATTTGTGATTAAATGTATTCTTTTACTATGTAAGCTTTCTTGCTGTATATTTTTATATATGAACTGCAAAATATAATTCCAATGAAATATTCGGTGGAGAGACTACAAACTGGACACTATATACAATTTATCACCTATAGGATCCTACTATAATAATGTCGACATGATTATAATTGATGCTATAGTTTTAATTTTTGCTACATATTAAAAATGCAAGACTATATTAAAAAGACTGAATTGTATTTTATATATTCTTATACCGATACACATATATGATCGATGAAATAAATAGAAGTGGTAATATATTTTTTTTTGCAAAGCTCTTGATATAATTTTAAAATATTTGTAATTAAATGTATTCTTATACTATGTAAGCTTTCCTGCTGTATATTATTATATATGAACTGCAAAATATAATTCCAATGAAATATTCGGTGGAGAGACTACAAACTGGACACTATATACAATTTATCACCTATTGGATCCTACTATAATAAGGTGGACATGATTATGATTGATGCTATTGTTTTAATTTTTGCTACATATTAAAAATGCAAGACTATATTAAAATGACTGAATTGTATTTTCTATATTCTTATGCTGATACTCATAAACAATCGATGAAATATATAGAAGTGGTAATATATTTTTTTTTGCAAAGCTCTTGATATAATTTTAAAATATTTGTGATTAAATGTATTCTTATACTATGTAAGCTTTCCTGCTGTATATTTTTAGATATGAACTGTGGAAAAATTAGTTCCAAAAAATAATCTGTGGAGGGACTACAAACTGGACATTATATTCAATTTTTATACAATTAGTTCCTTATATAAAAAGGAGGTGATGATTATGATTCATGCTTTGTTTTCAATTTGTGCTACTAATGGAAAATGCAAGACTATAGTATAAATACTGGATTGTTTTTTCTATATTCCTATGCTGATACACATAAACAATCGATGAAATATATAGAAGTGGTAATATATTTTTTTTTGCAAAGCTCTTGATATAATTTTAAAATATTTGTGATTAAATGTATTCTTATACTATATAAGCTTTCCTGCTGTATATTTTTAGATATTAACTGTGGTGAAAATTAGTTCCAAAAAATAATCTGTGGAGAGACTACAAACTGGACACTATATTCAATTTTTATACTATTAGTTCCTTATATAAAAAGGATGACATGATTATGTTAGATGCTGTAGTTTTAAATTTTGCTACATATTAAAAATGCAAGACTATATTAAAAAGACTGGATTGTATTTTATATATTCTTATGCTGATACACATATATGATCGATGAAATATATAGAAGTGGTAATATAATTTTTTTTCCAAAGCTCTTGATATAATTTTAAAATATTTGTGATTAAATGTATTCTTTTACTATGTACGCTTTCTTGCTGTATATTTTTATATATGAACTGCAAAATATAATTCCAATGATATATTCGGTGGAGAGACTACAAACTGGACACTTTATACAATTTATCACCTATTGGATCCTACTATAATAAGGTGGACATGATTATGATTGATGCTATTGTTTTAATTTTTGCTACATATTAAAAATGCAAGACTATATAAAAAAGACTGGATTGTTTTTTCTATATTCTTATGCTGATAAACATAAACAATCGATGAAATATATAGAAGTGGTAATATATTTTTTTTTTGCAAAGCTCTTGATATAATTTAAAAATATTTGTGATTAAATGTATTATTATACTATGTAAGCTTTCCTGCTGTATATTATTATATATGAACTGCAAAATATAATTCCAATGAAATATTCGGTGGAGAGACTACAAACTGGACACTATATACAATTTATCACCTATTGGATCCTACTATAATAATGTGGACATGATTATGATTGATGCTATAGTTTTAATTTTTGCTACATATTAAAAATGCAAGACTATATTAAAATGACTGGATTGTATTTTATATATTCTTATGCCGATACACATATATGATCGATGAAATATATAGAAGTGGTAATATAATTTTTTTTCCAAAGCTCTTGATATAATTTTAAAATATTTGTGATTAAATGTATTCTTATACTATGTAAGCTTTCCTGCTGTATATTTTTAGATATGAACTGTGGAAAAATTAGTTCCAAAAAATAATCTGTGGAGGGACTACAAACTGGACATTATATTCAATTTTTATACAATTAGTTCCTTATATAAAAAGGAGGTGATGATTATGATTCATGCTTTGTTTTCAATTTGTGCTACTAATGGAAAATGCAAGACTATAGTATAAATACTGGATTGTTTTTTCTATATTCCTATGCTGATACACATAAACAATCGATGAAATATATAGAAGTGGTAATATATTTTTTTTTGCAAAGCTCTTGATATAATTTTAAAATATTTGTGATTAAATGTATTCTTATACTATATAAGCTTTCCTGCTGTATATTTTTAGATATTAACTGTGGTGAAAATTAGTTCCAAAAAATAATCTGTGGAGAGACTACAAACTGGACACTATATTCAATTTTTATACTATTAGTTCCTTATATAAAAAGGATGACATGATTATGTTAGATGCTGTAGTTTTAAATTTTGCTACATATTAAAAATGCAAGACTATATTAAAAAGACTGGATTGTATTTTATATATTCTTATGCCGATACACATATATGATCGATGAAATATATAGAAGTGGTAATATAATTTTTTTTCCAAAGCTCTTGATATAATTTTAAAATATTTGTGATTAAATGTATTCTTTTACTATGTACGCTTTCTTGCTGTATATTTTTATATATGAACTGCAAAATATAATTCCAATGATATATTCGGTGGAGAGACTACAAACTGGACACTATTTACAATTTATCACCTATTGGATCCTACTATAATAAGGTGGACATGATTATGATTAATGCTATAGTTTTAATTTTTGCTACATATTAAAAATGCAAGACTATATTAAAATGACTGGATTGTTTTTTCTATATTCTTATGCCGATACACATAAACAATCGATGAAATATATAGAAGTGGTAATATATTTTTTTTTGCAAAGATCTTGATATAATTTTAAAATATTTGTGATTAAATGTATTCTTATACTATGTAAGCTTTCCTGCTGTATATTTTTAGATATGAACTGTGGAAAAATTAGTTCCAAAAAATAATCTGTGGAGGGACTACAAACTGGACATTATATTCAATTTTTATACAATTAGTTCCTTATATAAAAAGGAGGTGATGATTATGATTCATGCTTTGTTTTCAATTTGTGCTACTAATGGAAAATGCAAGACTATAGTATAAATACTGGATTGTTTTTTCTATATTCCTATGCTGATACACATAAACAATCGATGAAATATATAGAAGTGGTAATATATTTTTTTTTGCAAAGCTCTTGATATAATTTTAAAATATTTGTGATTAAATGTATTCTTATACTATATAAGCTTTCCTGCTGTATATTTTTAGATATTAACTGTGGTGAAAATTAGTTCCAAAAAATAATCTGTGGAGAGACTACAAACTGGACACTATATTCAATTTTTATACTATTAGTTCCTTATATAAAAAGGATGACATGATTATGTTAGATGCTGTAGTATTAAATTTTGCTACATATTAAAAATGCAAGACTATATTAAAAAGACTGGATTGTATTTTATATATTCTTATGCTGATACACATATATGATCGATGAAATATATAGAAGTGGTAATATAATTTTTTTTCCAAAGCTCTTGATATAATTTTAAAATATTTGTGATTAAATGTATTCTTTTACTATGTACGCTTTCTTGCTGTATATTTTTATATATGAACTGCAAAATATAATTCCAATGATATATTCGGTGGAGAGACTACAAACTGGACACTTTATACAATTTATCACCTATTGGATCCTACTATAATAAGGTGGACATGATTATGATTGATGCTATTGTTTTAATTTTTGCTACATATTAAAAATGCAAGACTATATAAAAAAGACTGGATTGTTTTTTCTATATTCTTATGCTGATAAACATAAACAATCGATGAAATATATAGAAGTGGTAATATATTTTTTTTTTGCAAAGCTCTTGATATAATTTAAAAATATTTGTGATTAAATGTATTATTATACTATGTAAGCTTTCTTGCTGTATATTTTTATATATGAACTGCAAAATATAATTCCAATGAAATATTCGGTGGAGAGACTACAAACTGGACACTATATACAATTTATCACCTATAGGATCCTACTATAATAATGTCGACATGATTATAATTGATGCTATAGTTTTAATTTTTGCTACATATTAAAAATGCAAGACTATATTAAAAAGACTGAATTGTATTTTATATATTCTTATACCGATACACATATATGATCGATGAAATAAATAGAAGTGGTAATATATTTTTTTTTGCAAAGCTCTTGATATAATTTTAAAATATTTGTAATTAAATGTATTCTTATACTATGTAAGCTTTCCTGCTGTATATTATTATATATGAACTGCAAAATATAATTCCAATGAAATATTCGGTGGAGAGACTACAAACTGGACACTATATACAATTTATCACCTATTGGATCCTACTATAATAAGGTGGACATGATTATGATTGATGCTATTGTTTTAATTTTTGCTACATATTAAAAATGCAAGACTATATTAAAATGACTGAATTGTATTTTCTATATTCTTATGCTGATACTCATAAACAATCGATGAAATATATAGAAGTGGTAATATATTTTTTTTTGCAAAGCTCTTGATATAATTTTAAAATATTTGTGATTAAATGTATTCTTATACTATGTAAGCTTTCCTGCTGTATATTTTTAGATATGAACTGTGGAAAAATTAGTTCCAAAAAATAATCTGTGGAGGGACTACAAACTGGACATTATATTCAATTTTTATACAATTAGTTCCTTATATAAAAAGGAGGTGATGATTATGATTCATGCTTTGTTTTCAATTTGTGCTACTAATGGAAAATGCAAGACTATAGTATAAATACTGGATTGTTTTTTCTATATTCCTATGCTGATACACATAAACAATCGATGAAATATATAGAAGTGGTAATATATTTTTTTTTGCAAAGCTCTTGATATAATTTTAAAATATTTGTGATTAAATGTATTCTTATACTATATAAGCTTTCCTGCTGTATATTTTTAGATATTAACTGTGGTGAAAATTAGTTCCAAAAAATAATCTGTGGAGAGACTACAAACTGGACACTATATTCAATTTTTATACTATTAGTTCCTTATATAAAAAGGATGACATGATTATGTTAGATGCTGTAGTTTTAAATTTTGCTACATATTAAAAATGCAAGACTATATTAAAAAGACTGGATTGTATTTTATATATTCTTATGCTGATACACATATATGATCGATGAAATATATAGAAGTGGTAATATAATTTTTTTTCCAAAGCTCTTGATATAATTTTAAAATATTTGTGATTAAATGTATTCTTTTACTATGTACGCTTTCTTGCTGTATATTTTTATATATGAACTGCAAAATATAATTCCAATGATATATTCGGTGGAGAGACTACAAACTGGACACTTTATACAATTTATCACCTATTGGATCCTACTATAATAAGGTGGACATGATTATGATTGATGCTATTGTTTTAATTTTTGCTACATATTAAAAATGCAAGACTATATAAAAAAGACTGGATTGTTTTTTCTATATTCTTATGCTGATAAACATAAACAATCGATGAAATATATAGAAGTGGTAATATATTTTTTTTTTGCAAAGCTCTTGATATAATTTAAAAATATTTGTGATTAAATGTATTATTATACTATGTAAGCTTTCCTGCTGTATATTATTATATATGAACTGCAAAATATAATTCCAATGAAATATTCGGTGGAGAGACTACAAACTGGACACTATATACAATTTATCACCTATTGGATCCTACTATAATAATGTGGACATGATTATGATTGATGCTATAGTTTTAATTTTTGCTACATATTAAAAATGCAAGACTATATTAAAATGACTGGATTGTATTTTATATATTCTTATGCCGATACACATATATGATCGATGAAATATATAGAAGTGGTAATATAATTTTTTTTCCAAAGCTCTTGATATAATTTTAAAATATTTGTGATTAAATGTATTCTTATACTATGTAAGCTTTCCTGCTGTATATTTTTAGATATGAACTGTGGAAAAATTAGTTCCAAAAAATAATCTGTGGAGGGACTACAAACTGGACATTATATTCAATTTTTATACAATTAGTTCCTTATATAAAAAGGAGGTGATGATTATGATTCATGCTTTGTTTTCAATTTGTGCTACTAATGGAAAATGCAAGACTATAGTATAAATACTGGATTGTTTTTTCTATATTCCTATGCTGATACACATAAACAATCGATGAAATATATAGAAGTGGTAATATATTTTTTTTTGCAAAGCTCTTGATATAATTTTAAAATATTTGTGATTAAATGTATTCTTATACTATATAAGCTTTCCTGCTGTATATTTTTAGATATTAACTGTGGTGAAAATTAGTTCCAAAAAATAATCTGTGGAGAGACTACAAACTGGACACTATATTCAATTTTTATACTATTAGTTCCTTATATAAAAAGGATGACATGATTATGTTAGATGCTGTAGTTTTAAATTTTGCTACATATTAAAAATGCAAGACTATATTAAAAAGACTGGATTGTATTTTATATATTCTTATGCCGATACACATATATGATCGATGAAATATATAGAAGTGGTAATATAATTTTTTTTCCAAAGCTCTTGATATAATTTTAAAATATTTGTGATTAAATGTATTCTTTTACTATGTACGCTTTCTTGCTGTATATTTTTATATATGAACTGCAAAATATAATTCCAATGATATATTCGGTGGAGAGACTACAAACTGGACACTATTTACAATTTATCACCTATTGGATCCTACTATAATAAGGTGGACATGATTATGATTAATGCTATAGTTTTAATTTTTGCTACATATTAAAAATGCAAGACTATATTAAAATGACTGGATTGTTTTTTCTATATTCTTATGCCGATACACATAAACAATCGATGAAATATATAGAAGTGGTAATATATTTTTTTTTGCAAAGATCTTGATATAATTTTAAAATATTTGTGATTAAATGTATTCTTATACTATGTAAGCTTTCCTGCTGTATATTTTTAGATATGAACTGTGGAAAAATTAGTTCCAAAAAATAATCTGTGGAGGGACTACAAACTGGACATTATATTCAATTTTTATACAATTAGTTCCTTATATAAAAAGGAGGTGATGATTATGATTCATGCTTTGTTTTCAATTTGTGCTACTAATGGAAAATGCAAGACTATAGTATAAATACTGGATTGTTTTTTCTATATTCCTATGCTGATACACATAAACAATCGATGAAATATATAGAAGTGGTAATATATTTTTTTTTGCAAAGCTCTTGATATAATTTTAAAATATTTGTGATTAAATGTATTCTTATACTATATAAGCTTTCCTGCTGTATATTTTTAGATATTAACTGTGGTGAAAATTAGTTCCAAAAAATAATCTGTGGAGAGACTACAAACTGGACACTATATTCAATTTTTATACTATTAGTTCCTTATATAAAAAGGATGACATGATTATGTTAGATGCTGTAGTTTTAAATTTTGCTACATATTAAAAATGCAAGACTATATTAAAAAGACTGGATTGTATTTTATATATTCTTATGCTGATACACATATATGATCGATGAAATATATAGAAGTGGTAATATAATTTTTTTTCCAAAGCTCTTGATATAATTTTAAAATATTTGTGATTAAATGTATTCTTTTACTATGTACGCTTTCTTGCTGTATATTTTTATATATGAACTGCAAAATATAATTCCAATGATATATTCGGTGGAGAGACTACAAACTGGACACTTTATACAATTTATCACCTATTGGATCCTACTATAATAAGGTGGACATGATTATGATTGATGCTATTGTTTTAATTTTTGCTACATATTAAAAATGCAAGACTATATAAAAAAGACTGGATTGTTTTTTCTATATTCTTATGCTGATAAACATAAACAATCGATGAAATATATAGAAGTGGTAATATATTTTTTTTTTGCAAAGCTCTTGATATAATTTAAAAATATTTGTGATTAAATGTATTATTATACTATGTAAGCTTTCCTGCTGTATATTATTATATATGAACTGCAAAATATAATTCCAATGAAATATTCGGTGGAGAGACTACAAACTGGACACTATATACAATTTATCACCTATTGGATCCTACTATAATAATGTGGACATGATTATGATTGATGCTATAGTTTTAATTTTTGCTACATATTAAAAATGCAAGACTATATTAAAATGACTGGATTGTATTTTATATATTCTTATGCCGATACACATATATGATCGATGAAATATATAGAAGTGGTAATATAATTTTTTTTCCAAAGCTCTTGATATAATTTTAAAATATTTGTGATTAAATGTATTATTATACTATGTAAGCTTTCCTGCTGTATATTATTATATATGAACTGCAAAATATAATTCCAATGAAATATTCGGTAGAGAGACTACAAACTGGACACTATTTACAATTTATCACCTATTGGATCCTACTATAATAAGGTGGACATGATTATGATTAATGCTATAGTTTTAATTTTTGCTACATATTAAAAATGCAAGACTATATTAAAATGACTGGATTGTTTTTTCTATATTCTTATGCCGATACACATAAACAATCGATGAAATATATAGAAGTGGTAATATATTTTTTTTTGCAAAGCTCTTGATATAATTTTAAAATATTTGTGATTAAATGTATTCTTATACTATGTAAGCTTTCCTGCTGTATATTATTATATATGAACTGCAAAATATAATTCCAATGAAATATTCGGTGGAGAGACTACAAACTGGACACTATATACAATTTACACATATTGGATCCTACTATTATAAGGTGGACATGATTATGATTAATGCTATAGTTTTAATTTTTGCTACATATTAAAAATGCAAGACTATATTAAAATGACTGAATTGTATTTTCTATATTCTTATGCTGATACACATAAACAATCGATGAAATATATAGAAGTGGTAATATATTTTTTTTTGCAAAGCTCTTGATATAATTTTAAAATATTTGTGATTAAATGTATTCTTATACTACATAAGCTTTCCTGCTGTATATTTTTAGATATGAACTGTGGAAAAATTAGTTCCAAAAAATAATCTGTGGAGAGACTACAAACTGGACATTATATTCAATTTTTATACAATTAGTTCCTTATATAAAAAGGAGGTCATGATTATGATTCATGCTTTGTTTTCAATTTGTGCTACTAATGGAAAATGCAAGACTATAGTATAAATACTGGATTGTTTTTTCTATATTCCTATGCTGATACACATAAACAATCGATGAAATATATAGAAGTGGTAATATATTTTTTTTTGCAAAGCTCTTGATATAATTTTAAAATATTTGTGATTAAATGTATTCTTTTACTATGTAAGCTTTCTTGCTGTATATTTTTATATATGAACTGCAAAATATAATTCCAATGAAATATTCGGTGGAGAGACTACAAACTGGACACTATATACAATTTATCACCTATAGGATCCTACTATAATAATGTCGACATGATTATGATTGATGCTATAGTTTTAATTTTTGCTACATATTAAAAATGCAAGACTATATTAAATAGACTGAATTGTATTTTATATATTCTTATACCGATACACATATATGATCGATGAAATAAATAGAAGTGGTAATATATTTTTTTTTGCAAAGCTCTTGATATAATTTTAAAATATTTGTAATTAAATGTATTCTTATACTATGTAAGCTTTCCTGCTGTATATTATTATATATGAACTGCAAAATATAATTCCAATGAAATATTCGGTGGAGAGACTACAAACTGGACACTATATTCAATTTTTATACTATTAGTTCCTTATATAAAAAGGATGACATGATTATGTTAGATGCTGTAGTTTTAAATTTTGCTACATATTAAAAATGCAAGACTATATTAAAAAGACTGGATTGTATTTTATATATTCTTATGCCGATACACATATATGATCGATGAAATATATAGAAGTGGTAATATAATTTTTTTTCCAAAGCTCTTGATATAATTTTAAAATATTTGTGATTAAATGTATTCTTTTACTATGTACGCTTTCTTGCTGTATATTTTTATATATGAACTGCAAAATATAATTCCAATGATATATTCGGTGGAGAGACTACAAACTGGACACTTTATACAATTTATCACCTATTGGATCCTACTATAATAAGGTGGACATGATTATGATTGATGCTATTGTTTTAATTTTTGCTACATATTAAAAATGCAAGACTATATAAAAAAGACTGGATTGTTTTTTCTATATTCTTATGCTGATAAACATAAACAATCGATGAAATATATAGAAGTGGTAATATATTTTTTTTTTGCAAAGCTCTTGATATAATTTAAAAATATTTGTGATTAAATGTATTATTATACTATGTAAGCTTTCCTGCTGTATATTATTATATATGAACTGCAAAATATAATTCCAATGAAATATTCGGTGGAGAGACTACAAACTGGACACTATATACAATTTATCACCTATTGGATCCTACTATAATAATGTGGACATGATTATGATTGATGCTATAGTTTTAATTTTTGCTACATATTAAAAATGCAAGACTATATTAAAATGACTGGATTGTATTTTATATATTCTTATGCCGATACACATATATGATCGATGAAATATATAGAAGTGGTAATATAATTTTTTTTCCAAAGCTCTTGATATAATTTTAAAATATTTGTGATTAAATGTATTATTATACTATGTAAGCTTTCCTGCTGTATATTTTTAGATATTAACTGTGGTGAAAATTAGTTCCAAAAAATAATCTGTGGAGAGACTACAAACTGGACACTATATTCAATTTTTATACTATTAGTTCCTTATATAAAAAGGATGACATGATTATGTTAGATGCTGTAGTTTTAAATTTTGCTACATATTAAAAATGCAAGACTATATTAAAAAGACTGGATTGTATTTTATATATTCTTATGCCGATACACATATATGATCGATGAAATATATAGAAGTGGTAATATAATTTTTTTTCCAAAGCTCTTGATATAATTTTAAAATATTTGTGATTAAATGTATTCTTTTACTATGTACGCTTTCTTGCTGTATATTTTTATATATGAACTGCAAAATATAATTCCAATGATATATTCGGTGGAGAGACTACAAACTGGACACTTTATACAATTTATCACCTATTGGATCCTACTATAATAAGGTGGACATGATTATGATTGATGCTATTGTTTTAATTTTTGCTACATATTAAAAATGCAAGACTATATAAAAAAGACTGGATTGTTTTTTCTATATTCTTATGCTGATAAACATAAACAATCGATGAAATATATAGAAGTGGTAATATATTTTTTTTTTGCAAAGCTCTTGATATAATTTAAAAATATTTGTGATTAAATGTATTATTATACTATGTAAGCTTTCCTGCTGTATATTATTATATATGAACTGCAAAATATAATTCCAATGAAATATTCGGTGGAGAGACTACAAACTGGACACTATATACAATTTATCACCTATTGGATCCTACTATAATAATGTGGACATGATTATGATTGATGCTATAGTTTTAATTTTTGCTACATATTAAAAATGCAAGACTATATTAAAATGACTGGATTGTATTTTATATATTCTTATGCCGATACACATATATGATCGATGAAATATATAGAAGTG
This sequence comes from Tuberolachnus salignus, assembly GCA_956483605.1. NCBI lineage: Eukaryota > Metazoa > Arthropoda > Insecta > Hemiptera > Aphididae > Tuberolachnus > Tuberolachnus salignus. The sequence goes on from OY101431.1 coordinate 12,241,600, forward strand.
GTAATATAATTTTTTTTCCAAAGCTCTTGATATAATTTTAAAATATTTGTGATTAAATGTATTATTATACTATGTAAGCTTTCCTGCTGTATATTATTATATATGAACTGCAAAATATAATTCCAATGAAATATTCGGTAGAGAGACTACAAACTGGACACTATTTACAATTTATCACCTATTGGATCCTACTATAATAAGGTGGACATGATTATGATTAATGCTATAGTTTTAATTTTTGCTACATATTAAAAATGCAAGACTATATTAAAATGACTGGATTGTTTTTTCTATATTCTTATGCCGATACACATAAACAATCGATGAAATATATAGAAGTGGTAATATATTTTTTTTTGCAAAGCTCTTGATATAATTTTAAAATATTTGTGATTAAATGTATTCTTATACTATGTAAGCTTTCCTGCTGTATATTATTATATATGAACTGCAAAATATAATTCCAATGAAATATTCGGTGGAGAGACTACAAACTGGACACTATATACAATTTACACATATTGGATCCTACTATTATAAGGTGGACATGATTATGATTAATGCTATAGTTTTAATTTTTGCTACATATTAAAAATGCAAGACTATATTAAAATGACTGAATTGTATTTTCTATATTCTTATGCTGATACTCATAAACAATCGATGAAATATATAGAAGTGGTAATATATTTTTTTTTGCAAAGCTCTTGATATAATTTTAAAATATTTGTGATTAAATGTATTCTTATACTATATAAGCTTTCCTGCTGTATATTTTTAGATATGAACTGTGGAAAAATTAGTTCCAAAAAATAATCTGTGGAGAGACTACAAACTGGACATTATATTCAATTTTTATACAATTAGTTCCTTATATAAAAAGGAGGTCATGATTATGATTCATGCTTTGTTTTCAATTTGTGCTACTAATGGAAAATGCAAGACTATAGTATAAATACTGGATTGTTTTTTCTATATTCCTATGCTGATACACATAAACAATCGATGAAATATATAGAAGTGGTAATATATTTTTTTTTGCAAAGCTCTTGATATAATTTTAAAATATTTGTGATTAAATGTATTCTTTTACTATGTAAGCTTTCTTGCTGTATATTTTTATATATGAACTGCAAAATATAATTCCAATGAAATATTCGGTGGAGAGACTACAAACTGGACACTATATACAATTTATCACCTATAGGATCCTACTATAATAATGTCGACATGATTATGATTGATGCTATAGTTTTAATTTTTGCTACATATTAAAAATGCAAGACTATATTAAAAAGACTGAATTGTATTTTATATATTCTTATACCGATACACATATATGATCGATGAAATAAATAGAAGTGGTAATATATTTTTTTTTGCAAAGCTCTTGATATAATTTTAAAATATTTGTAATTAAATGTATTCTTATACTATGTAAGCTTTCCTGCTGTATATTATTATATATGAACTGCAAAATATAATTCCAATGAAATATTCGGTGGAGAGACTACAAACTGGACACTATATACAATTTATCACCTATTGGATCCTACTATAATAAGGTGGACATGATTATGATTGATGCTATTGTTTTAATTTTTGCTACATATTAAAAATGCAAGACTATATTAAAAAGACTGGATTGTTTTTTCTATATTCTTATGCTGATACACATAAACAATCGATGAAATATATAGAAGTGGTAATATATTTTTTTTTTGCAAAGCTCTTGATATAATTTTAAAATATTTGTGATTAAATGTATTATTATACTATGTAAGCTTTCCTGCTGTATATTATTATATATGAACTGCAAAATATAATTCCAATGAAATATTCGGTAGAGAGACTACAAACTGGACACTATTTACAATTTATCACCTATTGGATCCTACTATAATAAGGTGGACATGATTATGATTAATGCTATAGTTTTAATTTTTGCTACATATTAAAAATGCAAGACTATATTAAAATGACTGGATTGTTTTTTCTATATTCTTATGCCGATACACATAAACAATCGATGAAATATATAGAAGTGGTAATATATTTTTTTTTGCAAAGCTCTTGATATAATTTTAAAATATTTGTGATTAAATGTATTCTTATACTATGTAAGCTTTCCTGCTGTATATTTTTAGATATGAACTGTGGAAAAATTAGTTCCAAAAAATAATCTGTGGAGGGACTACAAACTGGACATTATATTCAATTTTTATACAATTAGTTCCTTATATAAAAAGGAGGTGATGATTATGATTCATGCTTTGTTTTCAATTTGTGCTACTAATGGAAAATGCAAGACTATAGTATAAATACTGGATTGTTTTTTCTATATTCCTATGCTGATACACATAAACAATCGATGAAATATATAGAAGTGGTAATATATTTTTTTTTGCAAAGCTTTTGATATAATTTTAAAATATTTGTGATTAAATGTATTCTTATACTATATAAGCTTTCCTGCTGTATATTTTTAGATATTAACTGTGGAAAAATTAGTTCCAAAAAATAATCTGTGGAGAGACTACAAACTGGACACTATATTCAATTTTTATACTATTAGTTCCTTATATAAAAAGGATGACATGATTATGTTAGATGCTGTAGTTTTAAATTTTGCTACATATTAAAAATGCAAGACTATATTAAAATGACTGGATTGTATTTTATATATTCTTATGCCGATACACATATATGATCGATGAAATATATAGAAGTGGTAATATAATTTTTTTTCCAAAGCTCTTGATATAATTTTAAAATATTTGTGATTAAATGTATTCTTTTACTATGTATGCTTTCTTGCTGTATATTTTTATATATGAACTGCAAAATATAATTCCAATGATATATTCGGTGGAGAGACTACAAACTGGACACTATATACAATTTATCACCTATTGGATCCTCCTATAATAAGGTGGACATGATTATGATTGATGCTATTGTTTTAATTTTTGCTACATATTAAAAATGCAAGACTATATAAAAAAGACTGGATTGTTTTTTCTATATTCTTATGCTGATAAACATAAACAATCGATGAAATATATAGAAGTGGTAATATATTTTTTTTTTGCAAAGCTCTTGATATAATTTTAAAATATTTGTGATTAAATGTATTATTATACTATGTAAGCTTTCCTGCTGTATATTATTATATATGAACTGCAAAATATAATTCCAATGAAATATTCGGTGGAGAGACTACAAACTGGACACTATATACAATTTATCACCTATTGGATCCTACTATAATAATGTGGACATGATTATGATTGATGCTATAGTTTTAATTTTTGCTACATATTAAAAATGCAAGACTATATTAAAATGACTGGATTGTATTTTATATATTCTTATGCCGATACACATATATGATCGATGAAATATATAGAAGTGGTAATATAATTTTTTTTCCAAAGCTCTTGATATAATTTTAAAATATTTGTGATTAAATGTATTCTTATACTATGTAAGCTTTCCTGCTGTATATTTTTAGATTTGAACTCTGGAAAAATTAGTTCCAAAAAATAATCTGTGGAGAGACTACAAACTGGACATTATATTCAATTTTTATACAATTAGTTCCTTATATAAAAAGGAGGTCATGATTATGATTCATGCTTTGTATTCAATTTGTGCTACTAATGGAAAATGCAAGACTATAGTATAAATACTGGATTGTTTTTTCTATATTCCTATGCTGATACACATAAACAATCGATGAAATATATAGAAGTGGTAATATAATTTTTTATCCAAAGCTCTTGATATAATTTTAAAATATTTGTGATTAAATGTATTCTTATACTATATAAGCTTTCCTGCTGTATATTTTTAGATATTAACTGTGGAAAAATTAGTTCCAAAAAATAATCTGTGGAGAGACTACAAACTGGACACTATATTCAATTTTTATACTATTAGTTCCTTATATAAAAAGGAGGTCATGATTATTATTCATGCTTTGTTTTCAATTTGTGCTACTAATGGAAAATGCAAGACTATAGTATAAATACTGGATTGTTTTTTCTATATTCTTATGCTGATACACATAAACAATCGATGAAATATATAGAAGTGGTAATATATTTTTTTTTTGCAAAGCTCTTGATATAATTTTAAAATATTTGTGATTAAATGTATTCTTATACTATGTAAGCTTTCCTGCTGTATATTTTTAGATATGAACTCTGGAAAAATTAGTTCCAAAAGATAATCTGTGGAGAGACTACAAACTGGACATTATATTCAATTTTTATACAATTAGTTCCTTATATAAAAAGGAGGTCATGATTATGATTCATGCTTTGTTTTCAATTTGTGCTACTAATAGAAAATACAAGACTATAGTATAAATACTGGATAGTTTTTTCTATATTCCTATGCTGATACACATAAACAATCGATGAAATATATAGAAGTGGTAATATAATTTTTTTTGCAAAGCTGAAGTGGTGAGATAACACACTGGACTCTAAATACAATATTTTACAAATTGGATCCTTCTATTATAAGGAGGACATGATTATGAATATATATAATTTATAATAATAATTACCAATAAATAAAAATATTGTTGTTGTTTTCCACCAACGATAAATCAATTGTCTGTTTATATTTTAATAATAACTTAAACATATTGATATCCTTCTAAAATGGTATGAACAATAAAATTTTAAATTGTACATGCATAATTTTGGCCGACTTCGACTTTCGCAGCCCAGTACTTTTACGTCTGTACCAGGCAATCAATCAACTTGTCATGAGTATTTCCAGCACAAGTGTAATTTTTTATTTCGATGATCTAGCCTTTTAGTAATATATAAGTATATATAGTATTTATTAACAAATTACAAAAAAAAAAAAAATAGTTTTTGATGCATAATTTAATATTTGGGAACTACCTATAGCAATAAATATAATCTTAATGTGTCTTAACTACATCAATTATTTTATTTAATAAATCGAAACTTATATTATAAAATAAGTATGTAAATAGGTATATCGTGTTCTTATATGATTGCTATATCGTATTGACGACTTATCTACACGAATATAGACGATTTCGTTAAAAAAATCATGTGAGGAGTCTAGATAACAAAATTGCCTGACTTTTATATCCAAATCATATCTATTGTATTTTTATTTTTTTTTTTTACTGTTTTTTATTTGTATAAAGGAATTCTGTCCATTACATTATATTGTTATACAGTATCGTGTTATTTTAAACCCTCCTCCAGATTGAAATTACCCCGAATGCGCCCTTGGCTATATAATTCATTGTTTAAATCGCTACATATTATTAAAAAAACATTTTTAAATAATCAGAGTTTTAGGAATGCTCTATGTACGCCAACCCACGTCCAATATAGTTGGGAATCAAATATCACACCTAAATCACAATCATTGACCAACATGTAAAGTGGTTCTTTTTTTTAGAAAACGGTTTAGTAGGTTATATTGGCTCATTTATTATGTAATATATTTAATATCATGAAATCATTAGATTTTAATATTTTAACTATTAACGCCCAAAAATCAGTCAGACCGATTGGGGCTGAATTGTTATTTATACGATATCAGCGCCTATACTATTTAAACTATAATTTTAAAAATGAATTGATTTTATTAAAATCACCTCGTGAATGTCGTCGTTCTTAAATATGTAATGTAAGTAACACTGAATCAGACCGCCAATTTTTATCCGGACTAATGCAATATCAAATCAATATCAGAGGTCAGTCCGCGGTCACGCCAACATCTATATAACTAAATTGCGCATCGTACATTTTATTATTATTAATTTTTTTTTTTTTCGAAATTATTATTATAAAATGTATACTAACAATTTCGCACAACAATGCCCGTGACGACCAAATTGTGTATAATCGGATATTTAAATATATTTAAGTGGATGATTTATACGCAAGTTTAAATTCGTTATTTTTTATTTAATCCATATCTGGTGGTGGTGGACCTATCATAACCGAAAATGTACATCCATTGCTTGACTGAAAATCAGTATTTTTATGAACCTACCTAATGAACATTAGGCTCGGATTTTATAGTACCAAAAATAACTGAAATACGCGCTATAATATGCCATGAAAACATGAAAAACAGCAAAAGAGAAAATTTGTATTACTTTTTTTCGATTTGATGATTTGAATACGGTTACTTAAAAACAGATTTTGAAACGAAATGAAAATTTGGGAATTTGTCTTACGGATTCATATAAATGACACATTTTTTCTACTATTTTTCATTGGATATAGACGAAATATATGAAAATACAAAATAAACCGAATAATTTATATTATGCATTTTAGGATAAATAGCACTAAAAATCTAAACGGTTCGATATATTAATATTGACATTTATAATATAATTAATATAACATCGTACAAATATACCATACATATAATACGATAATTTAAATATGATATCAGTGTACATAATAAATTAGAATAATGCGGTCTTGCATGTATGGTGATTTTTGCTAAAAAAAAAATTGTATATGAACTGTAACAAGTAATAAATAATATAAAAACCGATTTTCCCGAACAAACCATTGAAAATAATAAGTCTTCCCGAAGGCATGCATTACATATTGATTGCAATATAATAAACGTGAATTGATCCCAAATCAATTTAAGATATTCTCTAATTCAACTCTTATCTCTCCACAAATGTTTTTCAATGAGAACGTTGAAAACTGTCATTTCTGTCTTTCTAGCTAAGACTCATTGCAAGAGCTGCGTTCTATTAATTCAATAACACTCCGTTAGTTACAGCGACGCCGTGAACGATTTTTTAATAAACAATTACATTTTTAAACGCTCGAGAAAAACGACGTAATTTATAATATAAAATTAATTTACAGAGAGTAACATTCCGCCGGCATAACGGGGTAATTTTTACTCCCCAGAAATATTTACTCCTCTAGTTATCTCTGAGTATTATTTTTTGATTGTTTTTATTCCCTGAAAAAAGTTACTTTTCCCAAAATTATATTTGTCATGGAGTAATAATTTTAGACATTTTTTAATCCCGTAAATTGGTATTTTCCCCTCCCCCATACTATGTTTTATCCCGTGGTAATTAATCTTATTACCAGAGGCCGAAATTGTATTCGTTTACATATTTTTTTTAGTCTATGCAATCAGACGGGGATTTGAAATCATTACATCTCGTGAAACGTGTAAATCATTGGCAAACTTTTTTTTTTGTATATTTGAGAATATTCCAAGATTAAAGAATATTTCATATAATAAAGGATATTAGATATACCCATTTAACGGACCGTCGTACCAACATGACACCAGAGCACATGGAACAAAATGTAGTTGTCAACCGTTTTCATAAATTTTTTTTTTTAGCTGTATTATTTTTTATTATATACCAGTTATATCAGCTTCTTTTTTATTTTGTACTTTATTATTTTGCATATATAAGCATATTTTTAATTTAAGAGAATATATTAATATAAAAGCAATTTTTTTGCATATTTTATAACGATTTTTAAAGAATATTAGAAGAATATTTTAAATTGTTTAACCGAATGTTAGCATCTTATTTTGGTTATTTTAAGAGAACATTATTCCGGCTTCTACTTATTACTATTAAAATTATTATTAACCATTTAGTATTTATAATTCAAATTTCATTCCTATTTTAATAATTTTTGTGAACAATAATGAAAACTATGTAGTAAACCCATTAAAGAATTATATATACGACTAGCCCGTATATTTTAGCCAGTAAGCAAGAAATAACAACATTTTTTGGAGATTTTTTATTCGCTGACAATTGTATTATAGTTATATCTCCCGGTACGGTAAGATGTGTATTTTTTGTCCGTTAGTCATTTATGTGTTTTATTTTTTTTTTCGAAATCCCTTAGTGACGGCAAAAATCCGGTATACAGAATTGTCAGTATGTACAGGCCGCACAAAAACCGATGAAACGGACAAATACAATAACGATTTTTTTTTTTTTTCGAATTTTCAAACTGCCAGGTGTTTTGTATGAGTTTGTTGAATTGACTAAAAACGATGTAGGAAAAAAAAGGTAGGCAACGACAAACGGTATTGTATTTTTTCTATTTTGTCGACGTGCCACATACAGAGTATGCACATAGTATTTTTTTTCGAATGGTTCGTTTATTTTTTTTTCTTCTGAATATTCTTTAAACCATACGCAGTAAAATAACAGAAAATAGCCACGTGCATTTTTAAAATCGAACCACGTTAAATATACCAATTTTTGTTAGGCCATAAACTGAAAATATGATAATAAATTATAATAAAATATTAAAATAAACTTCTTTGTGAAAAACTGACACTTAAAATCGGAACAATAATTAAAAAAAAAAAAAAAAAAAATTGTATTATTTTATTAGAGTCGTTTTTATACGTTTAGTTTGAATATAGATATGTATTTCAGTTATCGACCGAAAGAAACGCAAAAAATAAAAAAATAAAAAGGAATTTCTGAAATAATTTTCAGATTATTATTAAATTACGTCATTTTTCATGCATGTTAACCGCCACGGTTCAAAAGTCGTTCCGGCGCCACTCCTGCCGTCTGTTCGATAACTATACGGTGTTTATCTACTGCTCGCCAAAGAAATACATTTAGAATATTAAATGTTGGTTTTGTTTTTTATTTTTTTTTATTTATTTTATACAATCTATACTAAGAAAAAAGTACAATAAGTATAATGTATGATTTTTTAAAAAAAAAGATTATATGCAATGGCTTGGGTGTCTTGAGGGAAGAAACCATCCAGTGAGAGTACTTCGGGGTGAATTTACATTTACTTGGGTATTAAGTATTCATAATATGTTTGCTTTATAAGGTCACGGGGCCATTGTCGCTTGAGTCTTCTGGGAGGATTTCCTGGGATGGAGGTAGATAGTAGCTTTTTAATACTGGGATTGGTGTGATTTTGGAGACGAAACCTAAATTTTGAATAATACAGCTTGGCTGTATCAGTGACTTTAGGATGTGAAGATCTGTATGAAGAGTGTGGTTTGAAATATACGGAGGTGCATTGGTTATAAGTCGGAGGATTTTCGATTGAAACATTTGTATTTTAGCCGGATAGGCTTAAGAAGAAGTTTGTATATTTGTTTTTGTTTTTAAACTGGTTTTTTACTTCTTCTAGAATCTAGATAATGAAAATAATAATAATAAAACAACAGAATAGAACTATTCTAGTTGAAATATTAATAATATTTGTATGGAAATTTTAAAACGATAATTTATTTTAGTGTTACTGTGTTATTAACCATGTTAAAGTATTCAAAACCGCGGTCTTTCCTATACAGGCAATTTATGAGTTCTTTGCCTAGGATATTCGATTATCCTATAATCACACGTCACACGTCAACATCATTATGTTTAATACATCGATTTTAAATTGAAAAATCGATTAAAATAATTCATATATAGGAAATAATCTAAAAAAAAAAAAAAAAACAAACGAAAACGAGTTTCAATAATATTTAAATTTTACGTATTTATTATAATAGATAATTGAGCATGCAAACGAGTTCAATAGTACAGATACGATTAAACTACATCCATTTCAATAACATTTTTTTTTTTTTTAGAAATAGATGCATGTACGTTTTGTTAGATAATGTAATATATAACTTAGTTCGCTTTACGGCGTTAATAGCTTCACGCAGTCAGTTTTCTTACAATCTAATACAATAGGATTAATATTTTTATAACGTTAATTACTTGGCGGGTATTTTTATTAAACCACTATAATAGAAAAAAAAATCATAAAAAAAATAAAAAAATGCCTTTTACAATTTAAATTTAATAATTATGTTTACGTTCAGTCCAATACAGAAATTTCGCGTTGCCCAATCGTATATTACCTTTAAAAATTAACGCAACGTAGTATTCATTACCGCGGACTCCCCCTCATAAATCGGCCGATTTATGAGTTCTACAAAAACAAAAAACAAAAAATAAATAAATAAAAAACAATACGCGCGTCGCGCGAGTAATAAATCAATAGATGAATCGTTTAAATTATTTGAAATCGGTATAGTATTAATGTAGGCGTCGTATACGTACATCGGCATCGTCGCTGTTCGGTATGACCAATAGAGACGTAATGTTGTTACATCTACCGAGCGAGTTCTCCAAACGTCTGCTGAAATCGATACCGACGAGTTCGAGTCTCCACAGATTCCTCAGACTCCTGACGGCTTCCGCGAAACTGTCCGCGAACTCGTCCGTCATGGCCCGGTTTTCGACGGTACGGCAATTCTCCAATCTCAAATAAGTCAAATGCGTAAATCTTTTCAATGTCTCGTTGAACTGCAACGATAGGCCAGCACAATCACCGATCTGCAGGCTCTCGAGGTTTTCCGTAACCGATTCCAACAACGCGTAATTGTTCCGAATTAAATGAAAACCGTTGGTCAACGACTGTATACAAATAACAGAAAAAAACAAAAAAAAAATAATAATAACTATAATAAACTGTTGATATCGAATATAGTTTCCTCCTCATGTACTCTGGCTATAATTATCATACAATTAATAATAACAACGTGAGTACGAGGCGGGCTTACCAACGATTTCAAATTGACCAACAGTTCCAGCGACGGAAATCTCAAGAACTCCATCCCACCGTTTATCTTTAACTTACGCAACATGATCAATTGGCCCAACGAATCTATATTTTCGTTATTAAATCCGGGATATGATTGCGAAAGACTGGACAAAAAAAAAAAAAACAAATAATAATAATAATATATCTTTATGTTAATAAAAAAAACCGTGAATATTTCTACAACTATTACTTGTCTGTAATCACGGAAAGTTCACTGAGTATATGCAATGACTTGAGAACTTCGTGCATTACACCGTGCGGACAATTGTAGAATACAATCGACCTCAAAGCGTGTGCATTTTTCATTTGAAGACCAAATGACCACCAATATGATGTAAAATATTCGTGGTCAGAACTAGGATGTATCATTCCAGTCATATCCAGCGAAATCGTCCCTTGATTAATCATATCGTAAACGAATAACACCCAGTCGCTAATTTTACAATTTTTCAATGATAATTCCTCCCACTGGCAAACAAAAAACAAAAAAGAGAGCGTATAGATTAAATCTAATTTTCTCCAAAATGTAATATATTATAATCGTTTAGTTCCGAACTTACTTGTATGTTTGGATAATTTTCGAAAAATTCATCATTGGGAAAATCAAATGAGTTAATAACGCCTAGAAACAACAACAACAACAATAAAAAAAAAAACCTTTACTTGTATAGTGAAATTAACGTTATTATAAATTATATTGCCGCGTCTATGCGTTTATTCAACAAGCACAATTATATTACGCTAATTATTCACAAATCAAATTCCGGCGATTTGGTCAATTTTAGTGTATTAACGACCGAATTTTAAAAGTCAAATTATTTTTCTCAGCACTTTTAATGTAAAATGTTAACTAACAAGTTGTAGCAAATATAAAACAAAATAGATAAATGTAGAAAAAAAATTATATATACTATATAATATGCAATACAAATAAATAAATATATTTAGAAAAAATAATAAAAACAAAACCAGGAGTATTACAGTATAGGTCGTGTGTTCATACGTACAATTTTCTTATACTTCATATGTAAATTGTGTTTTAATTTCTTAAATAATTTTCGTTTTTTTTTTTTTTTTTTTTTTTTATAATTACATAATATTGTAACTTTGTTGATGGATAATAATATGAATTATTTTACACACGAGTATTGTCATCGGAAATATTCACCAATTTAGTTTTGTCGGTCGTTTCAACTGGGCCTTGGTCGCAATCGAAACATAATACCGACACCGACAAATTATTATATTGCGACTATAGCGTATTACTATATACTATATTCGTCATTAATATTTCGGTATATTAGTATTTTTATTTATTTTTTTTTGTTTTATTTTCAAAAAACGAGTTATCCTACTCACCGTAATCGTAGTCTATATATGTTTGGAAGGCAAATGCATACGGATCGATTATTTCTACATATTTTCCTTTCACGTGCTGGTTGTGGCATAGCGTTATTTGCATTTCTAAAAATTAAAAATATTAAATTATTATCTAAGAGGACTATGCCGTACTAGGCATTTGCCGTCTCTGGCTATCTAACGGGCAAAATCATGCGTACGCATGAACTCGTTTGATTTTGTTTTTAGTAGAGTAAAACCACCGGTTATAAATGTAAAAGAGAACAATATTCCGTTTTTTCAATCCATTATTCCAAATATAACTTACTAACGTAATTTTTTATCGTCTTGCCCTCGAGAATATTGCCTTATTTTAATTGTATGATATTGTGATTTTACTCTAAAACCAAAACGAAGCGAGTTCTATGTGGTCTGCGTAAGCATGTGTTTGCTATGTTGCCCCTTATTAGATAATGGAAATAATCGAATTTTGTTTATTGTTATTATTATTATTATTTTTTATATATATATATGACGACACACAGGAATAAGGAATAAAGACCTTGATTGTATTATTTTCGAAAAAATTAAACATAAACATATAGTATTTTGATGAACACAGATTATGATGATCTAAAACATTTATTATGAGATTAAACTATACACGATTATTCTGTGTAACTGAAAACAAAATATTAAAAAACCGTGTCGGTCAAAATTTACGAAACGTCAACGTTTCCTGAAGAATAAACTCTATAAATAATTTGGCAGTCTTCGAGTTTTTAAAAAATAATAAAATAAAAACGTTATTATTTTCAACGTTTATAAATTCAATTGAAATACGAATAATCCGTAGTCCGTATCCCAGTGATTCGTCGTATAGAAAAAAAAAATAAAAAAATAAATACAAAGCCAACAGAATTCGATTGTTTCCGTTGTACTTCGGGTAGTATTTGGTCCTCTTGGGCCGCCCCACCCTGTAGACAGAGGAGACGGTAAATGCTGGTGTACGTGTATACAGTGTACACGTATTATATTTAAACATTATTATCAACATGATATTTCTTGGGCAGGGCGTATCACGTTTTGGCTTGTAACAGTATTTTCAATGTCTAAATTATTTCTAATAGAAACTATATGTGGATTTGGTTTTCGATTTGCCACAATGTGGTGGACGAAAGCGTTTCCGAAGTGTTCGTGGTCCGACATGAGGAAAAAAAATGCGCCGCGATTGATTGAATGAGTTTTAAATGTAATTAAATTTTGTAGATACTAAAATACTAGCCGACCCCCACTCCCTCCCAAAAAAAAGATTTTAAAATAAAAAATAATATTAACGTGTTATTTTTCAAATTATGTCCAAACGTGTTGCTAGGTGAGCCGACTTTATTTAAATTTTTTTTTCCGATATTCGAAATAGAAAACTGTGAGCCAACGTTTGAAATTAACCGATATTGTTGTGTCGGTTGAATATACAATTTTTTTAAAACGTTATTTTCATATATTCCGGAGACATTATCAACGATGTTCCGATATCGGTTTACGCCGATAGTCGCCACCACCAGTGGCGGGTTTAAGGGTTCTGATTACGTCAGCGAATCCAAAAAAAATGTATCGGTAGTATAATTACTGCGGTTTGTGGTAAAAATCGAAAAAAATTTTTTTATAAATTGAAGGGAGGTGGCCAGTACACCACAATTTAGCGGAGAAGCCCCGTCGGGATTTGCCGGCTAAACGACCGTAAAATCCGCCACTGATCGCCCGAAATATTTATCCAAAACGTGTTACGGCACCTTACATAAAAAAAAAAAACGTGATTTAAATACTATTATCTCATTATTATTAGGTACCTCGTGGTTTCAGGGTGACGGTGTATTTATCATCGATGCCCATTACGTATCGCATTGTGTGTGTGGAAGGAATCGGATGTCGTGCTAGAAAAAAAAAAAAAAAACAATATGACAAAATATTAATTTTTTTGTTGTTTAAATATTCCGAACATGTAATATTTCCACTGTACAACGGCGGCAAGATTTGTTTTATCTCGGAGATATTTAAATTTTTCGGTTAATGAAAATGTTGCGATTTTTCCATACCTTAACCCAGTGGCGGGCCCAAAACCGGCCCTCAAAAGTATTAAATGAAAATTGTGAAAAAAAAAAAATAATAATAACTTTACATTTATCTAAAAATGTAACGAGTATAAAATCAAATATTTATGAATATTTCTTTTTTATCAGTTGCTTATCGTCAATATATGTTATTAGACATAAATACGTGTCAATATATTATCCGATTTATAAACATATAAATTAACTTGTACAACGAAAAATGTGATGAAATATTATATTATTAATTTAATATTCATTGAATGCATACATCTAGTATTCAATTTAATTTTAGAACAAATTTAAAATTCCCGGCCCGCTAAGAAAATTTTTTTTTTTTTTATGGCCCTCGGTAAAAAAAAAAAGTTGATTAGGAATAATGGAAAGATGGGGGATTATAATTGTATCAGGGAGTATTGGGGTTCATCATCCCCTTTGTCACCAAAAAAAATGAGTTATTTTATAGTAGTCGGCACAATGACGATTATGATACATACATAAATCAAATTATAAGTACGTGGATATATTATAGATATAACCTACTTATGTTATTAAAAAAAATATATAAGAGTATGGAATATAAAATAATTATCATAAATATTTGTTAGTAAATACCTTCTAGATTACAGTCGTATTCAAATTTTTTAACAATATTTTCGATAATGTAGCGCAAATACTTACTACAATCGAATGGATCGATTGTAGCGGATCCTGCAAACATACAAACAAATATATTTTAATAAGTAATATAAAATATTAATATATTATGTAATTAATTTATAAAAAAAAAAAAAAAAACAAAACAAAAAAATAATGAAACAAATTCTAAATTGTATTAAAATACCATCTCCCGCAGAGCACCGTGATAATATTGTTTAAATGTTTATTCAATTAAACGTTAAATAGTTAAATCGAATTATAATATCAGTGGTGAACCTTGGGTGTTGAATTTGAGTGGACAAATACAATTATTTTTTCGTTTTTTTTTCTTCTTATTTTTTCAATGGATAATAGAAAAATAAATCGTTTGTATTATATCGTCAGAATATCAAACCAACGAGAAATATTTCCCTGCGTTCGTTTCTGCTCTATAACATGCTCGCAATACGGCCCCCGCTTTCAACGCCCACTACACCGCTCAGCCAATTGTATAAAACTGGTGACGTGCCGTCTCAGCAGTAAATTATTATTTGGTTTTGCTATCCGATATATATATATATATATATTTTTTTTTTATAATAAATAAATAAAACAGTAATTAATAATAAAACTATATCTGTTACGAATACTCCCGAGATAATAAAAAAATAATCAAATTTTGTTTATATATATATTACTCACAGGGATACGGATTATAAATATTTGTATTTCAATTAACTTTTTATGTCCCGGTACAAACAATTACGAAAAAATAACTTTTAATTATTTTCGAAAAATCCAAATATAGGCATTTTATAGGATGTTCTTCTGACAATTTTCATGTATAATCTAATACCATTAGTAATGTTTTGAAATTATCTCATTTGGCTTTTTGATAACCTGCGTTTATCGTATAATACTACACTATTTGCGTGGAACTAAAAAAAAAAATATTTATATTAATAAAACACGAGGTCAATGAAAATAAAAAGATAAAAACGTCAAAATGTTCTAAAGAATAAAACTCTATGCAATTGGCTATCTTCGAATTTTTCAAAAATAATAAAATAATAAAAAGTTATTATTTTTATTTTTTTTTTTTTTTGGGCAAACCATACATATTTAATTGAAATATGAATATTTGTAGTCCTTATCCCCGGGAATCGTCATATATATATTTATATATAAACAGAATTTGATTATCTTCATTCAGAAATATAGTAATGTGTATATATTTCGTGAGACACCCTGTTCCTGTATACTATTATATATAATTTATATAGAAACACAAGATTTGTTCAAAAAATGTTGGGTAAATAACGTCTACTTGTCTCATAGGCACCTTCGTTGCTTTACCGATTAATGTATTAATTAATATTAACCTAACCATTAGGCTATTCGAGGTTGAAATTAATATCAAATAATCCATGCAGTTATGTAAAGAAAAATTAACAATTAAAATTTATAACAGTCAATAGGGGAGGGGAGGGCGTAGAAGAAAAGTAGGGGTGGAAGGGGTAATGTAGGTGGGAAGGTGTGGTCGAGGAGTGGTAGGTAGTGAATGGTGATGCGGAGTGGTGGTGGGAGTTGTGTAACCCCCCCTTTTTCCTTGGTTCGACAATGACTGCATGTGCAATGTGATTGAAATAATTTTTATGGAAAAGATTAGTGCAACCAGTTAGAGAAAAATAAAAAATTGTTGCGCATTTGGTCGGTGTTATATTCGTATGGTTGTCGTGTAAACGATATTTTAAAGAATGATAACGTATCCTTATCATTAATCAGTTTGAGTATTGTCGGGCGGTGGACACTTTGAATTGATAGTGAGGTCAGCCGCCTTTTAACTTAGGTATTAAATGTTGTCAAACTATGGCGGTAAACTTACACAAGTGTCAAGTACACTATAACAATGCAAATTATAAAATATATGTAATATAATGTAGTTTAGTAAACGTGGTCAAACTGATAGTACCTTGATAAATATAATGGCTGATTGATTTTTCTGTGGTCATATTACATACAATAAAATTAAATGACAGTTAGCTATAATTAAAAATGATACTTTAATCGTTGCCGTTAATATACATTATTAATACGCCATTGGAAAATCCAAATTCAAAAATCCTTGTAGGACATGTATAGATTTTGAATAACCTACTATATGATTTAGCCCGGCACATAAATAAAAATCTGGTTGCATCTTATAAATAATAATTAACGTCGTATTATAATTACTAATTGGGTCACAGCCTTTGCAGCGGGATTCACGGTTTTCTGAGTCGCCCGGGTTCGATGCCACGGGCATTTCAACACCCTGAGCCTGCTCCAACTGTTCATCGTGGGAAAAAGGCATGACTGCTACAGGAGGCATGAACGGCAAATGAGGCAGAACAGGCACCATGACGTATTCGGGCTGATACTCGAACGGTCCATGGAACACGGATTCATTGTCAGCTATCGCCTGAATGCGGTGATCGGCCGCGGCCGGCACTTCGGGATCGGGCGAGACCTGTCGAATGCGATGTAACGCTCCGGGATCAGGCGGACCGTTGTCCGGATCGTCGGGCGACTGTTCGGCCTGCTGGTTGTTCTGGCGCGGACTGTGGTCGGGCGAACGCTGATTCACAAGTTCCAACAGCGGCATTACGGGCGGTTCGTTATCCAAAGACGACGATTCGTCTGACTGCGCGCCGTTGTTGTTGTCCAACGGCGGCGACTCGTCGAGATCTTCCGGCTCTTGTTCCATGGTCGGAGACGGCGGCAAATCGTTTTGCGGCATATTGCAATTATCATTTAGCGAGTGGAGTGAAAAATATATTCAAAAAAAAATACACCGACACGGCATGGCATTGTAACGTTTTTATAATAATAATAATTATATTGTATCCGGTACGGGACGCACAACACTGACGGTACAACGGGCAACAGGAACCGGCCGCTACGGTTTTGCGAATGCACAAAATAAAAACGTGTTACTCCAGCACTACCCCAACGGCCCAAGCGTATCCGACGATCAATACCGACGAATGGCCGCGGTGCGCGTGCGCGTTGCGCGTTCCATGTCTACAGCCGGGTCAGGCGTACCGTGCTCCGGCCGCAGGTAACGAATTTTTCGGTTTGTGTGTGGTGGGGGGACGTGCCGATTATGCCGTCGCGTGTGCGCACGGCCGCGCGTTCCGGGCTCGCCCTGACGTTATCGGTGACAATGGAAATCAAACGTAAAATACTGTGCGCGCAGTGTTCGGAATCGGACAAATAAAAAAGCGGAACGACCATACGACGAAACTTTAGAAAAAAAAAAAAAAAAAAAAAAAAAATTAATTTGCAATTATTAACTAACGAAATGGTAGTTGCAGTTTATATGTTCTATATACCGACATATTACACATTTTCCCACGTGGTTTTCCATATATTTCGCCCTGATTTTAGCCATTTATCAATAATGAATTTAGCCAAATTTAAAAAAATCCCGTAAGTTTCTAATTTTTTTTTTTTTAAATTTAAAACATCGTAGATTTTTCCATTCAATCTTCCCATCGATTTCGATTGGAATCGAAACGACTTGCGGGTCAAGTTTTTGCTTGTACATTAGGCAAAAATGCATTTCAGATAATACAATAATACTAATTTAATAGTTATAACTATGAAAAAATATACATATGTTCGTGGCGGTTAGGCATACATATTCAATCCGGCACTTTATGTATGAATATGTATCACTAGCAGTCTTATGAGTGGATTACCTTTTTTTTTTTATCATCAGTGATTTTTTTATTTTTTTTCGGCACCGCTTACTATTATCGTCTATACAACTATGAAAGGTCCCACACACTACGATGAAACACGACGGTTTTTATCGTCACAGAAAAAAACACGTCGGTTTCATTGTTGAATGATTTTGCCCATACACTACGATAAAACACGTCGGTTTTCATCGTGCCGCATTCCATACACTTCGTGTTTCGAAATCGCGTCGTACATCAGTTTTTTTTTTCGCATGCCACGAGTACATATTTTAATAGACGTATAACATTAACATGGAAATATATCGTAATCAAATAATTTATATTTAAAATTTATGTTGAAGTTATAAATTAATACTGTAGTTTATGCTGCACGACATGTGCGCACTACTGTTAATAAACTCGTCGGTTTTTATCGGAAAGCCACACATTACGATTTTAAACGACAACCGGTAAACTCGTCGTGTTTAAATCAAAACTCGAAAAAAATAAAAAACGTCGGATTTTGTTCACACAACCGTCGCGTTTCATTGTAGTGTATGTGGCCCATTAGAGTACAAATAAACTATAATTGATCTAATTTAAAACAATTAAGATAAAGTAATATAAAATAAATGCCGTGATTGATACAATTATAAAAAAAAAAGATAGATTGCATTATGCTCAATGTATTTCTGTTTTACTATCAAGTACATTCGCTTATGACGAACTTTGTGTACATTTTTCGTATAATTTCGTACGCGTAAAATGACTCGCCAGAATGTTTTCCGCGTCTAGAAAGTACTTATAAGAAAATATTCTGGGAACATTACAGGTCTCTAATATTATTTTAGACCGAATTACAACAGCAAAATAAAATCTAAAATTAATTTCCCGTTTTTCCCACGGGCCGTACAGACAAGTGAATGTGTCCCGGTGTCCCGCCAAGACAATCTGGCCATATTTATATTTATAATATATCCGAGAGTTCCATAATTGGTATACAGTTTTTCTGAAAATATCGAAAAGAGACGTGTACCCGTCCCACTAGAAATAATTTAATATTATACAAAGCGGCATGAGTCACAATCGTCATTGGTTGATGTTATATCCGTTTAAAAAATCTAAAATATTATACCAAATTACGAAACGTATATTGTACATACAATGATATACGTATTTTACCGAAATAATATAAAATATTTATTTGTTTATGAGTGACCGATAATGATGACTCATAGCAGTGGCGCAAACATACATTTTTCAACAGGAGGGAGGTCGAACCTTAAAATATAGATAGTTCGACTGATGAAAAAAAAAATATGATAAATACGTAATATAAATAACTGTATAAAATTTAATATATAAATACGGCTTTAGGAGGTAGTCCAGACCCGAAGACCCCAGGTGGTGTTACTGAATCATGGATAATAACAATATATACAATACAATAGTCAGGAATCGCCATTGGTGGACCGGCACAAAATGAGTCATGACCGAACGAGCCTCATAGGAAGCAAAGTGTAGAAAGAAACGAAAGATGAATTACATATGAAAATATATAATAAAATAACATATTTATTTCATAACGTTATCAGGATATATTTACTCTACGAAACTAAACAGTTGAACTGTTCAATGTCCACGACGAACTGTTTGACCGCGACCACGGCTATTGGTTTTTTTAATTTTTATTTAAACGGACTAACAAATAATTGCTATCGATGTGCGGGCACGTTGATAATATTATAATGTTCCCGCTCGTCATAACGAATATAAGAAAACAAAAAAATTATATTACGATAAATCCATGATCGGGAAAATATTCAAAAGGAGCGTATCTCTCTAGTAGGTACTGTCGGAAAACGACAATATTAAATAATTAATATAATAATATTTGAACAATATAAGTATAAAACTATACTATTTGGCCACCAAGGGGGCCGGCAAAACCTTTCTTTTTTTTTCATAGGAAAGAGCCGTTTTTTTTAAAAAAAAGTTACAAAACCACGATGTTCAATTATGAGCCGCGTTCGTTTTGGCTTTTTTTGTTTATAAAAACAAATTTCCTCCTAGTCGTAAATTTAATTAGGAATTGGTAAGGTGAAACAGTTACTATATTGTATTAAATTAAATTACAATAAGGAAATCTGCATTTAATTTATTATTTATGGTAGTATCCTAAAAAGATTGCTGCCGATATTTGCTATTGGCAGTGGGGACGCGTACTTATGTATTGAGCAGAATTGCTGGAGTTGGCTCAGCCGCCCACCCATATTTTGGGAATAGACGCCGCGCATCTCTTTTTTATATATATAAAGAGTGAACGCCGCATATAAGACCCACATTATAAGAGGCGCATAGTGAGTCTTATAAAGGATGTCATCTACATTCCCTTTAAATATCCCGATTGCGGCTCGTGCAAAGTAGATAAGAAATACCGCTTTCAGTGGTTATTAAAACTAAACAAGTATCACGTTTGCGTCCATTATTTTATACTTTACATCCGAGTATATTTCAATTTTTAGACATTATAAATACCAAACAGATACTCAAATTAAAATGCAGCCGACGTTTTGTATTCCAAGGCAAACAATTAAACAAATTAATAAACAAAAATGTATACAAATTCAAATTAAAAAAATAAAAATCAAATAAATATCTAATTTTGAGTCCAAAAAATAATAAGTTTGAAAAATCAACTTTATACATTTTTATTTTTTTATTGTAAATATTTTATGCCTTTTATTAAATCGGCTACATACTCGTTTATGTGTGTATTGCTAATGTAATTTTACTATTTTGAATTTTCTTGACTGTAACTTATAATTCTCTAAAACTGTAGTGACACAAAGATTTCTATAATATGTAAAAATATCAATTATATTGTAAATTATAACAATAATCATTTGTAGGTACCTACATCTAATCTCTTGATCAAGTGGTGTATTTTCCGGGGGGGGGGACAATAATGTGATGAATTCCGACATGATATCGATACTGATATAAAAAAATTGTTATTAATAAATATTATAATAATAGCAATGGCTCATTTTAACAAACAGGTTGGTATATTTTATTTAAAATTACATTTTACAATTTTCAAGTAAAAAATTTAATCGTTGTTATTTTTTACTAAGTTCATCGAAAATTTCACGAGACGAGAGAAAATATTCGCTGTAAATGGACAACATTGCAGTCCGTTAAGTATTATTATCCAAACAAAATAGAAATCGTACATTTTACTCAAATAAAAATAAATACATTAATTCTATATATTTTAATTTGTTGGTTCTGGGAAGGGGTCCAGTAACTCTGGGCTCTCTCCCCCTCATTAATACGCCACTGAATTGGTGAATCAGTGTCTGTGTACAAAAGTTAATAAATCAACCGTACACACTGTTGTTGATGTGTTTAACCATACCTATTTATATAGATCAAAACCAAGTTAACATTTCAACAAATTTGTGAGATTTGTTGGTACAACACTAGACGAGCACTACGAGGTGCCCACGGTGTTGAATTTGGGTATAATTTAAGTGCGAGGCGATCGGTTCTCTTTCCTCCCACTCAAGGAAACTCAAGGTAACATTTAATTAAATATAGATGTCAAATGATATTTTTTACGCATAATCGATTATATTTTAAAGACTATATATAATTATAAACTACTATTTTAACATTTCACAAGCCCTTCGAAAAAGTTATTATTATATAGCATCAATACATCGCAGTTCAACTACACAAACTATTGATCGCGATCGTATCAGAAACGGGCAATTAATTAATTTGCATGCCTAACAAAATGAGCTACAATTAATAAGCATATGATAAATATAGGTTCCTATTAAAGAATATAATATAATATTAACTAATATTTTACAAGTTAATTAATACACTAAATTAATTTTAATTATATTGTAAATAAATTTCAAAACTTTTTTAAGTTTTAAATAAGTAAATGATCGATAAGTATACACCAAAACGATAAAAAAAATTAACATTACCGGGCTAATACTACACAGGCTAATGTTAATATTAACTGAACAATGTTAAAGTAGTTAAATATTTTTACAGCGCCCTTAAAATTAAAATTATATAATACGTTAATAAATATCCAATAACCAGTAACCACAGTTTTTATGACGTTGTGTCAATATTTTAGGCTTTTTATATATATATATATATTAATAACTTATAATTCTATATATTTTTTTTTTTTTTTTTGTAAAATGAACTATGGTTACTAATCTTCCAATTACTTATAGGTAAGTACTATATGTATGTCTATAAAAAAAAATATATACAATTTTCCATAGAGAATTACAAAATCATAATAATATGTGATATGTTTAAATACTACTGTCATAGGTTATAATGTGCTCGTAATACAAAGATACTAAAACATATATAATTTCATTAACGATGAACAATCATTATTAATTATTTTGTTTTGTCTCGAATTATCCGGGTGTACTATGATAACTGATAAGTAATTTGAGTTTTTATATTATATTAAAAAAAAGAAAGAAAATATGAAACGATGAATACAATATAATATAATATAATTATATTCAGGTACAAAGTGACATTAATAATTTTAACTTGTTTATAGAAATATCACCGAAAAGAATAAAAAAATAATAATAACCATACTTTGCATTGTTTTCAATATAATAATATAGATTTAAAGTAATATATTATTTGAACAGGCGTGGGCGTTTAAATGGCAGGAGGTTCGTAAACATGCTGGGACAAGTTGATAAAAGTTGTTTCCGCAAACGGCGCCATAATCAAATCGGATCGCATACCACCGCACATCAGCGCTTTCATCAGGTGGGAGAAATTTTCAAACGGGAGTGTCTTGAAATTTATATTTTGGCTTGATTGTAAAGAGACCGTTGATCTCGTCTTGAATATCGGTACCAGCAGGGGGGCGTTATCAATCGACATACTGTTGGCACTCGAGTAAACCTGATTTATTATGTTTCTGGATTGCGAAGCATACTTGCGCGTGTCCTGGAGCATCTCCGTGGTGAGTACCCAAAGCACGTATACCAACGTATCGGACATATCGCGGAGACATTCGGCTGTCAGACGGATGGTTTCGGCGGGCTGAAACAATAATCAATATTATTATCGATTACTATTAATATTTATACGATTAGTTTAGAAAGCAAAAATAAAAATCGTCGCTAACGAAAAACGATTCTGAGCAGAGTTCCTCGAGGTCAATCGTTTTTTGAAAGGCCGTGATTTATACGCGATTTCATCAAAATTTGAAGTTTAAACGATAATAAGCAATAATTTTAAAAAATAATGTGCCTACGGGTTTTGAGTATTTTTGTACGGTCCAATAAACGACTCATA
Source organism: Tuberolachnus salignus (assembly GCA_956483605.1). Classification (NCBI taxonomy): domain Eukaryota; kingdom Metazoa; phylum Arthropoda; class Insecta; order Hemiptera; family Aphididae; genus Tuberolachnus; species Tuberolachnus salignus. The sequence continues at coordinate 12,265,435 of OY101431.1, forward strand.
ATGTGAACCTTGCATCAAATTTGTTGGCATTTATGAAAAACTAAACAAATATAATTCACAAATAATGAATCATTCATAAGTGAAGGTTTGAATGTTTTGAATATTTTATCACGTCCAGAAAAGGGTAATATAAGTATTCTGTGAACATTTCTTTACATAACGAAATAAGTCTCTACAATTATTTTTATCTAGATTACACAAAAAAAAAAAAAAATAACAGAAAATCTTTTTTTTCAGTTTCCTCCATTGTTAATGATACTACGAGGATACTAAAACAAATGACCTCAATGCATCAGTTAGATCGAAAATAAAACAAAAAAGCTCTGTTGTCGTTTTTTGATTGGAGCAAGATTTCTTTTAGACAATTTATTTACAAACAGAAAAAAAAAACATACACACAGACACATCGTAGTAAAACCAATATAATACTACTAGGTTTGCTCAGAACCTAAAAGTTATAAATATATATATTACAACGTGCAATGACCGTATATACGTACATCATCTGAGTATATGGGAATTATTAGAAGCTGTTTAACGTATCCGCACGACATTAAACCAAATCGCACACAATTGGTAAACGATATATTAATTAATTCCAACTTGTTTAGTTTTTGGAGATCACCGATCTTACTGAACGCTCGATGTGCAAAACAATCCCATTTGTCTTTACAATTTTCCAATCTCAATGTATGCAGATTCACAAATCTCATTAATACCCTAATGATTTCTTCAGAAAAACGATAGCAATCACCGATTTCCAAAATCTCTAGGTCCGTTGTAATCGAATTTAAGCAGGCGTATACGTTTTTCGGATACCATCCAATGGACGTCAATGACTATAAATTGAAACAAAAATAAAAAACCTATATAGTTTATATAATATATATGTTAACAATCATGTACTGAACCTACCAAAATTTTCAAATTGACCAATTTGTCAAACGGTTTCATCGATATGATATTCAGTTCGCTAAGACCTTTTAACCTGACCTCTGTCAGCATGGTTATATCACCTAAATAGTCTACATTTATGGGCATAGTGTATTTAGTTTTACTATCATGATTTCTGAAAAAATATAACTTATCAATTCGCTGTAATTTATTAATTGAAAATAAAAACTATTTCTTCAATATTACTGTATTGTAGTCGCGACAAGTACTTCGAGTTCAGGTAGTGATATCATAGCAGCATTGACCGTACGGATTGGACTTCTCCACAATTTCAGAACTTTCAACGATTTTAGCAGTTTTAGATACGTGCAAAACCTCGACCAATACAAATCAATGTTTGCTTTCTCGGGAATTTTCATACCAGTTATGTCTAATGAAACCGTACCATGCATTTTGCAACATTCAAAAAATGATTTCCAGTCGGTAATGTATTCGTCTTTTAGTACCACGTGTTTCCACTAAAAAAAATAAAAATAAAAAATAAAAACAACCAAAGTATTAATTGATCAATAATCGGATATTAAACTCTTTGGTCCATTAATTTTCGCATTTGTTTTTCGGATTCAGAAAGCGCCATATGTTCTGGTGAAAGTGATCTTTTTTTCCGGTCTAAAAAGAAAAAATAATAAAATAAGTAAATTTTAAAATTTATAATACGTGTTATTATGTAACACATATTTGATTAAGCTTATATAATTATGAGTGACAGGCACGTAAGCCCGGGCGGGGGCATGGGGTTCGGACCCCTGAAATGTTTTCTACGATGTACATCCTTTTTTTTAAATCAAACTAATTTACCTAATATATCAATAAACTGTTCTGATACTTAATGGACCCCTCCTCACCACAAAATTAAATCGTAGATACGTGACTGATAAGCGACTCGCTTATTCTATGCGGATCTTTTACTGTTTTTACCGTTGTCGTTGGTAATGAAGATTCGATTCGTTTAAAAAATATATATTTGTAAATATAATAATCGAATTAAAAAAAAAATCCACGGTTACCATATATTTTATAGGTGTCAGTAGTGTAGGTATCTATAAAAAACCATTAATGAATAGCATTAAGGGAATCAGATACCGATATTTTTTTTCGTTGTTTAACACTTTCCCAACATTTAGACTAATTTTTAATCAGTCCGGTCCTCGGTATAGTAAATCGAAAAATAGTGTTGATACAGCTATGAATTCAGCGTGGAGTGTACCTGAGATCGGTGAGAACTATTTTCCCAATGTAAGTTTTTAATTTCCAAAAAATTCAATAGTACCAAAAAATTTAAAATACATTAAAAAAAGTGGTCGATATCATGTACCTAGCCTATACTTAGCGCTGGATTGAAATCTGTTTTTGAATCCTTATCGCTTTACTACATTTACTGGAGTAAAATAGGTTTTAATACGGGTGTACGTATTAGACAAAAAAAAGGAAAATATCGAAGTCCCCCCCCCCCTTAAACAAAAACTTACTAGCCATTTCCAAGCGATTGTTTGTGTTCATTTTGTTGTCTTTATCGCGGTTTGAAAGCGTGTCAATTTTCTTAGCTGAAACACCAACAAAAATAATTTTATAAATTTGTATGCCCGGAGAAAATGGCACTTATACATTATCAAATATTTAGCACTGCGGGAATTTCGATGTTTTATATATACAGTAGGATTTCGTTAATCCGAACGGGATTGGGGAAAAGGATCGTTCGGATTAACTATGACTTTAAAAAATAAAATCAATTTTTTTTCACAATTTAAACTTAAAAATTAATGACACACATATTGACAAACGTAATAAAAATATTTAATCATATTTAAACGACGTACACGTACGATGTGCTATCGTGAGTATTTTAATTATTATTATTGTGCGGGTCTACGGTAAACTATATCTCTAAATATAAAGATGTGATAATTCTCAAGCCCGTTTAGATCCGTCAGTGGTAGCTGTAGGTAATTGGATAGTTGGCGTAACTGTATGGAGGGTTTAGGGGAGGGCTAAGTCCCAGTAACTGATTTTTTTGGACGGGAGTACATTTTTAGAGACCAATATTTCTATTGTAGGTCTCCCCCGCCTACATTTTCTTACATAATACAGTAAATTCTTATTACGTCGAACGTCGTTATCTCGAACCACATTGAAATCCCATTGAAAATTACATTTTTATTATTGTTATAACAGATAATTACGCAGTACATTCGGTATAGTGATTATGATTGTTGTTCAAATTGGATTATAAATTTTCCTGAAATTTCAGCAGACTTTTTCCCTAATGATATTTTCCAATGCATACCACATAAAAGTTAAATGTTAAAAGGTAAAGATTGCTCCGGTGGAAAATCCGGTAAAGTGTTAAATCTGAAAACTAAAATTATTTGTCATTGGTAAAACAATGAAGCCCGGGTGTTTTAAATGAATTAAATCATTACCAGCCCAGTTGACTGTAGGTCAAATAAATAGGCTTGGACGACTGCGACGATTAATCAGTGATATGATATTCATACATATGCATGTATTAGTATTTTAATCATTCAAACTAACTGCTATTTTTGAATAAATCGTTTAATAAAACTCGATGTTTCGAATTGTTAAATATCTCGAACTTATTCCCGTCCCCCTTGAGATTCGACACAACTATTCGACAATACAGTTTCGACTTAGTAACACCGTATATACGAAACACTACGTTGCCGATGAATAACATATTGTCTACACAAACCGGTCGTTTCTCGTGTCCATTATTATTATAAACACCCTTCGACAAAAAAAAAAAATAATAATCCTATAAGACGGTACACAGTCGTCCATAGTTGTAATACGAACGTTCCGGCATTATTCTCGGGTCGTGAAGAGGAGACGGTACGGTAAGGGGATGTGGTTCGGTGGGTGCGGTTGTATCTGGGAGCGGAGGTGGCGGTGGAAGTGATTCACGAAGCGTAGCCGGGGACCGTAACCGCCGGTAATCGCCGGGGTCGAATGCCGCCGGGAAGCGGATTTATAAAACGGAATGTATTATTATGTCGGCCGGGCGGTAACAATAAAACGTAACACATCCCGGCCAGGGCCGACAACGTGACGGCGGCAACAGTAGTGCCAGCATTCGATTATTGTGAAGTGTACGAGCCCGTGTTACGGGTGTAGATAATAATTCACGAATGCCCGGTGAGTGAGTGGGTGGTGCGGTGGTGTGTGCAGTAGGAGGCACGTCTGCGCCGCATTCCTATCGACGAATGTTTTTTTTTTTTTGTTTAAAGAAACGACCAGGCGGGCAGCAGCGGGGTGGTTAATCCTACCCCCACTGTGTTGTCGGTTACAAATTTCGAAAAAAAAAAAAAAGTTCAACAACGTATAAGTAATCTACACGGTAAAATAACCGGGTCGATATATTCGTCAGACGCGTCGTTGGCCCAATTTCTCTAAGACCACACCCTCATACGAAAAAAAATAAACGCCAAACACGAGTTATCGGGACCTCGCATTATTACTAAAAATGATCAAAAACCATAGAAATAACTAATAAAATTGTTTTATTATGTAGCCATATATGTATAGGACATACATTATTAGTATTATTATTACTATTAATATTTGGTGTACGGACAAACAACAATATTATAATACTAATAATCTAAAACGAGAGTGATGGAAATATTAACGAAATTTCTCCGGATCAATAAAATACGGTCGGTGTGATCGGGAGAGGCGGTCATTGACGAGCTCCAAGAGGGTGAGATGTGGGCGAACGCTGAACACAATGCACACGTCTATACGTATACGCACGTAGAAACACGCGCAGGCGCTATGCGATAGGGTGAGGGTGAAGTGGTGGACTGCGCGATCCGTGTCCTCTCCCGCGGTACGGCCGCCGGTGCGTTACGTTGTAAAAATGCGGGGAAAAAACCCGACGAAAAAATGCTCTAAAAGCGAAAATTATTGAGGGGCGGGGGGGGGGGAAAGCCGTATTACGCTGTAATACTTATTAGTTATTTTATCTATTGCCCATATAAACAACAAATATAATTGCAGTTGGTCGGCAAGCGCAAGTCGTCCGGTTGAGAACGGCTTGACCGATTTGGCTCGTTTTTAAAGAAAAATAATGTTTTGTATTTTAAATGCCCGTAAAAATCCGAATAAATTATCCAAAGAGTCCCATACCGGCAATCGCAAAGGAATTTATTGAAATACGGACAGGAAAACGTCTGCCGGGGCGGTCGGCATTATTATAATACCACTCGTATGACGTCGTGATCCGTGCCCCCGATAATAATAACTTGTTATATAATAATAATATGATTAATATAATACCGGGTGTAGCCATTTTGAGTCGGTGACGGGCCGTCGAATCTGTTGGATCGGTCGAATCGGTTGGATCGGTCAGTTTAGAATAGGCTTTTGGGACGGTTAACCAAAGTTTATCTTCAGAGTGCGACGTACTCGATAGGTCGCGCGGTGGTACTGCGCGAACGACGGGGCCTACGACGCGCTCGGCGCACCCGGAGCTCGGCGGCCAATCCGTTCGGTGTATTTTTTTAAATTTTTTTTTTGTTTTTCTCCACATTTCGACGAAACGCGGAGACGGGAAACATTTCCGCCCCCCTCCCCCCCACAGGTTCGTATCTCGTCGCGAATAGCGGCCGCCCCTATCCCGGACGACGTCTATCGATTTACAGGAGAACAATTATAAACGAAAATGCGTCAAATAGTTGTCGGAGAATGAATCCTGTTAAAAATGTTTATATAAAAAAAAAAAAAAATGTAATATTCGGGCGGATCACCGATATGAGCGGGAATTTTATTTATAAAATACGCCACAGTAAATTGTAACTATCAAAATAAATGACAATTATCGTTTGTGTTCTTTCGCCTCGAATTTTCGGACATTTTTGAGAAGTCAAAATAATCTAACTGACCGTCATAAAACTAAAAAAAATTCGACGCCAGTGTTATAGAAATTTGTTCACGTCTAGAAAGGGTTAATATAATGATTCGGGCAAGATTTTAATTTTCTTTAAATTACAAAAACCAGTATTTATAAATATAAATAAATTGTAAACACGAATAACCTAAAATAGTTGCCACTCTCTAAAAATATAACCACCCTCTTAAAATACTTCCGTCCACCCGGGTCAATATAATTATTGTTTCAATGCCATTTGATGAACTTATTTAATTTTTTTTGTTTATTTATTATGTATTTGATCAATTAATTTAAAAAAATTGCATGCACATATAACGTTATTTAATATAAATACGCATCGAAAATGCGCAAATAATTATTTCACTGGTTGTATAATATAATAATTACACTATAATTTTATTATATAATGTTAGATATATTACTATATACATTATACATGATGTACTATAATATTATACCATACCAATGGTAATTTCTAGTTTTTCGAAGTAAATTACCTCGATGATCGCAATTTAAAACAGCACTGTTAAACATTTCGACAATACAAATAACAATAGTTATTACGTTATTGAAAATAGCTCGTTACGTCAACGACTTGGCCGTTGAAACCAAAAGTACAAAAATACAAACAAATTAAAATAATTCATTATTTAAATAATACAATTTTTTTTTTATATATAAACCCATATTCGTAAGATACAAATTTCTTTTGGGCATACGCAAAAATGAGAAATAAGGCAACTGGTTAAAATAGAAACCTGGTTTACATGCATTTTTATTATGTATAATTTTGATGATTCAATACGTAAAATACATAAAATTCAATAGGTCTTCAGCTTCAAATACTAAATTTATCGTATTCCATATTAAATCTTAATTCAACCAAAAAAAAACAAAAAACAAATAATAATAACTTTATTAAGTATTTATCTAATAGAAATTGTTTTTAGTTAAATCATTACTAATTTATTTTTATTTCTACTTATATATGTACGCATATCGTCGTCGTTAATAGTTAATATTCTCGTTTTCAAAGAGAAAAAAATAACCCCCCCCCCCTTCTATTTAGTTTTGACCGTATTACACAATACGCGTATATACCTAGTTATAATATATAGTGACAATTCCTACGGTTAGATTATGACAATTGTAATTTTTACTGTCGATATTGAAAGATATATTTTACAACCGTGATTTTATGATCAGTGGAAGTGAGAGAGAGACAGAGCGAGAGAGAGAGGAGATAGATAGAGAGAGAAAGATAGTGAGAGAGCGATATTGACGACAAAGAAAACAACGTTGTCGGGTCGAGTGCGTAAGCCACCCCCTTGCAGCCCATTATAATAACACCGGTTATTATATTATATTATATCGTTTTAATATTATTATTGTCCATATAAGGACGAGTCTCGTACGAGTTTTATTACGCGTTAAATTTTAAACGCACGCCTACCACCGTTACGTCAATCGGAGATTAGTCGGTATCGGTATATTTACTTAAAAGAAACGGGGAGAAAAATAATGAAAAGAAAATAAATACAGTTCAACGTCTCTATAAGACGGAATTTCCGTCGTAACGGAAAATTACATATTCGTAATTTAATTCGTGAAAATACTCTCTATGACGGAAAATAAAATATTTTTTTTAAAAATTTAATATTATATGCAATGTACTGGAAAAAACGTAATCCGAACTTTATCGTCAAATCGTATTTAGACGAATTACAACAATTTAAAATTCAAATCTATTAGAATTAACACGTTCAGCACATTCTCGTGCTTTTTTCGTTAATTTTTTTAACGATTACGACGGAAATTCCGTCTTATAGAAATGTTGAACTTTATTTATTTTATTTTCATTATTTTTCTCCCCGTTTCTCTCCGATTGACGTAACGGTGGTAGGCGTGCGTTTAAAATTTAACGCGTAATAAAACTCGTACGAGACTCGTCCTTATATGGACAATAATAATATTAAAACGATATAATATAATATAATAACCGGTGTTATTATGATGGGCTGCAAGGGGGTGGCTTACGCACTCGACCCGACAACGTTGTTTTCTTTGTCGTCAATATCGCTCTCTCACTATCTTTCTCTCTCTATCTATCTCCTCTCACTCTATCTCACATCCACTAATCATAAAATCACGGTTGTAAAATATATCTTTCAATATCGACAGTAAGAATTACAATTGTCATAATCTAACCGTAGGGATTGTCACTATATATTTTAACTAGGTATATACGCGTATTGTGTAATACGGTCAAAACTAAATATAATGGGGGGGGGGTTATTTTTTTCTCTTCGAAAACGAGAATATTAACTATTAACGACGACGATATGCGTACATATATAAGTAGAAATAATATAATATGTAAAGTTATTATAGAAGAAAATCCGATAACGAGGGTCGGTCAATCGCGTTCATAATATCCGAATATAATATTATATTATTCCTAATGTTTGTACGGGGGAAAAAAAAATTAAAAAATTCACAAAACACGTTCCCCGAATACGATTTAAAATTACAATAACATCGTACTGTTGTATATATCGAATACTGTTACTGTCTAAAACGACAATGGTAATACTTATAGGGTACATTTATAGTGATCCGGATATAAAAATCCAAATAAAAAACATTACATTTTAAATCTTAGCACCTCCATCGTAAAAAAAAAAAACTACTGTCCTATAAAAAAAAATACGTTTGGCCATACTCCATAGGTATACTATCGAGTCTCAATAAATTTGCAAATACATAAAATAATAGTTATGGTTTTTTTAGTGGACGCGATTCGTGTCTTCATAGATAACTGAATAATATTATATATTATATATTTTTCGTACAGAAATTATTTTCGGCTGGCAAAAACTGTGCATTACGATGACGTTGTTCTATTGAATTGTAGTCGAAAGTTATAGTAAAATTGTGAAGTCTATAAATATATTATAATCAATAATGAGTATAATGTTGTGCACTAAGCATATATGTATCTTCATAAGTATTATAAATTTAACAAAACAAAATAAATATATTACTTGATATTCCTACACATTCTAAACCTAATCATAAGGTATTCCCAATTGTTTCAATAGAAATATGTTATTGTGTTTTATCACGTAATAAATTAAAACGTCACAACAAAGAAAGCGAAAACATATGTACATTTCCGCTTGAAACTTGGAGGAGGGGCACTTTTAAAAATTACTGCTTTAACTTTAGTCGAAAGAAACTTGAAATTTTAAACAAAGTAGAAAAAGGTGGAAAATTAATGAAGCTAACGAATTTAGAGTAGGCTGTGCTACAATTCACGATACAACAAAAAACAGCAAAAAGATAAAAAAAAATTTCAGAAAACAACGAAAGTTGTAAAAGTACGCAAGAACATTAAAAACTGGTGAGTTTCCCGAAGTTGACGATGCCTTGTATTTACGGTTTTTGTAAGAACCCTAATAGACATACACCTTTTCCTAGCGAAATTTTGAAAGGAAAAGCCAAGTTTTTTTTATAAAAAAAATCACATACAAAGGTGCACTTAAAAGCATCATTTTAAACAAAAACAAATTAACAATTTATTTAAACCCGTTCCATCAAAAAATTAATTCAACACAGTAATTAATTAGTATGAATGTATTATTTATATGTTTTAATAAAATAAATTAAGGTTTTTTTTAATAAGTAAAAGTGGGTTTTTATGTGGACTTCCATTAATCCGGCAGTCCTCCGGTTTGATATCAGACGGATTACCGAGCATACTACTGTACTTACAGATATAATAAAATATTTCGGCGCGGTCAAAATTCGAGAAGCTCTACGAACCACAGCTAATTTCTTTTTCATTGTTGACTTACAAATAATGGATTATGCTTAAAATACTTACAGATAAGGTAGAACAATTTGACGTGATCGAAAATGTAAAAATTGCAAAACAGTCAAGTTCCGCGGAAGTTAACCGCGAAATAAATTAGAATGATAAAATCAAAAACGCCTGGACTTACTAATTTCTAATCTATACTTACAAAATTTCGTTCGTAAATATTGAACTTGTGCGGCTAACTTTACAAGACATATTAAAAGCTCAGTTGAGCTTTATAACTTTAACTATTTAGTTGAATTTCGTGTACATTGCGAAATATTATCAATTTATTAAAAAAGTTTTCATTTATTGTTTCACGTAGATATTCAATTGTATTTAGGTGTCCTGAGAATTAATTGTTTTTTGAACGTATGAAAATGTGTTTATTAGTAAGTTATTTTTCGGTATTAGAAATAATTTCCAACTAAATGTTTACATTTTAAAATAATTGTTCTATAGCCTTATTATGCATGAAAAGCATTTTCATCGTAGTATTATTAGTAAATTTATAATGTATTGTCTGTAGGTTATTAGTGTATCATTTTCCTTTCCCTAATAATAACTAAGCTCTATAAGTAGATATCTACTTTATAGTCAAAAATATTATGTCCAAATTTAACATTATTAAAAATGTATATATAAATTTTTTTTCTTTATTCAATGATAGTCAAAATGTAAATTAAATAATAATAAAAAAGTATTCGAGTTAGAGATATCACGATGGTCTTCTTGTCCACGTCCACGGCATCAATTATTAATACATTTTATTGATCATAGTTTTAAGTAACCGAGGTAAAATTCATAAAAAATTTAAAAAAAATCAATATTTCACTATGCGTGACACATATTGCGTATATTATAATGTTTCTCGAGTAATAGATACCTATACCCATTAACGTAATTGTGGGGGGGGGGCAAAGAGGGAAATTGCCATTTTTGCGGCAAAGGTAAAGGTACCATTTGCCCTCCTCCCCAAGTATGACAACAGTACGAGTTTCTAAATCTTCTAAAACGATGAAAGAATACCATACATTAATTACTTTTTTTATTCATTAGATAAAAAAATATTTAAAATATTATATTATACAAATATTTATTTACTCAAATTATTTCATAAAAATGTATTTATTGTAGTACCTATTTAGTAACGTTATTGCCATTGCATAAATAAGAAAACTATCATAATAATAATAATGCATTCTTTTGTTTAGTTTTTTTAGTCGTTAAATTAGTCTTCGATTATTTTGTATACATATAATACAAATATATTTACAACATCCCTCGTGATTTCGATTTTGGTGACTAAATTATTTAGTCCCTTCCTTTAGTTTTTGACCAGTAATGCCATTGCCTATACCAATAGGTTTTGTAGGTCCATCATATTACATGTTGATAATAACATTAAACAAATAGAAAATATCCATGGCATTAACACTTTTTGTTAACGCTTGACATGATATATAATGTAGTGATTTTAACGGGTAGTAATAAAGATAATAAACAAGATTTGAATTGCCTTATTGCATTTATTATAGCATATTATAGGTATGTAACAACTATTACAACTATTATTATTTCATTACAAATGTTCAAGTATAAATACTATGAGACGGGATGATGGTAAAAAGGAAAATGACGTTCGAATAATTAAATTTCAAGATTGGTGGAGTGGCGGAATGGTTGAGTGGTGGAGTGGTTGAGTGGTGGAGTGGTTGAGTGGTGGAGTGGTTGAGTGGTGGAGTGGTTGAGTGGTGGAGTGGTGGAGTGTCGGGAGATTTTTGAGGAGGTACAGTGTATACTATAATAAAATGTTAAAAGCAATTTTTTTGTAAAATTTTTTTTCTAGTTATACGCCAATCGGCGGTTCGCTCAGCAACATGTTGGAGGTTGTCGTTTAACAATCCAAGAAGTTGGCAGCCATAAGCAGTTCCAAAGCGATCTCTGGAGGAATGACGAATTCCGGTATTTCGGACGAACTATTAGTATAGCGAGCCTTGTATGCCAGATAAGTACAAACCTTTGACAGAACGTGCGAGCTACAAAAAAAAAAAATTTACACATTATTATTAAAATGTATGCGTTACAAATGTAATTATATTAGATATAATATGTTACCGACGATATATGTAATTTATGCGTTGTATACTATGTCCGGGCAATATATTATAGAGCTGTTATTATTATGTTATTTTTTGCCTACAAAAATATAATTTTTTAATTTAATTACATAAGTTTATTAGTAACTTTTTTGCGGGATTACCGTGAGTTTGTAATTTTAAAATTCCCTGATTTTTCTATTTTCCGGACAATTTTTAAACATTTTCCATACCCAGCGATAATAAAACGAATTTGTATAATAATAATAAGAAATGTCTAATAAAAAAAAAATGAGGAGGTAAAAAATAATTAATACACCTCGAAAATAGTTGATGAAAATTCACAATAATAAATACATTTATGGTAGGGATTACACGAAATAGATATGGGTGTGCAAAAAAAATGTTTAGAAATTTCAGTAAAAGTCACTGTCTATTTTAAAAATTCCAGATATTTCCAGATTTTTCATCCTTTTTAGGATTACCGGACTTGTAACAACTGGCAACCATGTAACATTATAATATATTTATCGGAAATTATAAAAAAATTTTTTTCTGTCTTTACAGTTAATTATAATATGTAGAAAATAGAGAAGGCCGCCTTTCTAATTTATACGGGCGTAATCAATTTGTAAGGAAATATTTGTGAAAATTGACGAAATTTGGAAACTTAAATGGCTAAAAATAGCATATAACTCACTAGAATGTTTTAAAAATATATCCACAGATATAAAGGGCTAATATTAATTTTCTGTCCGGTCTATATACATATTTTTAACCGAACTATAACAAAATCGAAAATAAAGAAACCTAATAATTAATTATTTAATCTTACAAATTTTTTATAATTTTATTTCATCAAGTAACAAATTATCAGAGTTTTTTACGAATAATTAGTGTCCGTAATAATTTTTTTCAGATCAATGAGCAACATTGAACATTTCAGTTTTTTTGCAATCCATTCCTTTAAAGCAATAAATCTCATCATGACTTAAATATTAACGTAACTGTGTAAGTAAAAAGTTAATTTTATAGTTTCACTATTCAACAATATCAACATTAAAAATATTCAATATGTATTTTATTTATTATAATATTTATGTACTTAATATATAATAGTTTAATTATTTACCTTTTAATATAATATTTCTTATACAACTATATATACCTGTTAATAATACATTTATAACAATAAACCGTAAAAAAAAAATTAAGAAAACTTAAAAAAATAAATAAACTATATAACTTAACCAGTAAATGGCTAGTAGTCGGGGGACGCTACTGATTTTTTTTTTTCGTAGTGCGCTACTTTTCGCTTTTTTTTTTTTTACAATTTTCTTTCTTTTTTAGACCCTGCGCTCATTACAAACATTTCTGGTTTTCGTTTAGAACGGCACTAGCCGAAACGAAATTACTTGTGGTGCGTGTTCACGTAAATACAAAAAAAAAAAAAACTTTCTTATTATCGAAAATTTAAAGTCGTTACCACTAGTATAAATTTAACAGTTCTGTCGCGCAAAAAAAACACCGGGAAACTAGTTTTTAGCCTCTTTTAATTAAAAAATATTTATTGAAAATGTGTTACAACATTCCGTGAATTGCTTAAAGATTTAAAGAAAAAAAAATACTACGATTAATAAAGTTACGAAAACAGTAACCGCCGCGTGCTCCAGTAAAATGTTTGATTTTAAACGATTTATGAGAATTACAATTTGGACGTTGAAATTGCAATCGGGTGGCGACAATTTTTTGTTACGCTAGTCGTGCATCTTTTATTACCGCTTATTACGCTACGATCAGAGCGCACCTCCCGGGCGCCGGGGGATCAATGCGCGCGGGCCCGCCCGTCTTTGTCTTAATCATCGAAAATAACGCGGCCGCCGATATATTATCGTTTATACTTACGGTATTTCCCTCAAGTTGATCACGTTAGTCTCGTTTTCCAAAAACTGCCCGGGACCGGACAACATGGCCCGGATAGTTCCAGACATCAAGGCGTGTTCCCTCTTGATGATAAACTCAAAGTTGTCGCTGGACACCAACTTGACGTACATGGCGTCCGGGCCTTCGCAATTGCCGTATACAACGGCATTAGAAGATGATTCCTCCTAAAGACAAAATCATAAGTGTATAAGGGTACGGGTTGACGAAAAGATAAAGATATATTGTCGACCCATTTACGCCGATTTGTATACATATCTTCCGTACGATAATACAAGGCCGCAATATAACCGATACGCCCAACACCGTCGGGGAAAACGGTTGAAAATTAAAAAATATATATAAATATATGTACTATAACGGAGGCCTGCGATATTGTGGATTTTTGTACTTAAAACGTCGGATCGGCAAATAAAACGGGACGAAAAAAAGAAACGAGTAAATTATTGACGTATAGGTAGGTGGGTTTGTTGCTTTGAAACGTCCACAAAAAAAAAACTTTTTTTTTTTTCCTTAAAATTTATGATATATAAAAATACATTTTATTTAACCATTAAAAAATAATATCACGAATTAGAAGTAAGAAGTTCACACCCAACACCCCCCTTCCTCTCCCCCGAAATATTATCCTAGCAACGCCAATGAATTTATTACTTACAATATCTATTATAAATATTATTATTATTATTATAAATATCTACCGGTTTTTCGGCCATGTTAGTACTTTTGAGTTTTCTGGAGCAGTAAAATTGAAATCCGGTGGATATGCTGGATGGCGGCACGGGACGATGTAGTGAAATCGACGACGAGAACAAATGTGCTGGGCACAAGACGAGAGTGGTCTTTGTGTGGCGAAACCGTCACCGCGGTGTTCAGGAGAAGTGATTAAAGTTGGGAGGGGAGGTACGAACTTAGTGCACAATGTGACCAACCTAATGTTAAAATTATTGTATACAGCCGAAAAAAAATAAATAAAATAAAATTCGTGGTTGCAGGCCCCTTTGTAACCGAATATAAATTATCGTTCAGAAATAATATTCCGGGAAACGACTCAACCATTACGGTCGACAGATATAATTTCGATATTATTATTGTCCACGTAGATAACGAAATATTGATTTTATAGTGACCCGCCGCTGCCACCGCCAACACACCCACCGACGCAGCCGCCGCACAACGACTCCCCGACACCCCGCCACCGCGGAACTACGTCTCCCCGACCGCCCCCGCTGATAATCGCGTTGTTCAGCGGCTACGGGGCGACGCGGCAGTTGCGCTAATAACGATGACGATGACGATGACGATGACGATTAACGTGGGGCGACGACCGTGAACGAAGCCGCCTCGACAGGGTTCGACACGATGGGCTCAGCTTATTTTTAATCCGTATGGGATATATTTTATATTTCCATGCGTTCTAAACAAAAAATTTACAGAGGAATAAAATATTATATGTTATTAGAGAGAGACATAACCCGAGTGGACAATTATTTTACAAACCCGTTTACCAAGCATTAGCCGAAAATGGCGAAAAAGTAATAATGTAAAATATATAAACCGAGTACCGAGTATTGACTCGACGAATAATAATGAAATTACATGTTATTATAATTGGAGTTGCCATTTAAATAAATCTTAGTTGTATTCGGCATGTGCTTACCGAAAGGGTTAAACATTTAAACTCTATCTAAAAATATGCATTTCGGTACTCCCGATCGCCTTTTGAACAACCCCATTTCAATCTTCGGTCATTCAGTGAAAATATTAAGTAGTACCTCATGTCGTGAACACGCGGTATATATATATTTTCCGTGACGGACGATTCTGATTGTGTTTGTATTTCGTTGTTTGCCTTAACCCCTCCTCCATTGTCTGTACCTTTTTACGTATTTTATTTAATGGTAGTTAAAGTATGGTAGTTATAGTTGTTTAGTCTATAAGTTCTACACATATCTCTTCGTGAGCAAATTTTTGGTTTTTTGTGGAGTAGGGAGGGTGCGTTTCGAAGGAACATAATATAATTATACTCTATAAGATGTAATTTTGCGCCACTCGAATCTTGCGTGAGTATAGTTTTTTCGGGAAAGAGTGGTGTAAAAGAAGGAAAGAAGGTGATAAGGGGTAGTCGGTAGTTTTGTAGTGGTTCACAGGGTTAGTGTACTCAATTGTAAGGTATCGTTTTATTGCGCTCGAAACCTTTATTCAAAAACATTAATATTTTATAAATTCTTACCATATAAGTTAAGTATATGTACATAGCAATGGACATACAAAGTTAGTTTATTTTCATATTTTATTCGTTTAGCTTCTCCAGAATATGAACCACGTATTGAGGCAGCTTCATCGAAGCACTGATCTCTCATGTTTTCAATTTTTAAGCCTAAAGCTTGCAAATTAGTAGTTAGTATTAAATATGAAAGAGTAACGCCGTCTATTTTTTCTATTTTGTAAAAACACTTTTCTTCTTTTTTTTAGTGTCCCCTTACTTACTGAATATTTCTATTGGGGCGGGAAGAACGTCTCTTATTGTAAATAATGAAACTTTTAAAAAACATTCTCCCCTTTTACTCACGGCAGATTTGAGTAGCACGAAATTACAACGCCCCATAAAGTATAATTATCATGTGTTCCTTCTCAACGCAATTCCCTCCACCAAAAAAAAAAAAAAAATTGCTCACGATAAAAATGTGTACAGAACTATTGACTTAACAGTTATAGTGTGATAATATACATAAAAAAGTGCAGTTTATGAGGGATGTTTGTGTGGCAAAACAACGAAATTATTTGATAACAAACACAATCAGAAACGTCCGTCACAATAAATATATATAAACCGTGTGTTTACGATACGAGGTACCACTTAATTTTTTAGTGTTTAAATGTTTAACCCATTAGGTAAGCGCATGCCAAATACATTTCACATTTACAATAACACGTAATTGCCTTATTGTTCATCGAGTCAACACTCGGTACCCGGTTTTTATATTTTACATTATTACTCATCGGCCAATGCGCGGCACCCGGGATTGTAAAATAATTTTCTACCTGGGGCATGTCTTTCTCTAATAACATATGATATTTTGTTCCGCTGTAAATTTCTTGTTTGGAACGCACGAAAACAATTAAATATACCCCACATGGTAGAAAAATAAGCCGATCCCATCGTGTCGGGCCTTTTCGAGGCGCACCGCGCCGCCATCGTTTTCGTTCGCGGTCGTCAAGTTCTTGTTATTCGTCGTCGTTGTCGACGTTGCCATTGTTATTATCGCAGCAACTGCGTCGGCGCAGCTGCCGATCAATAACGCCATTGGCTGTGGATGGTCGGGGAGACGTCGAGCGGTGACGGTAGGACGCCGAGACGACAAATATGTTGAAATTATATTACTGGCTAGGTATAAATATATAATAACGCTTTGTGCTCGCATGCGCAGTATTTCATACCGACGCAAACGGTCGGCAGGGGTTGCATTGTATATAAGGGGGTGACATCGCCGCAGACAACAACGTCTGGTGCCGCTAGGAGCAGTACCTGACGTTTGAAAATTATCAATTCGCCCAAAAGTACACACTCAGTTAGAATAAAAATTGCCCACCTCTGATTGATTTTAATGCTGAAATACCAATTACGAAAATTAATGTAGACCACATTTCTGAGGGCCCGACAGTTGTTTTTTTTTCCATCATTATGAATACATCATCATTATACCTTCTGGAAGTTCAGCATTTTTAAAATAGTTCTAACTTTTTAAAAAATTTATTTTTTTGTTAAAACACATCCTTCGGGCCTAAGGAAATGTTGCTTTCTTTAATTTTTATAATAGGTATTTTTTTCCTTAAATCACTTTAGAGTGACTTATTTACGTTTAAAGTGAATATGTTTTATCATACTCGAAATTAGGCTTAAAAAGAAAATTAATAGTAATAATATCAAAGATAGCTCGATTATAAAATTATTAATGTTAAAATTATTCGTAAATATTAAATTTCAACATCCCGTAACTCTACCAATTTTGCAATTATAAATATATTAGGTGTATATACTAAATAAGGTTTTGGTTTTTTTTTTTTTTATAAATTGCGTTTAGATGATTCTGTTCCACATTTGATATTATTTTTTATCAAGAAAATTAATAATCGGATACCTTTTATACCGTACACCTTGATGATAACCTATAGAATCACCTTCTGTTGTTGTACGTTAATTTTGTACAATATCGCCGAGGACCATCTAGAAAATTCTAGAATTTTTTCATTGATAAAGATGTGTGAACGCCTTCTTCCATCAAAAGTTTAACTTAAATATAAAATTAAAACGTCCACACATTAAAAACTTGTGGCTACGCGGCTGATATTGAGAACATTAAAATACTTATACCCGGAGCTTGGGAATCGGGGTTGTTCGCTGGGGGACAGAACTCTTCAACTATTTTTCTTCTTATTTTTTTTAGCGTCCCCTTACTTACTAAATATTTCTATTGGGACGGGAAGGACGTCTCTTTCTGTAAATTATGATACTTTTAAGAATATATTATACGAATACGTATCCCGGCGACGGTTGGAAACCCATAATTACAGTGATAATTTCAATACGCTCGAAAAACGCCAAAATCTTTTCGATCGAGGTATCCAAAAGACACATTTGCATATATATCATCATTATTTTTATGTGAACTCAGGGCAGCGGGTTTTTAAAAGAAATCGGCATCGACATTACACGATCGCCGGCAAAGTCCCTTATATTTTTTTCTTTAACATTAATATAATTTGATTTATATAATATGGATTTCAAGAGTACGCGCCAACTCGTATATGAATAACACACTGAATGACCCTGGGTTCTTCCGTGTACGGTTTTGAATCGAATTTCCTATAAGAGAATAAAATTATTTAAATAATGCGCATATAATTATTAAAACGGGTACGATCAGTTTTATGTATATTCAATCTGACGCATTTTTGTAAACGCCAAGCGTTTTACAATTATTTAAATACATATTCAATCGATAATGCGCATATAAAAATAATAGTAGGTACGACCCGTTGTGTAAATTGAACTCGATGCCACTTTCTAAACGATTTTGCCGCCGTCTGGTGGGCGCGCCAAGCATTAGCCGACACCACAGCGCTGCTTGTTGACTCAAGTGTGTATTATACGATTTTTAATGTTTGTTAACTCAGAGAATTGAAATTATGTTTAAAACCTTCTCCGGGACATACTCCTCAATCATTAAAAAATAAAACCGCCTGACGGTTTGATGAGTAGTTTCTGAGATGACCCCAGACATAAAAATTGACACTTTGTACTATACATTTAAAGATAATACTATCTGTTACCGGTAATACACAAGAACAGACGCCACTGTGGCGGAAGCTTGTTATGTTTCAGTTTTTATAACAGGCTTATTTATCGTATAACATACTTGCAATACAATATAATGTAAATTGTGATTCTTTGTACGAATTTTTCTTTGCACGACAACGGTTTGCCATCATGGTGGCCTGTATTATATAGTAGAGGTATATTTTATGAATACGTGACCCTGTCGACCGTTAAAAATCTCATATTACATATTACAATTATCATTTCAACATAGAATATTTCAAAACCTTTTGGGCCGGCGATTTAATAATTTTTTTTTTCGAACCCAGCGTCTTTTCACGAGAAATCGGTATCGACATCACATACAATCATCGAAATCGTGTTTTTTCTCTGTTGTTTATAATTCGATTTACAGTAGAATATCATTGCACTCACATTCAAGAGACTAATAAAAATATAATGAAAAAGATAATATAAAATTTAAAAACTCGATTATAGATTTACAAATTAATGTAAAATATTTTTATCGTTAAAACACCACTTAAATGCATATAGAAAACATACAAATAAAACAAAGTTGCATTATTATTAAAAATTAAATTTACATTGTATTAAAATAATCTGTTATCTTAGTTTGTACTTTGTATAAAAATCATACTAATTTTTTTTCTATTTGTTCAAAATTTGTTTTTATCAACCGCGCAGATGGAAATTGCATAGTAGAGGTATATTTTACGAATATGCGAGCGATATATATCCTATATTGTACTATACTATTTAAAGATTCATTATATTACTTTTAACAGACTATGTGTACAGAATATATAGGGAAAAAATAGGAGTTGCTGTTTAATTCAATTCCACACAATTTAGTTTATGTTATAGTTTCGAGAAGATTCGAAAATACGTTAAATGATCAAAAATAACCATTTATTGAAAAGAAAAAGAGAAATCATCCCGCCACTTTGGCGTCGGTTCGGATGTTTTATCGGTAACGGTATATTATACAAAATATATAGTATTATTATTGTTATATTATTATATAAATCAAATAATATTAACGAAAAAGAAAAATAAGGGACTTTCACAGCGACCTTGTGATGCCCGATGCCGATTCATTTATTTTTATAAAATGCTGCTAAAGGTTCGTATACAATTAACAATGATAATTCTAAATACGTGCCTGTCGGATATTTAGCCGAATTGGTTTCGCCACATTTCCAGCGTATTGAAATAATCGCTGTAATAATGGATGATAAACATCCAAACCGACGCCACAGTGGCGGGATGATTTCTCTTTTTCTTTTCAATAAATGGTTATTTTTGATCGTTTAACGTATTTTCGAATCTTCTCGAAACTATAACATAATCTAAATTGTGTGGAATTGTATGAATCCTTTGTATGAATTTTCTTTGTATATTAGTCTATTTATAACCATATATATAGTTTCTGTTTGACTAGGTATATTTTATGAATACGTGACCCTGGCGACCGTCATAAATCTAATAATATAATAATAATTTCAATATACTTGCATAGTGCCCAAAAATTTTTGGACGGCGATTTAATAATACAATTTTTAAGTCGAACCTACAGAGGCTTACTTGGTATCGACATCGCACACAATTGTCATTTCTTTTCTCTTGTTAATAATTTGATTTACAGTAGAATCCGTTTATAAAAACATCTAAGGGATTAGTAAAAATATCACCAAAATGATAAAATACAATTTTAAAACTAGATTATTAATTTACATATTTTAACTTGGTATATTTTTATTAATTTATCTCTAAATTGTGATTTCAATACATACAAAAAAAAAAATTTGCATTATTATTTTAAAACTTAATTTATATTGTATTACAAAAAAAAAAATCTGATATCTTAGTTTGTACTTAGTATACAAATCATTCTGTTTTTTTTTTTTTTTTTTTTTATTTATTCCAATTTTGTTTTTGAACTTTTGGTATTCAGAGCTATATCATTTGATAAAATGTATATATCAATTATACAAAACACAGTTAATCGTACGACGATTAAGATCGAGTACGCTGACGATAAACTTACGATACAACGATAAATACCTACCTTCGATAAATATTATACAGTTGTAATCGATAAAATTTATCTCCAATATAATCGAAAAAACTGTCATAACGTCTGTATAGTCATTATAGAGTCATCATAATAATCGTTACAAATTAGTACATACAATCAGTTGCGTATTTAAAAAACATTTTTTTTTTTTGGGTGGGGGTTGTCATATAATGAAATCATTTTATAGATCAGTATAAAATGCATAAATTTAATTTTAATCTGTTTTTATATTTACTTAACAAATATTTACTTTTATTATTATGTATGAGTTCAATTTAAAGAATCACAAATTATATTATTCAAATTATTTTTAAATATTAAAAATCGATATAATAAATTATAAATCTCAAATATATTACCTAATTTTGAAATACAACAAACTATTAGTGATATAATAGTTTTTTGTGGCCTAATATTTTTGATTCATGAATTATAAAATTTAATATACCGATTTAATCAATGCGAAGGTGACAAATAATTTATATATTTACATAGTTACTTAATTTCATTTTTAAATAAGAATCCAATGTTTTTGATATTTTTCTTTATCGGTTCAATTTCACCCAAATATCCAATAATAACTCGTTAGTGCATAAATTAAAAAAAAAATATTTTTTCTGTTAACATTTTTTCTATCAGAAAACTTCATCAGATTTATATACTCCTATACTTTTTCCGATAGAAAATATTGTCTAGATGATACTTTAATGAGGACATTTTTTGATATGCCTATTAGTTTTTTATCGCGTCAGGAAGAACTACCAAAAAATGAATAAAACAACTTTAAAATAAAAATTGTATTTATGTTGATTTCTGGGTGACTGTAGCAACAATGGAAAAATACTACTTCGCTCAGAATCGTTTTTTGTTTGCAATTAATCACAGATAAAAACAAAATTCCTATCTATCTTAACTATCATACTAACTTTCCTACTACAACATTGACCCACCCATGGTGTGAAGTATGTACGCCTTTTTTTTTTTTACAAAACAGGCCTCCAATTATGGACTTGTCCGAATCTTCGTGTCTACCGTCAGATATGTTCAAATTTTCAAATATTTATGTCCCATATAAAATATATATACTAGGCCGTACTGGATTCACGGAGATCGTGTAGTTTTATTAAATTATATTTGGATTTTATTTCCGAAATAATATTTTATTGTCCGGCTATTGTAATCGTTTCGGACACACGAATCGCATTCCTATTTATATTCGATTTAGTCGACGAATAAAACAATAACGAATGTCCGTTGAACATTGCAATTACTGTAACGACCGTGCTGTTGTCTGTTGATCGTTTTGTATTATACCTGCCGGCCATTAAATAATTAACAATGTAACTATCGTTTAAGAAGCGCGCGATATAAAAAAAAAATTCCTAACGCGGAATGATATTTTCACATTCCCATACGGGAAATTAATATGACCCTCGGACAAATACCGGCTATTAATAATGACTATACTAAGTACATTTTTTTAAATTAACAAAAACACAAATAATTACCTTCCCAACGTGCACATTTCGTTATTTTGAATAAATGACTTAAAAAAAAAAAAAAAAAATGCTGACGCGCGATTCATAAAATAAATGTATTTCGTTATTAAGATGTACAATGCACGTAGAAAAACTAGGTATTAAGCAAAATGAGATACGATTTTACTATGTGTGCCTTTTTTTTATTATTAATTTTGCTTTACAATACGATGTGATTTATTTAATATTATTTTTCTCCCTGTCCGTGAATAACTTTTCAACCGGAGTTTTCGATCCGATATCCTAAATGTAGGATCTTACGTGAACGAATTATGGTTCTAGTTGTTGCATCGGAAAAGTAATTTTCACTTTATTTTAATATTCCTTGATTTTATAGTTCTCCCCCCCCTCCCGTGCAGAAATACACGAAAATTCGACACGATGTTCGTTACGAATTGTACATAATGGCGAATAGGAAAATAATTGAGCGTAATGCGTAATAATACATTTATATTTTCCTCGTCGTTGTAGTTTAATTTTGAATGCAAACAAAAAATATTTGTAGGCTACGGAACAAGGTTAGGTTGGCTAACAACAGTTGGTATTGGATGAATTTTGAATGTACCACCCGTACACCCCGCTGCCAATTGAATAATTTCTCGATCCGCCATTGTGATCCCCGCGCAGAGACGGAATCGTCGAACGGTGGCACCACCGGAAACCGGTTTTATCTTTACATTTGGTACGGACCCTTGTCATCGACCGGCCCCGACCGGCCGACGCCAAACACCGACGGACAAGTACAGGAGGAGGGGGGTATCGGGCGGCGTTTTAACGATCGTAAAATCGGTTATTTTTCCATTTTTTGTTTTTTCTGTTCGCGTTAATTCCAATCGGAATACCGAAGAATTTCAAGGTCTTTTTTCCTCCCCTCTATCCGTAACCGTCGGATTTCCTCGTGTTATACACCCCGACGCACCTTGATTGCAAACAGCAACGACGGCGATGCTCTACTGTGTATTAACCATACGTTTTTGGTGCACCTGGACGCAAACCAACATAAAAGAAATTACATTTTTTATAAACTAAGGATTACAATTATTCTTTTCTTGATTTTAGCGATGCAAATATGTCAATGTGTTCACTGTGGTCTATAGACTGTGCTATTTTATCTTCGATGCAATTTAATGCTACGGTTGACGACTTATTTGCGAAATGGTACTTCCTAAATATGTTTTATAATTTTTAACTTAATATACTAATTACATTAAGTTTTTAACTTTTAACACCTCGTGTAAAAACATCGAGCTTTTCTGCTCGGCTAAAACATTGCTGTCCGCATAATCTAAATAAAAACTAAAAAGACTCGTTAATTTCAAATGCCTATGAATTAAAATGCACATTTGTCCAGTCCTAGAAAAGGCCTATATTTCAGTGAACATTTTTAGGTCTTTACAATTACTTTTAACCAAATACGACGTATTGGCCATGCATATATTCGGTCTCTGTTATTATTATTTTCTAACCGTACTACAATTTAAACAAAACAAAAAAAAATTCGAAAACAATCATAAATCGTCTGTTTAATAGACTGATTAGATACGAAATGATTTCAGAAAAACTGCACTTCAAATTTGATACAAGGTGTCTGGCAGATTAGTTGTCTACGAAAGAGAGGGGGGGCGAAACACATACAAAGTACATTCAATACATTTTTCACTTCGCTCGGAATTTAAAATCACACGCTACGGTAAGAGACTATCGTCTATTCGATTTATATATGGATTTTATCCTTACCTTTTGTAAATTCGATAAGCTAAAAAAATATTACATTATTATTTTTATTACGCTCAAAAACCATTACATCTCGCATGCCCTTCGGTATGCTCAGAGTTTTAAAATGTTACACCATGATATTTATTAGGTTGTCGGAATCGCATTGTTCGGTTTTAAACGACGCCTGCGGTAAAGGTTCGGCAACATTCCGAAACCACCGACAAGCAAAGAACCGAACAATACGCCTAGTGACATGACAAATGTGTAATAATACAATAACACGTTTCTAAAACAAAATATCGCGATTGTTGTGTTGAAATTAAAACGCAAACCAATATTTCTAAAAGTTTAATTATCATTAAATATGATGTCTGTCTGTTTTAATTAAAAAATCTACCAAAAATATTTTTTTTTTACCATTCCTGAAAATATAAATAATTTAAACAATAACAAATTACAACAGTCGATAAGTATAAAAGAGTGAAATATTGAACACTATAAATAATTTTATTGAGAATACTCTCTACAAATTAATATTATTTGAAACGCATAGGTACTGTTAATACAAGTTACCTTAAAACCTTGGCGAGCAAGTTAACGAATTTAACAACTACCTGTACGCTGTAGTGAACAAATCGAATTATAATTAGTCGACATGATTTAGTCGCGTTTTTCGTTCGTAGCGATTTGGCTGTGAACTATTAGGAATATAATCGATACAAAAATAACAGAGTAATAGGTAGATAGTTATACAACTATAAAAAACTACGGCATACATTTTTTGTTCACTTGTTCACAAATCCCCTATACCCGTAGAGGGCATATACATGCCTTTAATCTCAGTTGAAATGCCTGTGCAATGAACTACAATTACGTTTCGGGTCCAAACAATAACTTATCATATATTATCTCTCTGGACATCTCTGGCATCTCGAACAGGCACAGTGAACTTAAAAAAATGCGTAATATACAAATTTATGCAAATTCGTAAATTTGATAAGAAAATAATGTGCATTGATTATAAATATATTATAGACAATACAGTTTGTCATTAATCGTGTTATAATATTTTGTTCACAGGTATTCTACCTGCAGAAGAATGCTGGAGCTCTAATAATGGTTACTTTAAAGGTAATAACAACGATTATTGTAATTTTTAGATTTAGAGTGTAGCGAAAGAGCTATTAATTTTAATATCATATATTTTAGTATTTTCCATACGGAAGTCACTTAAAATACTCGTATTCTTCTATAGTGTATCTAAAAACATGTGGAATTTCGTACAGTTATATCTTAATTTTACCATTGTGTTGAAATTTCCAAGAGTTTACTTTCTACACATATTTTTGTTTTTTGTAGATAATGTTTTTTTCGGTTAGTAAAAATGTTCCAAATTGTCGAAATTTAAACTTAAAGTGCCGATAAAAATAAATTACAAAATATTTATACATACGTAAAATAGAAAAAACAAATCTAGTCAATTTAAAATAGCTTTGTACAATTTAAAATCTGCCAATAAAATTTATATTTGAATATATTTTTCACAAAATGTATTATGTAAATAATATTGTGTTTTTTCATAGGTATATGTATATCATCATTGCAAGCATGCATTAGTCACAATGGAATACCTACACATGCCCATTGCTCTATAGAATCCGAAACATGTTGTATTTGTAAGTACATAATAATAACGTAATGTGTTTTAAAATTATTATAAATTCAAAATATACATTCAAAAGGGTTCTGATTATATTTAAAAAATTTCCAAATGCCGAAAATTTCTTTATACAAAAATTGCATTTTATATCATTTTATCTTTTTTTATTGCATTTTGTCTGTGATTATACTTTACCACTAAACTTAATTGATGGTTTAAATTTATGTGATTTAAAAATATTTGAATCAATATTTTTACTTTTAAAAATATTTGCGACGTTACCAGTAAATACAAGTACGGGGCTGAGAGATTATTTTCCACACTACTGCGAATCAATACCTACATCCGAAACTTTATCAGATAGTCACGATTAATTGAACTGGTAAATGTTTATATACATAGAGAAATACAAATTAAAGAATCCGAAATATTAACAGTTCTTTCTGAAAACTTAAACTTTTAATAGTATGTCATAATATTTAGTTATTAAAATAATAATAAATATTAAATACATGATAGAATATATGTACTATATGATAATAATAATAAAAATTAGTGATAATTGATTACTTGTATGTAAGAAAGATAGGAAAATGTTTAAGCACTCCCACCAAACAAAAATCCTGGGATCGCGTCTGACTTCCGGCATTATTACATATTAATTACACGTTATGTTAAATAAAAGTATTACGTTGTGTATTAATTTCGATAATATATGGTTTAGCCTACCTCCTGTAATAGTATGTAAATATCCACCCTTTATCGAAATATGAATAAGAAATTAATTTGTGTATAACCATAAATTTTGCCGTGTACGGTTTCTCGAAATATTACTTATTACAATAAATCGTAATTAATCTAAATCTTTATAACGGTACACCAAATTGGTCTCTCCTAAAAAATGTGAATATGTGTACGATACATATATGTGTTTTATTATTTTATTATTATCTTATTATTTTAAACATAAGTTACCTTTTGTGCTTTTTTTGTGATACTGTTTAAAATGTCGATTAAAGTTAAACCACATTTATTATTATAAACATTTTATATATAGTTGTACAATACATACACGTATTTTATTATTAATGTTTATTTTATTATTAGTTTTTTTGATCATATTAATACATATAGTTTTTCTCAGTTTTGTTTGTTTGGATAGACCCACCAGAGAGTTTATATAATAAAAGAGTGGCTAATTCGCTAATGCTTTCCTTAAAGTTATTATATTGTGGGTGATACCTTTCTGTGTCGAAATGCTAATCAGTCAAGTGTTTTAACTATTATTGTTCAATCATCAAAAATACTTCTATTATTGTTATAATTATCTGTCTGACAAATGTTTTTGACTTTTTACAACTTTTTAGAATAAATCTCGAGATATATACTCTATTCATATTTATTATAGATTAATTTTAAAATTCCACTTTTACTATGAAAAATTAATTATTATTTTTTTATGTGTAAAATATATTGTCTGATTATTATGTCTAACTCACAAAGCATGATAATATTCTAAGCATACTTAATATTGATTTAAAAATATTTGATGACTAATTATAGATTATTATATATTCATCCAACACTGTAGGTGCTTATAAGTTTAACTACAATTAAATGTTAAAGAACAATTTATTAGAACTAATTATATTTGGCCATTTTATTTTTACCAAATACAAAAATCATTCTTCAATGCACCAACTGGATAAAATAAATTCCTTTTATGATTTTGAACGCAGCAAGATTTTAGGACAAAAAGTTGTTTACAGTCACAAAAAAACAACATAAATAAATTAAAAACCAATACATATGTCGCTATTCTCAGAATATAAAATATGACCAAACAAAATAAATAATATATTTATATATATATATATTTGTATTTAAATTTTTTTTTTTTTTGGGGGGGGGGAAGGGAATGTAGGCTCAGTTTTATACAATTTTATCTTAGTGTCGAGGGCGCTTCATATTTCTGCCTGGTTGATTGGTGGGCAATACGTTCGTCATAAATATTGACTACGTCGCATCCACTTTGTGAAATTATGTTCTTCTACACTATTCCAAGAACTGTTTCATGATGTGTTTTATGATCTATTCATGATGTGGATCATTAATGGCTACCATCGAAATTAATAAATAATAAAAATATAAAATGTTAAGTATAAAAGGTAAACACGAGAATGATGTATAAATCATTAAATACAAAAACATAATTGCTAAGTAAATATTAATTTAAGTCTTGATTACGCCGCATTGATAAGCAACTACTCTCGCAAATAAAGACAGTGAGTATATCTATCCTCTTGATTTACGGCGCGACCAAGGCTAAACCCATAAAATTATTAATTATTATTAAATTTTAAAGTTATTTTTTTTAATTTTCGTATAAAAATATTTTATATTTATATTGAATATAATATTCTAAACAAAAGAACTAAGAAATATAATCAAGTTTTTTTTTTTTTACAATTTACAGTAAAACAGAATTACATTTGTTTATTTAATGGCATTACTGTTACAGTAAAATACAAAGAATTAAAGCGTTTTTATAATTAAAATCTGAAAATTTTACCTACCTATGTCCCCACATATGTTTGGTGTCCGTTAAACTTTGTTAATAATAATTTGTATTAAATTTCATTGATGTGTACATAATTTATTGTTGCAATAAATATTATATATAAAACTTAGCACTAAAACTCACTATTTTCATTCCCTGCAGCCATTTGACTATAAATTAAACCGCGGACACAGTTTTGTGTTTACAGGGTTATGAATAAATCTTACTTTTTCTTGCACTATTTATAATACGACATTCATGAATTTAAATATTACTATAATCATCTTATTTTAAATGGCATAGGCCTAATATATGGCAGTTTCGAAAACCAAAAATATTTGAATCTTAATAAAATAAAAGTTAAGACTATAGAATGATATAAAAGCTAATCAAATGGCTATATGAGCTAATTTTCAAATGTTACTAAATTGGAGAAAATCCCTTTAATTATTACTTAGGAAGTTATATAAATGTTTTATTAGGGATATAAGCAAGTAATATATAAGATGTATATGTAGAACAGATGTAAACAGTTTAGCTAACCAACAGTTAGCTAAGGAAATATGTACATTTATAGATAATACCAGCTGGTAAATCACATATAAATACTATGTTTACAGGATTCCATCAGAATATCAATAATATCTATGATGAGTAAACATATTTTCGTTAATGATTTACCCTTAGAATAGTAAGTATATTTAAATATAATTATTTATAGTTGTTATTGTACATTGACTGTTAATATTCAACAAGTATAAGGTTTAATATTTTATGGTAGAATTAATAATTTAAAAATTATAAATATTTTTTTTTGAATACTTGGAATATGTATTTAAGAATTAATAAGGACTGAGAATGTGATGAGTATATAATAAATCGTCATCAATGGCACTGCTTCGAAAGTAGTAACAGTAATTTCTAAAAGAACAAATCCTTTATAAAAAAATGTTGTTAAGTTATATTATGTTAATAAATACAAATTGCATATTTCTTAAATTAAACAATTATGATTATTCAGATGCCCATAATTTAAATGTTCTATCATAAGAAGAGGATGCAATGTATTTAGAATCTGGTGATATGTCCACACCCATTATTTTGCTGTCATGGCCAGATAGTGTTTTGAGCAATTGCCATGTTTTATTGGCCCAAATCTATAACAATTGAGTATTTATGTTTTAATAAAATAATGTGCACGAGATATCAATGCCTTAAAATAAATTAATAATAACTATATAAATCATTACCCTGACTGTGTTATCAAATGATGATGTAACAATAAAATGACCTTCGGGTTGATATTTCAGTCCTGATACAATATTCATGTGTGCTGGTATAGTGTATAGAGTTTGTCTTTTTCTAACATCCCAAATCTGACAAGTGTTATCTTCACTGCCAGTAGCTAGTTGATAACTGAACATAATATAACAATTTAAACAAAATGATTAACCTAGCCATGGAAACATAAGAAAAAAAATATTTTACCCGTTGGGGGAAAAGTCTATACAGTATATGGATTTTAAATGACCATCCATGAACATAATACATCTTCCTGTACGCAAATCCCAAATACGACCAAAAGCATCCAGGCCCCTGTTTAAAAAAATAAACAATGTTTTATAATTACAATCTTAAAAGTTAAAATACTAACTAGTAAAATATCTGTTTACTCTGTTGCCACAATTGAACCATCACATTGGAATGACATACAATAAACTGGTTTACAGTGTCCTTCTTGATGCAGAACCTCTTCTCCTTGTTCTAAATCCCATAATCGCCATGAATTGTCAAAACAGCAAGAGCCCAAAAACCTACCAGATGGGTGAAAAACAGCTCTTGATACTCTATATGGTGCATGACCATCCAGGTCTGCAACAGGTTCTTCCTTTTTACTGAAAATATATAATTTCAAATGAAATGTACGCATTAATGAACAAAATTGCATTTTTATATTGGGAAATTAATAATTACTTACCTATCCATTGACCATAGTTTTACAGAACCATCACTGGCACATGACACAAGATCGCATACATTTTCCCCTGTGCCTGCGTGTGGATTAAATGCTATTGAAGAGACATTACAATTATGTCCTCTGAATGTTTTAATCAATGAACAATCAGGAACTGACCATAACTTGCACAATCCACTCCTAGAAAAAATATAAATACAATTTTTTTTAAAAATATAATGGTAAATTATTATTTAAAAATCAAAAAAATTGTTTACCAAGATGATGTGGCTATGAACCTGGAATCTGGGCTAAAACGACACGATGATATTGGTCTAATATCACCAATTTGACTACAATAAATAGAGAGAGATGTTGTGTATTTATGTAAGTTTTGTAAACGTGATGTAATTATCGATTCAGGTATACTGGCTTCTTCTTTGAGTTTTTCCAAACGAAAATGTGATCTTAACAATGAATACTCTAAAAAAAAAAATATGTTATAAAGTAAGATATTTGTTGTGTTTTTCGACTTCTTTACTGGGAAAGGCACTAAGGAACAAAGAAAGATATTCCAATAAAAAAACAACACTGGTTTACTTAAAATAATGATAAAACTATGAAGCTCTATCCAAATATATTTCATGTAAATGATATAATTTATACCTGCAATATATATCCTTGCTTCTAATAATGATGGTGGTCCTTCATGTTACCACGTTGTATCCTGTTCTTTTATTTGCTGTTTATTTTTTTTTTCCTCTGGTTGTTTTTCTACAGTTTCTTCTGCTAACCTAAATCATTATCAACATATATAATTATATTAATATCATAATAACCATGATATATATAAAAAGATTAATGTCAGGCATTTGAGATGGGAAAAAAATTGTCATGAAACCAAAAAAACTTTCTAGACAACTTTTCTTTATATGCCCTCATAAATAAGGAATCCTTTAACAGATTTGTATGGATCATGGCTTTTAGGAATGAGAAAATATATCTTAATACTTCACACTATAGGCACAGGAGTTTTTATTTTTTTTTTTAAATTTTTTCTCGTATTTTATAAGCCAGAGATCAATTAAATGTATTTTTATTAAAAAACGTATTGACTATTTCTGTAAAAAAATAAACTCTAAAAGTACTACGTACTTTGAAAGTAGTTCTCGCAATCTATTTCTCCTTTCGGCAGGCCCTTCACCAAAAAAACATAAAACATGTCCGAGTTCTCTGAGATTTCTTTTAACTTCATCATCGTCGGTAGAAACTTGCACGTGGCGGGCTTTTTTCTTGCGTTCAAATTCTTCAAGTAAAGCTTTCTTGTCTTTGGATATAGCACCCTCCAAATCTAAATATTCTTTAAACAATTAATTAGCAAATATTAACTAAATAATATTTTGTTTGGCTAGAAAAATTATACTTAATTGACTATATAACTACCATTGGATAAATTAATATTTCCTGAGACATTTTGGTCGATATTACTTTCAGAGACGGCCTGCAAAGTAACCAAACGGTTACGTTCTTGATCTTCTAAAGATCCATAATGAATTGTTTTCAGTTTTCTCACGTAAGTAAAATCTTCCTCGTCTGACATCCTGTACAATTTTTAAATCGGACTCTAGTCGAATTTAAGAAATTTTCAACTATATTCCAGTATACACGCGCTTATTAAAATGTTATCAGTAAATATGTTAATAAAGAATATACAAACGCTGATAGTAAAATTCAAAGAACAGCTGAAAACGAAAATGTACTTTCAACCATTGCCAACAAAATAATCCTGTATAAAAAGTCGCATAGACAATAAAATATGTCTTTATTCTCTGTGCGGTTAAAATAACGAGCGTATTTATTCAGCTCTTTTTTTTTAACACAATTACACTATCACATAAATTGCCTTATCACCAAATCATAATATAAAAATGATTTTTACATAATTAATACCGAATCATAACATTCAATCATGGTAGTCAGTGCATTTAAATTTAACAAAAAACAATTTTTTAAATTATTTTGTGTCAGATTTAAGTTAAGTAGACATTTAACCGCAAATTATGTGGATCCTGTCGAATTTATCTATACATTCTTCTTTCAATAGCTAAAATGAGTTATAGAAAAGAATGAGTAATCAGATACATTGAGCTTTATTTACAATTAAAATTAAAGGGATACATACAATAATAATCACTGGATATCGATTAATGTTTAACCACATTTTTTTTGATAAACATTATAAATATATAATATAACACAATATAAATAGTGTACAATACATACACGTATTTTATTAATTTATTGTTTTATTTGTTCGACTTTGTTGTTCTAATGCCTAATGAAAATTTCTTTTAAATCAAAACCGGTCGTGTTTGTCATATCCGAAATAAAAGTGAAGGGCATATCCCCCAGGGACTACGGAGAATAACTGAAAAATCTTAATTGCATTGTTATAGTTACTGTTAAACATAAAACATTAAAATAATTTAGAAATACATTTTAACAAATTTTTATTGTATTATGTAAATATTAAGGTATGTTTTCGTCATACAGTCCGTTTCTCGATGGTTGAGGTTGATAAGTGATCAGATATGAGTAGTTTTTATATAATATAATATATATAATTAATTATAAATACTAATTGGTTACCTATTGTGGTTATAACGGTTGTCATGTTCGTACTAACAATAAATACACGTAACAATATTATTATAGAAATCTATATTTTATAAAAAAAAAAAAACTTTCTAATTAAAAGCTAATAATCAAAATTTCAAATGGAAATCTAATTCATAATACATAAAATATAATAAAATGTATAGAAGTACTTAAGTGGTAAATAAATTATTGCAAAATTTGTTGGGATATTAATTTTGAATACTATTTAATACTTGCCACAAAAAAAACAAGTCCCCTATATAAATCAATATAGTCATTCGAAAATTACCATTATGGTAACATTACTAATTACATAAATTACATATATTTATTTCGTGAATAGGTATTTAAACCATTAAAATGGTAAAATATTGTTAATTTTATCACTGCACAACTAGTAATGCACCTACCTTTAGTATAAAATTCAGTATTAAAATTGAACAAAAAATCAGATATATATTTTTTATCTTATTAATTTTTTTATATAAAAATACTGACCATTTTTTATTTTTTTTTACTCAACGTCTTTTAATCTTCTCGACTTTGTAATAAATACAATTAGTTTCTATATACCTTAATATACCCTTGAAGACCTGTCGATACTGTAAGGTACTTCAATCTCACATCAATTGCTATGCGGAATTGAATTCCAAATATGCATATTGGCAATACAGTTTTGGATGGATCTTATTTTATTATCATTTGAATAATTTAACAAGAGATAGTTTCTTATTCTTTTCCGATTCCGAAATCTATTAGTGTTCCAATAGACAAGACGGTAACATTATAATGATCTAATAACTAATCGTCTAGTTGATATTAAAACCAATTTAAAACTATTTCATAGATAGTATGAGAATTAGTGGAAAAAAAATAAACAGGTTTAATGTTTGATAGATAAACCATTATAA
Organism: Tuberolachnus salignus; assembly: GCA_956483605.1. NCBI lineage: Eukaryota > Metazoa > Arthropoda > Insecta > Hemiptera > Aphididae > Tuberolachnus > Tuberolachnus salignus. The sequence continues at coordinate 12,299,612 of OY101431.1, forward strand.
TATAATAATTAATAAAATATTGAGATATTCAAAACTACAATATAAATAATAATAAATCGAGTCGTTTTAAAAAGAATACATTTAAAATATGGATGAAAAACATGTTTTTATAACTGCATACTGAATATAAACAAAGTGAAATTAAAAAGAAATAACAATGTGAATCATACTAGAGCGTTTAGCGTATTTCCATTAATATCAGTTAATGAGACACGAACAATTATTAAATAATCATTGAAATATTTGGTGTTAATGCAACACTAAAATCTAACTATTAGTTTTTTGAGTTTTAACACATAAACCAGTACAATATTAAGAACACAGGGATCTTGTTTTAAGTTAAAAAATATGTAATAATTGTTTTTTTTTTACCACTCCAGAACAAATTAAACGATAATAAATTACAACAGTCAACAAGTTATAAATGAAAAATAAAACGCTATAGTAGACTAAAAGCTACATTGTGAATCAATATTAATCTAGGTTGTAAAGGAAGGAAAGATTGTTAACGTAATTAAATACTAATTTTAAAAAAATAACTATACGAAAACTGCATAATAGGTACTAATGTTATGTGTCTGATCTAATAGCAACATCCCAATATATTGATTGGTAATCGGTGAAAAGCAGAAGGCGATGGCATAATATTATATTATAATGGCTGTAAAATAAAACAGATACCAGTATATTTAAAACTATCAGGATGATTAATAAATTTCAAATTACCTGTATATTGTAGAGATTAAATAATCAAAGAAGTTGACTTAGACTAGTTAGGTCTTCGCAGAACTATCATTGATTTAGCCTATTCACGGGCATTCAGAAAATTTTCTAACAATGTTTTTTGCACATCTAATGCAGCAAGTAACTCATCAAATGTGGTCATGTTTGTGTTCAAATAACCTAAGAATTTTGGCCTTCTTCTAGGGACATTGTTAAATTTGTGTATATACACAGCTACCAGTTTACGTTCCAACTCGGGATCCAATTTGAAATTATTATCCTTGCCGTCCATCTCAAAAATAAACAGAGTTGATTACTTCAAAAATTACGTATAATACAAATCGATTAGCAAACAATTATCAAATTAAAAATTCGTGTAGTAGAAAAGAACTATATTAAAGTATACCGTACAATTTATCACTGCAGCCACTGAGTATTGATTATTTTTAATAGGGGAAACGTTCGAAAGGTCATATCAGATAATACGATAGTAAAACGGACAGGTTGGCCAACATTACACGAGCCGTTCAGGGAAGTCGTACAATTTATTTTATATTATCATTAAACTACTTATCAGTAATTACGTCATGACATATTATAGTGAATTTTCTTGCTTATTTTATGATTTAGTTTACTGTTACGGATTTGATCACCGTTACTACGATTACGGAATAGATGACTAGAGTATCGACAAATCACAGACAGATTGCTAGACATAATATCAGCTATCGGACAATTTAATTTGTGGGTACAGTTCGCAGCGTAATTGAGCGATCCGGATTTTGGTTCACTAATTGTTAGAATAAAAAAAATAATAATAATAATAATTAGACTTCTGGATCAATTGATTCAGGAATTATGCACGCGACCTCAGATTATTAGATTTAGCAACTTAAGAACATTAAATGACCTCATACTGCGTGTGTGTAATACAGATCAATGAATAGAGGCATTTTTAAAAAATTATAAAATCCGTGAAGGTCAATGAGCCGTGTTCGTTGGGTGGGAGTGATATAATATGTTGTTGGTCGAGAAACAGTGCACGAATTAAACGTATGAAGCTCATGGCCAGTCGGGTTCGATCGACTTCGGGAAGATACGGCCGCCGACCAGCCATCGTTATCACACCCACACACACATTGACGACTCAATCTGCCACATACTTTCAAAGTCCTATATTTTTCTTATCAAAGCTTCTTGATTTGATTCATATAGGCCGTATTCGATGAAGAATTCCACAATACAGAAGTGCATCGCCCCATAGATTTTCACCGTCAAAATATACCCGATTAATGTTTAGCAGGACAACGTTCCAGAAACTCGCAATTTAGAGAGCTGGCGAATACAATTAGAAAAATATTTCGATGGAAGTTGAACATCGCTTTGTTAATTATCAATGTAAGTATACAGTGTTACTTTGTTTTCAACGCTTTACCCGAATTCGGTCACTTAATATCAGAAAATTAAAAATTGCCACGTGTCACAATTATGTGTTTCTAATTTTTTTTTTTTTTATGAATTATGAACACAGGTACACGTCGATTAGCAAACCTTTAGAAGTAAAATTAAATTAACGTAAGCTTCTAGTTCGAAATGTAAATCGTGTTTCAAACATTACAGAAAACAATGAATATTACCCACTTCTAGGTAAGAAATGATTATTTACTACGTCGAATAACTAAGAATTACCGAATAGACTAAAGGGATCACATTTTCTATCAATATTTATACAAATACAAATAATGCATGATTTCGATATAACACGACTACATCACAACAATAATTCGTTTACCTAATCATGTGTAAACTGCTCGATATAAGCATATATTAGCTATATAAGTCTTATATATAGCATTTATTAACTTGAACACTAATAAAACAATACATTTAACTTAATATTTCTTGTCCTTCATTTAAAATAGATTTATTGATTAATTGATATAAATTTACTTAGCAGTTTCAAGCATTATTTAACACATTTTGGTTTTAAGGAGGCTCCCTTCAAATACAAAATAATGAATAAATTTTAACCATAAGCAACAATACATAATTATCTAATTAAATTAATAGATTTTTTTTATCTACAAACTAAATCAATTTCACCATAATTTAAAAGATGGGGGTTAATATAATTATTAATAATTAGGTACTTACTAAAACAATTTACTAAATTTCTGGTGTGCTATTTCAATGGAAACAATTCTGTACCGAGTTTTGTAAATAATTCTTGGTTTTTTCTTTTTACAGTTGACACCATTAAAAGTGAATAGTCATTGAACAATGATACCAAATCAATAATTTACACAATTTCTATATTTTATAATATGCCCATACTAATACCCAGAATAGATCATAGACACAAAGGCAACAAGAATTCTACTCATGCCGGGAACAATCTGGTTAGATTCTAGAATCTAACACTAACGGAGAGAACTTCCAAACCATTCTATGTAATGATTTAATACTTTTGGAATTTTCTTTATAATACAATTAACAAATATCGAATCGAGTTTAATTAACTTAGTGTAACAGAATTAATGTAGGATAAATCACTAGTTAATATTTAATTATTAAAACAATTTGTATTAATTGTATAAAAATATATAATCTGTTCTCTCAGGAATAATATGAATAAGCGCTTCAGGACAAAGTTTAAAAATGTTCTACGGAAACAGCTATCCAGCTATAATACAACTCTTATTTGTGTTTAAAAAAAAAAACATTTATACTTATAAATAAATTTTTTAATTTTTTTATTTATGATAAAACAAATTTGTCAAATATTTTTAAATAATAATATTGAATTCCAATGTAAAATAAATTGTCTTTAATTTTTTTTTAAATCAGATGGCAAATGTATATGAAATATGGTAATGAATCAGATGTTATGGAAGTCATTCTGTACAAGGATCAACACATATGTTTTTTATATTTTCAAACATACAATATAAGTGAGGTAATTATTTATCTATAAGTAGATTTAGACATATTAGCTATTTTTACATTAATTAAATTGTATTAATTTAATTTAAATGTTAGAACTCAATGACTCTGAAATGGTGGCTTAAGGACTGTGGCCAATGAAGAAGAAATTCATATAATACAAGGATTTAACAACGTTTGATGTTTATCTTGTATATAGTTCGTGGATAAAACAACAGATTTTCAAAAACAATCTGATTGTGCCAGACAACTCATGTACACAATGTGAACTTCTACCTTTTTATACATTATTAATAAGATTATTAGTTTTAAGTAGATTTTATACATGAATATATTAACATAGAATTTTGGCTTACACATCAAAATCTAAAAGAAAATTTCTACTGTAGACAAGTACCTATTTGGGTGGTTCTTTCTTATAGGAGAAGATTTTTTTTTTTTTTTTTTAAGTCAAGTACCTCTCATTTTGTCCAATAATATCTTAAAGTAATTTGGTTAAATTTAATGATGATAACTCACTTTATCTCAGTACTCATGCCAACATTACAATCATTGAATTTCAATAATGAAATACAATTAATAAATTAAGTCAAAAACCTAATATAAATGAATCTACTTATAGTTTAGTAATTAAATCACCTATATTGTTATATTTAAAAATGTAAGAAGCATAGGTGTTGTGCCTCATAGAGAGTTACTTTTATAAAATCAGATAAGTTCTCTGGAAGATCTTATGAGAAACCCTACATATTATTATCATATTTCAAAATATATACCATTCGATTTGTTTGTCACTCACGATAGTCAATTAAAACTTATGTTGAATCATTAAAGATTTGGCTGATCTCTTATCAAATAGTCTCTCTAGACATACCCAGAGAAATAAAACCCTCCTTTGGCACTGGAAAGGGTTGAGTAATTATCATCAAAATTTATCCTAAATTACATTTGTATAGTATCGAACAATATGAGAGCAGGACCTAGCAGGAAATTAATATAATTGAAATTTAAGGACCACACAAGTATCTATATAAAATTTTTATTTATATACCAAATAGGTAGTTTGTTATATTATTATCACGTTAACTATTTCTTTTTATATACAGATTTATTCATTAATTATGTACAATGTTTTTCCTAGTTTTGTTTACCGATTATATTAACATATTTTGAAATATGGTGATAATATGTAGGGATTTGTGTAAGATCTTTCAGGGAAATTATTTGATTTTAAAAACGTCTTTCTCTATGAGTTCATCTATGCTCCTTACATTTTAAAATATAACAATATAAGTGACTTAATACTAAGCCATAAGTAGATTCATTCATATTGGATTTTTTACTTAATTTATTAATAGTATTTTATTATTACAATTCAATGACTAATTTTAATTATCTGTCTGTCATATGTTTTTGACTTTTTACAACTTTTTAGCATTAATCTGGATACTTTATTCATATTTATTATAATTTAATTTTCAAATTGTACTATTACTACGAAAAATTAATGTTGTAATACAATTGTATCATGACTATATTATAATTCTTAAATTGTACAATGTAAATAATAATTATCTTAATTTTTCAATCAATATTATTTTCAAAATCATGTTCTTTTTCTTTTTGAAATATTATATATGTCATTTTATTTTATTTTTTTACTTGAAGTTGTAATATCTTATGGTTAATATTTTTTTATTTTGTTAAATTCTTATGTTTTACCATAAGATTCTAGAAACTTTTTATAAAGCAATATTTGTTGGTATTTGGTAGAATTAAATTAATTATTTTAAATGTGTAAAATAAATTGTTTGATTTTTCTGCCAATGAGTTACCCATACAGCATGATAATATTCTAAATATATTTAGTTAATATTGAAATTTAAATGTTATATATCTATAAGTTGAACTTTTGTTGACCTAATACAATATAATAAAGTTTTGAACTTGTTTAAAATTATAACATGGTCTACTTTTGGATTATATATTATTCTGAATTATTATAATGATTTTTAATATTTTACACCAATAGTTATAAATAAATAATTAATATTAATAATATCTTTAAGGTAATCAACCAAAGTGTTTTAATTTGGGAAATTATGAACTATTTCCTGGGTCAGATATTGGTACATCAACTATGACACTCAGTGAAAATGCAAGATTTATTATATGTACAAAATATCCTTATAAAGTAATTGGTTACAATTTTACCATCATGATTATTTTAATTTATGATATAATAATACTATGATATTTACATTTGTATGAAGTTCTATATATTTTGAAATTTATTGTAATACAATGCAAATATACTATGTAATGATAAGGGGGTGGCCATATTTGGTTCAGGGATATTAACTGTAGCCCACTTGTATGGTATAAGTAACAGGCTTAAATGTTCGTTACACAAAATACTTATTTTGGGTATTAGTACAAATATTAATTTTTTTTTTTTTTTACAGGCAACACAGATTTGTTTACAAATGGTTGATGCAAAGTTACCAAGAATTCTACTTATGCTTAGGGACATGATCTGGTTTAAGTGAACCCTGACCAGGGGACTTCAGAAGGCAGTAAAGAACTAGCTACTCATAATCTCACTCTCACTACAGTATGTGTAATGATCAGAATACCTATTCTACTAACATTTTAAAATATAACAATATAAGTAAAATAATTATTAAACTATAACAAGATTTATAGACATTATATTTTATTACCTTTTATACATTGTATTAATTTTATTTCATTGTTAGAATAATATGACTGTATTGGTGGCATCTTATAATCTATCTCAACCTTACAAGGATCTAAAAATTGCTGCGCATTACCTTCTATACAGGCTTTGAATAAAACATCAAATTTTCAAAAAGAATCTGACAGTGTCCTGCTATCAAGTGCTAGACATGAACAATTTGGACGTCTACTATTTAAGATAATATTAATAGGATTATAAGAACAATGTTGATTTTATTCATGAACCATTATCAAATAATTATATCTTAAACATTAAACTCTAAAAATAATATGTATAAATTATATTCTTATCCCATATAGGTTTGTAGTATTATGAACTTTTTAACAATACTATGTCAGAATGCAAAACAGTTGAGTGTCTTGACTAATATTGTCCAGTCATCAATAAGACATTTATCTTGTTATTTTTATAAAGTTATTGACTTTTTATAACTGTTTTGAATTAATTTCTGTTATCTATTCAGTTTTCTTACAATTCAATTTTAAAATTCTACCAATCTTTTTGTTATGAAAAATGTATTTCAAAAACTTGTGATTTTTTTTACATTAATGGTATTATAGTGCATTTGTCAGTTTTTTTTAAGTAGATTTTATGTCGTCAAGCATGATATATTTTAAAAACTGAACAGTACAGATACTAATTATTAAAGTCTAAGTTGATCCAAAATTATATATTAAATAGTAATTTATTAGAATTAATTTGTTTATTTATCCAGCAATATACAATATATTTGGTAGAATTAGTTATATTATTTTATACCCCCACAACATTTAAAATTGAATGTTTTAGTCACAAACATAATTGTCCACTTGTGTAATATTAAAAATTTGATATTTGAAAGGTATTAAGTAGTATTGAGTTAATTTTATAAAATTTGTTAAATAAAAGTTTTTTTGACTTTTCTGTCAATGAATAACACACACAGCATGATATAATTTTTAAAATCATTACTCCATGTTGAATTATAAATGATATATATTTATTATTGGTTGGATATTTGTTGACTAAGTATAAATTATTATATATTTACCCAACACTTGGTGCTCATTAATTGAACTACAATTAAATGTTACATAATAGTACATTATTAGAATTAATAAATGTATTTATCCAGAGATACCCTGTAGAAATTGATTTATTCAGTATACTAATATTTTGAATTTATGGAAAATATAATATTTTTGTCTATTTTTGATTTATCTATTGTTATTATGATTGCCAATGCTTAATGTTTTTTCCATTCTAGTTGAAATGTGAATTAATTGTATTAATTACATAGATAAAATATTTAATCTAACATTTACTATGAGATAGGTATTTGACCTATTCTTTATTTTGTTTAAAGTAATCTCCTCATAAAATAATTTAAATAATTTAATTATAAAAATAAATATTTACACATCAATATATTTCCATAAAAAAATATATTTTATGCGTTTTGTCTTAGTCGAGCCGTAAATAGAGAGGCCAGGCAACTTCATCGTTTCTACGTGCCTGAGTAGCTGCCTATCAGAAGGGCGTAATCATGTTAAGTCATAAATGACTTATTTAATGATTTAATACTTTCAGAATTTTTTTTTATAATACAATTAACAAATATCGAATCGAGTTTAATTAATTTAATGTAACATAATTAATGTAGGATAAATCTCTTGTAAATATTTAATTATTAAAACAATTTGTTTTACTTGTATGAAAATATACAATCTGTTCTCACAGGAATAATATGTATAAGCGATACAGGACAAGGTTTCAAAATTTTTTATGGATACAGCCATCCAGCGATAACACAACTCTTATTTGTGTTTAAAAAAAAATAAAAACATTTATACTTATAAATAAATTTTTTTATTTTTTTATTTATGATAAAACAAATTTGTCAAATATTTTTAAATAATAATATTGAATTCCAATGTAAAATAAATTGTCTTTAATTTATTTTTAAATCAGATGGCAAATGTATATGAAATATGGTAATGAATCTGATGTTATGGAAGTCATTCTGTACAAGGATCAACACATATGCTTTTTACATTTTCAAACATACTATTTAAGTGAGGTAATTATTTATCTATAAGTAGATTTAGACATATTAGCTATTTTTACATTATTTAAATTGTATTAATTTAATTTAAATGTTAGAATTCAATGACTCTGAAATTGTGGCTTAAGGACTGTGGCCAATGAAGAAGAAATTCATATAATACAAGGATTTAACAACGTTTGATGTTTATCTTGTATATAGTTCGTGGATAACCTAACCTAACCAACAGATTTTCAAAAACAATCTGATTGTGCCAGACAACTCATGTACACAATGTGAACTTCTACCTTTTTACACATTATTAATAAGATTATTAGTTTAAAGTAGATTTTATACTTGTTACAATTGACATACAATTTTAGCTTCCACATTAAAATCTTTAAGAAAATTCCTTGAATTCTAATAATAAAATATAATGAATAAGTTAAGTAAAAAACCTAATATAAATGAATCTACTTATAATTTAGTAATTAAGCCACTAATATTGTAATCTTTTAAAATGTAAGAAGCATAGGTGTTGTGCCTCATAGAGAGTTACTTTTATAAAATCAGATAAGTTCTCTGGAAGATCTTACGAGAAACCCTACATATTATTATCATATTTCAAAATATTTACCATTCGATTTGTTTGTCACTCACGATAGTCAATTAAAACTTATGTTGAATCATTAAAGATTTGGCTGATCTCTTATCAAATAGTCTCTCTAGACACACCCAGAGAAATAAAACCCTCTTTTGGCACTGGAAAGGGTTGAGTAATTATCATCAAAATTTATCCTAAATTACATTTGTATAGTATCGAACAATATGAGAGCAGGACCTAGCAGGAAATTAATATAATTGAAATTTAAGGACCACACAAGTATCTATATAAAATTTTTATTTATATACCAAATAGGTAGTTTGTAATATTATTATCACGTTAACTATTTCTTTTTATATACAGATTTATTCATTAATTATGTACAATGTTTTTCCTAGTTTTGTTTACCGATTATATTAAAATATTTTGAAATATGGTGATAATATGTAGGGATTTGTGTAAGATCTTTCAGGGAAATTATTTGATTTTAAAAACGTTTTTCTCTATGAGTTCATCTATGCATCTTACATTTTAAAATATAACAATATAAGTGACTTAATACTAAGCCATAAGTAGATTCATTCATATTAGATTTTTTACTTAATTTATTAATTTTATTTTATTATTACAATTCAATAACTGTAATGGTGGCATGAGGACTGTGATCAAAAGAGACCGAAGTTCGAATCTTACAAGGACCAAATATGTTTCTATTTTGGATACATGCCTTTGATCAAACATCAAATTTTCATAATGAAACAGATGGGGTCCAATCTACAGCTCTGTGTGTACAATGTGAACATTCACCTTTCTATATTATATTAATAGAATTATTAGCTTAAAGTTTATTTTAATATTAGTTTTTTTGATCATATAAATACATATAGTTTTTCTCAGTTTTATGCCTTTGGATACACTTACCAGAGAGTTTATATATTAAAAGTGTGGCAAATTTGCTAATGCTTTCCTTTAAGTTATTATATTGTGGGTGATACCTTTCTGTGTCGGAATGCTAATTAGTCAAGTGTTTTAACTATTATTTTTCAATCATCAAAAAAACATCTATTATTGTTATAATTATCTGTCTGCCAAATATTTTTGACTTGAATTTAATTTATATTTATTATAAATATATGTTATAAATATTTGTACTTTATTCATATTTATTATAATTTAATATTAAAATTTCACTTTTAATATGAAAAATTAATTTTGTTATACAATTGTGTCATGACTATATTATAATTCTTAAGTTGTACACTGTAAATAATACATATCTTGATTTTTTAATCAATATTATTTTCAAAATCTTGTTTTTTTTATTTTATGAAATATTATTATTTATTTATAATTACAATTCTTTATTACTCTTGTTGTCACACTGTTTTTATATATGTTGGTTGTAATACCAATTTTAATGCCAATATGATCTATTGATCATATTCAATAATTATGATCAACAATATATGCCTTAAGAAGAAGTTATAAGTTAGTTAACTAACTATTTGTTCATTATTGTTAGATAATATAGTTTTTTTTCTCTACTATAATTGTACACTACTATTGCTTCCTCCACTAATATTACTTGAGAAATGATATAACAAAATATAAGTTTTAAAATGTTATGTATTGTAATCAATTGGTTCTCCAATTGAACATATACTAATTGTATAAATAAATTATATATGTATATGTAAATAAAAAAAAAAAAAATTTAGTGACAAGGTAACTCTCAGTTAAAATAAACACATCTGTGTGTAAAAACATTGTATGTATTTATATTTCTATTATTCATTATTTATTATTTATTAATTTATGCCAATTTCAGATGGGAAAGAAATTAAAAAAAAAAAAAATACATATTTTGGATGTACTAAGTGTTAAATATAAAATTTTATGCAACAAAAAATTATGTACAACCAATGGTTTAAATGTTCCGAAAGCTCTTCTAACTGAAAATTTAATACAAATTGTTATTAATACAGTAATTATAAATCCGTCTGTTTGTGGAATTTTTAATGGCTCTCTAAAAATCCAAATTAAAAGTCTAATTAGAAGGTAAAAATATTGCGGATAATTATGTATTAACCAGTACAATCATGAGAAATGATTGGGGGGTGGGCAGAGGTGGCCAATTCTAAATTTGCAATAAAGAAAATTTCGGAAAGTTACATACTTAATACCTAAGGTATGTATATCTAAAACCCGCCAACTACATATTAATATTCAAATCTAAATTCGTTTCAATATCGTAAAAAGTTTTGATAATATTATAATAATGAGCCATTTAATGACATTACATTCGTTAGAATATTTCAAAATACCGATGCGGTAAAATTTTCCAAATTGGGCGACTGTATAATTAATGTACACAAATAAATAAAAAATGTAATAAAAATAATTAAAATGAAATATTTTTTTATAAAAATATTATGTATCAAATATAAATAAAGAAAAAAATAAAACGTCCTTAAAAATATATATATTATATATATATATAAAATTCGTCCACTATTCCTAAAGTTTAAACCCTTTGGAGGAATGGGAAGGAGGTGAGTTATCACGCTCAAATTTTACTATATTCATGTTTTTAATACATAGAAAATATATTTAGTATTTGCCATATTTTTTTAAAATCATATATCAACAATTGTTTTTTTTTCTATTAATTTAAAAATCGATTGTAATTTTCAAAAATAATTCGAATTTTATAAATGAACACGTGTGATTTAAGTTATAACACATATTTTGTTCGGACATTTTTTATCTAAGAAATATTATAAAGGAAAAACAATTCACTGACACAGCCTACATTAATAAATGTACATAAACCATATTTGATGGATGGTAATTATGTAAGTAATAACTGATTATCTGGTTAAAATATAGTAATTAATCAATACTTTGATCACTCTGTGCGCAACACGCTGTATACAATATAAATGTCTTAGTTATGATTAATCTGGGCCCACGTATAAATCTGGAATGTAGAAGTCTATAACGTACATATCCGAAATTACCAAATCTGGACAAACGTATCTGTTTAAGGGTAATTCTACAGATATAAGTGGTCCAGATTTTTACCGTCCAGATTTATACAGTTCAGTAATGTTATTTGCAGATATTATCTTTTGAGGTATTTATAGGCATTTGAAATTGTCGAGTTATTTTATAGTTTTTAATTTTGTTTATGTAAATAAAATTTTTTGGTCGTGCAGAAATGCTAGAAATAATACAAATCTGGGTTTTCATGAATAATTGAACTTAATGGTGCAAAAGATAATAAGTTGAACGTAATGTTATAGATTTTTTTTTTAACTATATCGTTCATCAATAGTGGACGATATACGTAACTAAATGAAAGTAATCGACTATAGTCGACATATCATTATTCGATTCTCTCACTACAACGTTCAGGTGGTAATTATTTAATTCGTGCGATGACATTTGAACGCAGTACGTGAATAGTGAATACATTAAGAACATCCCACTTAAAACTCGGCTGAGCGATGTATTTATTTTCCCGTAGAAAATTTAAACGCCCTTCACTAGCCACTCTGTTTTGTTAAAAGAGGGGGGAGGGTTCTTTTAACGTCGCGCCACCGGAATACAGCAGCGCATATTTCCGAAGCGGCCACGTATGAGCCGGTAGTGTTAGATACGTTGTATTGCGAGCGATTCAGTCAGGTGAACATTGTTCTTCGAACGAGTGGACAGACAATTTTTTCAGCCAACCCATCACAGAAGATACTTTCTGAACACATCGTCAAACCAACTAACTATTCACCATGGGTATTTTAGTGCTGTTGATGCTCGCCACTTTAGGATTTCAAAATTTGCACCTGTGCATGTCCGGAGACATAGCTAATGGTACGTATAACAACGAATAAATGTTGATATAAATATATATGTAATACAATATTAACTGGTCGTTTCGAAATAATATAAAAAAAAAGAAGATTTTTATGTCAAATTTGATGATTGTAATATGCACTATGGTCAAAGGTAAACTGATTAATTACTATACATTTTGAATACCACAAATAAATAAATACATAAATATTTGAAAATTAAAAAAAAAAAAAAAAATTTAATTTAACCTGAAGAAATTTAGAGTTTTATGATATCAGTAAAATTAAATTCAATGATTTATGTCGTTTTTTAAATGACCGATTCCAATATTAATTAAACTTGATTATTTGTACTTGACGTATTACAACCCAGTGTTGAGGTGACGAAGGGGTTTTCAGTACACCTTGGCGTCATCGTTTTTACTCACATTAAGTTATATGGATGTAACATGTATGATTAACAAAAGTCTAACAGCCTTGCGTAGCTTTTTGTTTGTGCCCATATGTTTAAATAAACATCAATTAATCTAATATGTAATATATGTTCAATTTCAAATTTTAAAAATTAAAGCATACGAAATTATATAAATCTCATTTTGCATTTCGTCGATTAGGTACATAATTAGAAGGAAACGGTAATGGTAAGAATAGCAACACATTCTAATAAAAATATTGCATATTCCAAAGAGGGTTAAGCATAATTATAATGGATCGCTTGCTTATTCGATACCACGGACTCGGACTTGGTATCTGAGTTTTTTTATTTCTTATGAAAGTAATATGATATAATAATTATTGCGTCTGGCTTATTATGATCGAATCTGCCGAACGAATTGTCCGAAATCGGAAAGACACGAAAATGCATTTAATTTCATTTTTTTTTTGAATTTTGATATGCGACTACTTTATTTTTTTTTCAAAAATCAAATTAATCAGTTATGGACTTTAATACAAATAGCCAGATAGTCTACCTCCACACCTCTCTACTAAACATCCTTTTATCACCGCCTTTGAAGATTTAGGATTATTATTCGTTGGTGCACATTTTTGATACGCATGCCCCGATTAAATATTTCATGATGTGTGGAGGAGAAGTGTTGGTGGAGTGTGGATGAGATGCACGAAAACGTGATAGATAATAAAAGAAACAGGTGTTAAATATATTAAAGAACAGCACGCATTTATACAATTTTCGGAGTCTGTTCATAAATGTAGACGCTATTTTGCATTGGTAATGAACATATTATAAAAGAAACAGCTGTATTTTAAATTATTAAATAACATTATTTACTTAAATTCTTCACCCTGCAGATATTTTATAACCGAACATCTGTAGTGCACATTATACGCCACGCATCGTATAAATCTGTTATTCGCTGGTGTGCAGTCGTTCACGAGGGGAACAAAATCGACAGCTGCAGTGGAGGGTTTCTGTGTGAACATTACTATTCCACAAAAATAAGATTAAAAAAAACTAAAATAATACACCTTCTTCTCGGTTAAATCGACAGCAGTGTAGGGTCTTCTTCCTACTAGAACGAAAAAAAAATAACTTATCTAAATAATTATATAAAAGGAATTTCAATTTATAAGGTCCCTCTATTAATATCCATTATGCGTTTCAATATTAATTATTGTCGTGAGAAAAATAAAATCTACTCAGAGTAATGTTCTTCGGCGCTGCGCATTGGCATATATTATCCTATTAGTATTTCGTTATATTTACTTACGAGATCTGAAAGATTATAAAAACAATGTGTACATTAATATAATTTATGTTCCTCTGTTAAACACCTGCACGTTTTTCCGGTTTTCGAATATTTTCTAGTCTACCCACAGTAAAGTCGAGGTACTTCTCCCCCTTCGAAATTCTATACAGCATACCCATAGGCGTGGCAATATAAGAAATAACCTTCTCTTAAAAATATGTTCATTAGTATATTTGGTGTGACTAATTTATCTTACCCTCATAGTATTTTAGAATTTTCGTTATGGTCGTTATGAAACTTATTATAAACTTGTGGTACACGGATAAAAAAATAACAACAAATTATTCGCAAAATAGTTGTAGATAGGAATTTGGTAGGGTAAGAGGGGATTCGATTTATATCCGTAAGCAGGGATAAACCATTGCCAACGCAAAACGATTCTGAATGTATTTCGGTATGTTAAAATTGAAAATGGTATTTTCTTCGTAACTATTTATACTATATATTTTGTACTACAAAATAAATTACACTTGCCTGTGTTTTTTTGTTTTGAATAATTTTATTGAGTTTAAAAAGGTTGTTTTCACAAAAATAGAAAAATAGTAAAATACCATGTTTTATACGATTTTCATATTTTTATTTAACTTTTAAACGATTATAAATACAAGTTCAATGCATTACGCTCGACTTAATACTTTTTTGCCTTTAAATTTCTGTGCATTTTGATTATTAATAAGTCGATTGTACGAACATTTTTTTCTAGTACTTATCTTTGGTTTTTTTTGGTTTGTTTATATCAAAAAGGGTTAATTTGTTTTGTGCCTATTAACCGTTTACCGTGGGAACGCACGAGAAGAAAGTAAAACATCGCGTTGTAGGTTTTTTTTTATTTTGGTCTGCCCCCCAAGTACAGAAATGCTCGTTATATACCGCCGAAAAACGTGTCTGTAAAATAATAACCCAGTGGGCGGGCTGGTCGATGGATTTTCAAGGGTGACCGGTTTTCGTGTGCACGTCGGGTTTGTCGGTGATCGGTTCCATTATTACATCGGAATGCACGAGGAGAATTTCATTTTACCGTTGTTCCATTGTAGTTATTTTGTAATTTCCGGTCGCCGAGGAGACAAGAGACGGGCTCGTTTTGTACGACATCTGCTTGCCGTATGCCGCGGGGGTCGGGACCGACGTCTGGTAGGCGGACCGTCGGCATACCGGGGCTCAGGAATTTTCATTATTTTTCGTAGCCGCCTGCCATTAGTCAAGTTTTATCGCATATGTCGCCTGGTGTTTGCGACGATAAATATTACGTAGGAATTCTACCCGTTGCGTCGGTTTGTACGCCTCTTCTTCTTTTCCCATTAACCTTGAAAACGCATTAGGTAACACGGAGATCGTGACAGGATGTTGGAGCGGGTGGAGCGGGTCGGTGGGTAACGGACTCGGTAATATTTTTCCAAGAGACATAGAATACATTTTGTATTATTATTTTTTTTTTTTCCAATCTTTATGAAATCGTTAAAGCTTTATTTCAACGTTTAAATCAATTATAAATCACTGACTTAGTCCAATTATAAGGTATACTATATAACAGGGATTAGAAACTGGCGGCCCGTGCACCATTTTTCACTGGCCCGAATGAATTTTTGAGGACAATATAAAATATTAAAGACAATTGTTTTAAAAACTTATGTATTTATTTACTTTAAATTTTATATGACTAAATACAAATTATTCTTCAATAGCGTGTAATATCAGACAGTACTAAACCTAGATTAAATATGTGTGTGTGTTAGACACGACTAAGTTAGATTTAATTAAAATGAGTCGTATTAAAATAGGTCCTACCGTGATAAGTCAGACATTAAAGTTGTTCATAATTTTGAACGGTGAAATACTGAAATTTATAAAGTGTGAACCGGTTGGAGGCTAACACATTTGTTAAATAATAAATACAGTAAAATTGTTTTATATACTTATAGGTATACCTACTCAACAAAATAAGATACAAAACAAATAAATGTATATATTACATTTGTTTTATTTGTTATGTTACAAATTGATCATACATATATTTAATGATAATTAAACTTTTAGAAATATTGATTTGCGTTTTAATTTCAACAATCACAATATTTTGTTATTTTTTCTTGGACAAAAAATGTTTAGGTATAACAAAATATCGCGATTGTAGTGTTGAAATTAAAACGCAAATCTATATTTCTAAAAGTTTAATTATCATTAAATATGATGTCTGTCTGTTTTAATTAAAAAATCTACCAAAAATATTTTTTTTTTACCATTCCTGAAAATATAAATAATTTAAACAATAACAAATTACAACAGTCGATAAGTATAAAAGAGTGAAATATTGAACACTATAAATAATTTTATTGAGAATACTCTCTACAAATTAATATTATTTGAAACGCATAGGTACTGTTAATACAAGTTACTTTAAAACCTTGGCGAACAAGTTAAAGAATTAAACAACTACCTGTACGCTGAAGTGAAAAAATCGAATAATAATTAGTCGACATGATTTAGTTACGTATTTCGTTCGTAGCGATTTTGGCTGTGAACTATTAGGAATCTAATCGATACAAAAATAATAGAGTAATAGGTAGATAGTTATACAACTATAAAAAACTACGGCATACATTTTTTGTTCACTTGTTCACAAATCCCCTATACCCGTAGAGGGCATATACATGCCTTTAATCTCAGTTGAAATGCCTGTGCAATGAACTACAATTACGTTTCGGGTCCAAACAATTTCTTATCATATATTATCTCTCTGGACATCTCTGGCATCTCGAACAGGCACAGTGAACTTAAAAAATTGCGTAATATACGAAATTATGCAAATTCGTAAAATTGATAAGAAAATAATGTGCATTGATTATAAATATATTATAGACAATACAGTTTGCCATTAATAGTGTTATAATATTTTGTTCACAGGTATTCTATCCGTAGAAGAATGCTGGAGCTCTAGTAATGGTTACTTTAAAGGTAATAACAACGATTATTGTAATTTTTAGATTTAGAGTGTAGCGAAAGAGCTATTAATTTTAATATCATATATTTTAGTATTTTCCATACGGAAGTCACTTAAAATACTCGTATTCTTCTATAGTGTATCTAAAAACATGTGGAATTTCGTACAGTTATATCTTAATTTTACCATTGTGTTGAAATTTCCAAGAGTTTACTTTCTACACATATTTTTGTTTTTTGTAGATAATGTTTTTTTCGGTTAGTAAAAATGTTCCAAATTGTCGAAATTTAAACTTAAAGTGCCGATAAAAATAAATTACAAAATATTTATACATACGTAAAATAGAAAAAACAAATCTAGTCAATTTAAAATAGCTTTGTACAATTTAAAATCTGCCAATAAAATTTATATTTGAATATATTTTTCACAAAATGTATTATGTAAATAATATTGTGTTTTTTCATAGGTATATGTATATCATCATTGCAAGCATGCATTAGTCACAATGGAATACCTACACATGCCCATTGCTCTATAGAATCCGAAACATGTTGTATTTGTAAGTACATAATAATAACGTAATGTGTTTTAAAATTATTATAAATACAAAATATACATTCAAAAGGGTTCTGATTATATTTAAAAAATTTCCAAATGCCGAAAATTTCCGGAATTAATATTTCGAGGAGGTTGTAGTGGGTTTAAGGTTCGAGTTTGGGGAAAAATAAATTCATAGATGCTTTTAGAAAATGAAAAACAAGAACTACTGTAAAATAGTTTGTGACTACTTGAAAAAAATATATAACTGACTTTTAATTTTTTTTTTTTTAATAGTCGCGTGTAATCAAAACAAAAAAAATCAATTAATAAGTTAATAATTTAAAATGTTCATTGTTTTGTACTCGATCTGTTTACGCGGGAATTTTCTTTTTTTTTTCTGAACTTTGATTGCGGATTGTGTATTTCTGCATATTTAATCTCTGAATACGATATTCTGAAAGTGGTGGATCTCCTCGTACCTCTAGATTAATACTATAGAGTTTATATAATCAAAATGTTTACAATGTACTTATGATTTCCGCAGTTATGCCGCATATTTACAATTGTGAAGTCGAGTCGGACGGAGAAGACATTTACGTGAGTAGTCCGGGATATCCAAGACCCCTGAACGAACAGGGAACTTGCGAAGTATTTATAAAGAAAGTTCCGTTTGATAACCGTCAATTACGTATCGATTTTCTCGATTTTAATATGGTAAGTGTGGAACTGTTTTTTTTTTTTTAGGCCGTTTACAAACGATAACAATGAAACAAATGTAATATCATAAAAATAATTAGACAATATTAACCCGGGCTGTTGTATCTATTATGAGTCGTGTGTATATTTACGACCGGTTACGATTTGAACAAAAAAAAAAATTAATCATGACTAAAAGAACATAACGGATCACATAATGTGCGACAGAAAATAAAATCCAAATAATGAATACACGGAATCATTACGAATTTTTTCGCCGGGGGGGGGGTAAATTAATTATATTATTGGAGATCATATATAAAAGATACATAACGGCTTTGACGTTTTGTTTATAAAATAGGAAATATTATATTTAAAATCAATCCGTACGTTCAAGATGTTTTAAAGAAATATTTTCCCTTATCAAGACGCAGTTCGTCGTAAATAAAACTAGAGTAAACGTTTTACTCTATCGTTATCTTGACTATTCCAAATCTCTAAATCTAAGACGTTTTTTATATTAAAATCAACTAAATGATTATTTTCTAAGACACGCCTAGCAACATTAGAATTAGAAGAATATCTCTTTGATCTTAGTTTTAAAGATAAAATTTTATATTTTTAATAAATATATTTTTAATCTATAATTTTATAGATATACAATATTATTTTCATTTATTTCATTGTTATTATTCTATTTTACCTCTAAAACTATTTAATTTTTTTTATTATTATTTGTAAATTAAACGATGTTAACAGATTTCACCGTCCGAAGATATATGCGATAAAGACTATATGACTATTGGCGACATAACAGTATGCGGACATATACAAAACCAACATCGTAAGTCTCCTCGAATAATTATTTTTAGCCCGTCTACTATAGACACAACAAATGGTACCCTTTTTGCTGTACAACAATTTCATTTCGAACCGGCTTTGATTAGTTAAAACTAAAATTAGCCACAGGTTGAACGATGAGTCTGTTGCAACCGTAGTTTTGAAAATCAGATCTTGTGTAACTTTAAATGCTTCTACAACCAGCTAAAATAAATAATAGTATTATAGGTTTTCCCGTCTTGAAGACAAATAAATTCCAATGACTGATTCGTCTTATGTGTACTATTTCTCTACTATTCCCTAGTATAAAGGGCTAAATTGAGCTAACGATATAAAAATATCTATAAATCAACCTTCACTAGAATAATCTAGTTGTCAACAATAAATTTCGATCACATCTAGCCCTGAATAAAAATAAGTAGTCATAACTAGTTCCAGTGTTGAAGGTCCTTATTAATACTAATTTTAACAAGTTGAATTATATTATTATGTATATGTATTTTACAGTTTATCAGGGAATGGAAGACCATACCAATTACGTCCCAATGAAATTCAGTACGAGTAGTTCAGACTACAACCGGGCGTGGAGAATAAAAGTGAGTCTGCAGAAAAACCGGTCGTCACCGAATCGAACGCTGTTGTCCCGAGCTACCGTAATAACCTAATCGGACGTGGTGTTTTTTTTTTTTTAGTTATCCAAAGAGTTTTATACCGAACAAAAACCCCACGGGTGCACTCAATATTCCCCACATGTCACGGGAACCATACATATGTTTAACCCGTCATTACACGGTCCGTTGTTGGAAAACAAACAGGACTTCAAGATATGCATAAAACGTGCCAAAAGTAAGCGGCCACCATATTATAACAACCGTCCAGTCCCGCGAAGGAGTGCGCACATAATAGGGCGCTAATAAGCGTACTATTATCATGATTTGGAAAACCATTAGGAGTTTCTTATTAAAACTTCTGTAGCCTAAAATAATAACGGGAAATATAACCGGCTGGTATTCTTGAAACTATCAACTTTTTAAATACATTTTTTTTTTTTTCATGTTACAATATTGATTAATGAATCACTTTACATTATAGTCCAATAGTTGTTTCGCCCTAATATTTTAATTAATTAAACAAAACAAGTTCATAGATAAAAAAATTGTATTATGATAGAGGTTAGTGTACAATTCATAATACGGTTTGGATGTTCCGTGTAGAAATGGGTACAATAAGTTGTTAGGTTAGTACTGAAAGTGATTAGCACGCTCAGTCATTTATTTGAGAACACTATTAGGGCGTATCTGTATTACTTAATAGGCTGGACGGTATATATAAACAAGAAACTACGTAATAAATACTAATTTATAGTGTTTTCAATTATCTAATCCACTGTTTTACTCGGTTACAGACGTCTGTTCAATTGTGTTTGAACCATGCGATCCACTCGATGAACCATTCAAAGTAGAAAAGTCCCTATTATTCAGTAAGTATAGTTAAAACTGGTCGGAATCAGATTATGTCATGGACGTAGCCGACTGCAGCCAAGAAATTATGATTTACGACCACAACAGAAAGATTATCATTTAGCACAATATATAATAACAGCCTTATTGTAATAATTGTATCCATTTGAAAGGGACAGAATTTTAATTTTAATTACGTTTCATCTTCTACTTTGCTATTTTCTGAAACGAATATGATGATTTTACTTATATTGTCTACAATATTTCCACACATCTATGGCTGTACATTTTAAGCATATTTAATTGATTCTACTCCAATGTCATATGGATAATTCAATGTATAATGTCCATATTCAGGTATAACGAGTTTAAAATTAAAAATGGATTTATTTAAATAGTGTTGAATTTTAGAGTCCTCTAATGTAACAATACGAAATAATTAAAGTCCTATAATCTTATAATATTATAATTGGATGATTATTAAAATTGTCCTTAAAATTAAAAATTTATTCCATCTTTGAATATAATAATATATATATCTATATATATGTATCAAGATATATTTTAATGTTATCCGCATTTCTAGGTGACGACATAACTTTGATCAAGCTGGGAATGTTCATACATAGTGCGATTCCCAAGGATATCCATGGCGGATGCGTTCGATATAAACAACAATACTGTTCAGATTTGTTGTAAATTATAATATATATGATATTATTTTTAATATTTTTGATATTTTCTACCTATAATTATAAATAAATAATTAATAATAAAACACGGACTCTGATTCGTAGATAACAATTATTCTGTTTTTTATGTTTTTTGTAATCAAATATTTTCTTTATTCGGATCTTGAAGGATAACAACGTTAAATTACCCCTCCTCAAAAAACAGACGACGACTGTCGCAAGTATTACATTCCGTCATATTATATGAC
The DNA here is from genome assembly GCA_956483605.1 of Tuberolachnus salignus. Lineage (NCBI taxonomy): Eukaryota > Metazoa > Arthropoda > Insecta > Hemiptera > Aphididae > Tuberolachnus > Tuberolachnus salignus. The sequence continues at coordinate 12,321,700 of OY101431.1, forward strand.
ATTACCGTTATCAATTTTTTAAATTTGTTCACTGTATTATATTCATACATAATGTTAACATGTAAAAATAGGTGAGGGAAATGAGTTTTTTTAACTCGTCAAGTTTAGTTAATACAGATTTTATGTGCATAAAATTGTTTTGGGTCTATAAAAATGTACGAAAATTTGATACAGGGTTCTTCATTAGTTATTCTTTATAATTAAAAGAAAACACAGTGTTAGGGTTTATTGCCATTTTGTATGTTTGGACATTGGTAATTATACATAATATAATATTCTGTAAATATTATTGTTTTTTTTACACGGATATTATAAAAAATACCTATAAATTACCCTTTCGATAGTTTTATGATCATATTTATAGTGCTCAATATGCTGGAAAAAATTCGAAAAATTTTGTTTAGTCAGACATTTCGTACCTTTTAATAATTTAATATCGTTTACGCTCCATAAGTTAGTTGATTATTCTCTTTTCGTATTAGGACCATACCGAAAAATCTTATTTAAATATCATACCCCGTTACGATATATTATTGCTTCAATACGTATTACTGTTACGTTTCATAATGCCATTTTTTTGTTTAATAAGCGTTTAATATGCAAATTTTGCTGAAAATTGTATAGATTGTTAGTTTCCAATTTATGTGAATAATAATGTTTTGGCTTCGTAAAAATACACAACGTTTTGAGGCAATTTGAAAAAAAAAACTAGATTAATTGTAATTCATTCTGTAGTTACAAATGAATAGGTACTGCATGCTTTGAGATTGTTTTCCACACTACGGCGAATCAAAACCTACCTCCAAAACATAATTAAACAGTCACGTTTAAATGGACTGGCAAATCTTCATATACATAGAGAAATACAAATTAATGAATCCGAAATATTAACAGTTTTTTCCGAAAACTTACATTTTTAATAGTATGTCATAATATTTAGTTATTAATATAATTATAAATATTAAATACATTATAGAACATATGTACTATATGCTAATAATAATAATAAAAACATGATTATTTAAAAATTGGTGGTAATTGTTTACTTGTGTTTAAGAAAGATAGGAAAATGTTTAAGCCCCCACCCCCAAACCATAACCCTGGGAACGCGCCTGACTTCCGGCACTATTACATATTAATTACACGTTATGTTAATTAAAAGTATTACGTTGTGAATTAATTTCGATAATATATGGTTTAGCCTACCACCTATAATAGTATGTACACATCCACCGCTTATCGGGTCAAGAGCAGTCGCTCCTAGTTGTCTAATAACGAGCCGCCTCTCCCTTGCATATACTCCTGGTAGTGGCAATAGAGCTTCACTCAAAATTGTTTTTTTGATTACAACGATTTATCGTTGCTACCGACAATATGAATTAAATTAACCAATATCCGATGTCAATCACACTTTCCACCAACAACAGTAATTCAAATGGTGCGGAGTATGTCAACCGTTATTTTTGTTGTGCTTTTATGAATTACCAAACTGCATTTTATTATTGTAGCCATAACGTGATTAACGTGTTGGACTGTACAGCTAAATATAATCTTATTTTTTTTCATTCTCAAAACTTAGAAAAATTTACGATTTAAACTCGAATTCATAAATGTATCAATTTTTTTTATATAGATAAAATATATTAATTAACTATAATTATTACAAAACAACTGTACAGCAGTGGCGCAACTATATATGTTTTTGATGATGTCTTAATTGCAACTTGCTGGATTAATTATTAAATATTTAGTTTACTAGATCAGTATGTAAAATTGAGTATTAATTATTAAGTGCACCAACGATTTATCTAAAATATTCTATGTTGATTATATACATAGATATCATTTTCTTCTTGTTATTTAAATGAACTATCACCTACAACAAAAGTATTAAGGATTTTCTGTCTTATTATTGAAATTTAAACATTCTTTAAATCTAAAATATAAAAATATTATAAATATATATATATATATATTTTTTTTTTTTAATTGCAGGTTTAAGATAATATATATTCTAATATATTTTACATGCCACCGAAATTGTATACATCGTTTTATTTGTTTTTTTTTCCTTTAATCCTATTTTGATTCAATGAATAATAAAAAAAATACACTTAATAAATTATATAAATATTTTTAATCTAATATCAAACAAAAGTCTTTACATTAAACACAAAGTCATATGCCTAAAAAATATTATACTATAGTGTAATACAATATAATTAATATAAATCATACAATTTATATTAACAAAAATAAAAGAAAAGAATAAGACAACATAAAGTAGTTTTTAACTGTATAAAATGCATTAGTTATCTGTAATCCTTAAATTAAAGCATGATTATAAATGTGTTGCACTACCAATTTCTAAGGAGACTTAGAACCTACATAAACAATGAATCTCATCGGTTTGTTATTTAAATTATATATTATCTATTCAAAAAATAAAATAGTTGTCTATTTAGGTATAGAAGCTGAACACTTGCCACTATAGTCTCTGTTTTGCATAATAATCACGAATACACCAGAACCACAATTTAATGATACTTCCTCCAAACAGACAACCTTTCCATTTTCATCAATCTAAATTAAGATAGAAAAAATATAATTAATTAAAATATAAATTATTAAAAAATTTATATCAAAACTTAATAATAAAATTAATTACTTTGCAAAGTTTCAATATAGCAAATTTATTTTTTCTTTTCTTGTGCTTAATTTTTTTTGGAGTAGAAAAATTCTTCTGTTTTTTCTTTCCTCCACCTCTAAGTCTTAGAACAAAATGAAGGGTTGCATTATTTTGAATGTTGTAGTCGGATAAAACACGTCCATCTTCAAGTTGCTTTCCAGCGAAAATCAAACGCTGTTGATTAGGATGAATACCTAAAAATGTTAAAAGCCATATTTAAGTAGGTAATGAAATATTGTTAAAAAATAACTTTTGTATAACGACATTTGTACATTATACACTTTGAAATGTGTATGATTTTGTCTAATTGTACACACTACATGTGAATTTAATAATAAAATTATGAATATAGCACAATGGAATTTCAAAATTTTCCATTAATTTTTGTTATCAATTTGTAACTCATAATGATTAAATTTATTTTGCCGGTATGTGATAAGTTTGAAATTACAGATACCTGTTATTAATGTTAGCATAGGGATATGTTTGATCTGAGATAAAGTTAATCAATAATTGTAATTAATTGATTGTTATTTAAATATAATTATCATAATTTATTGTATAAAACTTATTGTATAATTTATTGAAAATTTGATATTGCATAATATTGTAGAGACTAAATAAGATACGAGAAAAAAAGTTACTAACTATAGTAATTACTATTAGTTTATAACTTATTATTTAGTAAGTTTTGTAACTAATTACTAAGTATTAAGTTCAACATAACATTAACGAATATTTCTTTAAAAATCAATTATAGTAAGTGTTAAATACTAGGTTTACAATTTCTGATCAGTAGATATAATAATTTGTATTTATTATTAATCAGATATTATAGAAATCTGTGTGCAATATTTATTAACGGGGTGGGCAAGTGCAGGTGATTGACCCTTGAATTATGCCTTGCTTTATATAATAACGGTCAACTAATTTTTGACTGAATATTACCCTAATGTGCTTAGGCGACTGTCTTAAAGGACTATGCACACGAACGATACAATAACAATTATAATAATTTTACATATTTACAACATTTTTACCTTCTTTGTCTTGGATCTTAGCTTTTACATTTTCGACGGAATCCGATAACTCTACTTCGAGAGTAATTGTCTTTCCGGTCAACGTTGTCACGAAGATCTGCATTTTGCTAAAAGAACATAAATTAACGTAGGTTATTAAAAGAATATTATTCCGGTTGGAAGTAATGAACGTCGAAACACAGACAAGATAGAAACGTGATTATAATTTTCGTTTTAAAAATTACAACAAATCGAACGTATGATACGACACGATTATATTTGTATACAATTTATAAAATAATTACCTTTATCTTCTATCAGTAAATGAAACTGAATGTATTTGTGGTCTAAAGCATCCGTACAAACCAAACAAATAAATAATTCGTATCATAAAAACGCGTTGGTTGTAATCGGTTGATGGGTAGGAGGGAATCTCTACGTTTTGTGGTTAATAAATAAAGAACTTGTATACTTGATTATATTTTTTTAGTTTAATTAATAACATTATTTTGTTAAACTATAGAAATTAGATAAAATAATCATTATTATATTGAAATAATATATGGAATATATAATATATATTATATGTTGAATATCATTATAAACCCTTGTCCTTTTGTAATAAATAGAAGAAGAGAGTATTCTATATAATTAATAAATGTAACTCACATTTGAAATGACGGACTCGGATGACGGATGTATGTCTGCACGTAGATATTTTAATGCAACAGCAGTATTTTGCACTGGGCACGTACACCTCCTAGAAGCTGTACACAGCAATAGCATAGAATCCCATTATTTGGGTGTTGTTCGCTGTCGTTGACGGGGTCGGCGACCGCGGCGGTTGCGCCGGCGTTAACAGCGACCGCGTCGGTTGCGCCGGCGTTAACAGCGACCGCGTCGGTTGCGCCGGCGTTAACAGCGACAGCGGCGTCGTATTGATCGTCTGGTCTGACTCAGTGTTTCTCAACTTCTTGCTGTGGTGACCCCCTTTATGAATTTTACATTTTTAGCAACCACTACATAAATTTTATTTAAATATACACATGGATAATATTAATAATCAATACTAGAAGTACTGTACACAAGATCATCAAATACATATTATGTTATAATTTTTTTTAATTTAAATTTAAATTATTTTTTTATAGTTTCTATACCGTAATATGTATACCAAATATTTAATTTTAATCTAAATATCATAATTAAATTAAGAACCTCAATGGCTTGGTTGTTGCTGTTGAGTTTTACACATCTTATAAAATCGTGGTAACGCCTAGATTTTCTTATCAAAAATTAATATCAAACCCCACTATTGTTGATTAGGACAATTTTTCGTACCCTCTACACGATAATCATTCTCCTCATTTTTTTTTTTTTGAACTTTCTGATTTGATTTAAAATTGGCCGTGTTCGGAGTAAATTTCCAACATTCAGATCATGACCCTGGGTAACTATTCGTGACTACTGTTAATTTCATTGTTATAATGTATTCGTTTAAGGTTTTGCAGGACAACGTTCGCGAAGCGCATAATTTTAAATGCTGGAAAATTATTTGCTAGAAGTGGAACGTCGCTTTGTTACCTACCAATGTAAGTACACAATGTAACTTTAATTTCTTTGCTTAAACCGAGTTCAGTCACTTAGTTACTGAGTTTTAGAAATGCCGTTTCAAACAAGTAGTTTTTTTTTTTTATGAAATATGGACACAGATATATCATGACGATTAACATAATTTGAATTTTGTCTAGTTCCAAATATAAATCGTGGTTCAAACATTACAGAAAACAATGAATACCTACCACCCATTAATAGGTAAGAAATAATAATTCTCTATATCTAATAATTAGAAGAAATACCAAATAGACTTTAGTGATAGCATTTTTTTTATCAAGATTTATACAAATACAAGTACTTCCATAATTAAGATTTAACATGACTACATCATAACAATATTTTGTTTACTTCATCATTTGTAAACTGCTCAATATAAAAATATATGTGTAAATTTACACGTTTTACACTAATAATACAACAATACATTTTAACTAACATTTCTTGTTCGCCTTTAAAACCTAAATGATTTATAATTATTTAGTGGTTTCAAACCATTATTATGTCAGTTATAATCTTTTATAATTAATATTTATTTATTTATTTATTAATATATTTACTATTATTGGGTGGTACCCTTTAAATACTAAATAATTAATTCATTTCAAATAAAAGCAACAATAAATTATTATCTAGTTGAGTGGTTTACATAATTATTAATATTTAGGTACTTACCAAAACAAATTACTTAATTTTTAGTATGCTATTTAAATAAAAACAATTCAGTAGCCAGTTTGTTAAATATTTTTTTATATTTATTTTTTACAGGTGACACCAAGACATCAAGTGATGTTACTAAATCAAATTGTTACACAATATGTATATACTGTAACATGCACTCATTTATACAAGGAATAGATTGTTGAGGCAAAGTCAACAACAATTCTCATCATGCCCAAGTACATGATGTGGTTTAAGAGAACCAAGACAAGGGGACTACAGAAGGTGACCAAGCCTAGCTTTTATAAAGTACTCTTACACCAGTCTATTTATCAATGTTATATGAATATGTGATGAAAGCAGTCACCCAATAGTAACACAACTTAGACATGTATTCTGAAAGAATATTTTACTTATTAATAAATTATTTTTTTAATTATGATAATACAAATTTGTCAAATGTATTTTAATAATAATGTTCATTGTTTTTTAATAAAATGTCAAATTGCCATGTGATATGTAATATGGTAATAATTTCCAGGTAATGAATTGTATGGTGGTATGGAAACTTATCTGATTTTATGTAAATCATTCTGTACAAGCTTCAACCATGGTAAAAAATCACATTTTAAAATATAACAATTTAAGTGAGTAAATTATTAAACCATTGGTAGATTAATACATATTAGGTTTATTTATTTAATTTAAATTGTATTAATTTGTTTTAATTGTTGGAATTAAATGATTGTAATGGCAGGATGAAGTATAATTCAAATCTTACAAGGATCCAAAGATGTTGGATGTGTGTTAACATTGAATATAGGCCTACCATAAAACATCAAATTTTCAAAACAAATTATAATGTCCTGTTATTGGCAGCTTTGAGTGTACAATGTGAACCTCTAGTGTTTTATCTATTATTAATAGGATTATTAGTTTAAAGTTAATTTTATTCATTAACCAATTATCATATAATTTTGGTTTACACATCAAACTCTTAAATTTAAATAGACATAAACATAATTTTTATTCATTGTATAATGTGTACCTATGTATAATTTATATTCATAACATAATAGTTTGTAATAGTATAATGTTAACAATGTTTTTTAAACAGTTTTATTGGTCATATATATATAAAGTTTATCTCTGTTTTGTTTCTCTCAGTATGCCCAGAAAGCCTATACAATAAGAGAGTGACAACATACTGTGTCTGTATGCTAAACAGTTGAGTATTTAACTATTATTGTCTAATCATAAAAAAAGACATCTATCATGGTGTCTTTATAATTGTTCTTCTGCCAACTGTTATAGATAATTTATAACTGTTAAAGACCAATCTGGGTATTGATCCAGAATTGATTTGGATACTCAATTCATGTTTATTACAATTTAATTTTAAAATTGAATCAATCATCTTACTATGAAGAATTAACTTTAAAATAAAATTGTATCATGACTGTATTATTATTCATAAGGTGTACACTTTTAATTAGATTTAATTAATATTTACATATATATTTAAAATTGAAGGTTTAAATGACAAACTTAATTAAACAATTATGTAATATTACAAATTTGACTTTTTAAATGTTTTTAAAATTTTTTTAAATATGTAAAATTTACTGTGTAATTATTATGTTTAACTCACACAACATAATAATATTCTAAACATATTTACATAATATTGAATTTAAAATGTAATATTTTCATCATAAGTTGGACATTTGTTGATTAAGTACAGAATATTTTATATTCACCCAACACTGTAGGTGCTTATAAGTTGAATTACAATTAAATGTTAAATAGCAATTAATTAGAATTAATTTATATATTTATGCAGTGACACCTTGTAGACATTGATGTGTTTAGTAATGTTAATAATATAATAATGTATTACAATAATAACATATTTATTATTGTATATAATTTATTTATTTATATAATTACAATAATATAATAATGTTCTAAATTTGTTAAAAAATAAAATATTGTCTATCATTGGCTTAAATACTAATGGCATATTGTATTATTGTATTATTGTTACAACAAATTATAAATTAATCTAATAATCGTATTTATAAATATAGTTAGAATTAAAAAGACATTAATGTAAACCTTTTTATGATTGAAAACCAAAAAAAAATTTTATTTTGAATGTACAGCTTTTTAAATTTGTATTTGTTAACACAATAAAACTGAACAACATTTTTTTTATTAAAGACTTTTTATTTTATAAATTACTGCCACAAATTAATTCACATTACTTACTGTAAAACAATAAGAGTTTTAATGTAATATAATTTATGTATTATATCAATAAATAAAATATATATTAAATAATATTATATGAATAATTATTAGTACTGTTAAGTGCTTTCTGAATACACATTTTTTTTGTAATACTTTTTATAAAATAATTGTGTTGTATGTAAATAATACTCTCAATGTGTTTTCATATATCTAATGATAAAACATTTTTTTTTTTTCATTTATAGCTTTTTAATAAATTGTTTTAATAAAATTATAATAATAATTAAATTTATTGCGTGTAATTATTATAAAAATAAATATTCATATAGGAATAATATATCTATATATATATTATATAGATATAGAGATATATATAGATATAGATATAGATATCGATATATACAGATATATAATATATTTCTATAATAAATGAATATTTTGTATTTTAGTCTTAGTCGCGCCGTTAATCAAGGCGATAGGTAAACTCACTGCCTGTAACTGCGAGAGTAGCTGCCTATATGCAAGGCGTAATTGTTAATAAGACAAATATGAAATTTAAATAATTCAGTAGTATTGGATTGATGTATAAAATAATTTTTGTTTTAAATGTGTACAGTAAATTGTTTGTTTATTATGTCAATTAATAACCACACAGGTTAGGTATATTATTAGGATTATTAGGATATTATTTTAAATATATTTTTTCAATATTGAATTAAAATGATATAGATGTATTATAAGTTGGACATTTGAAGACTAGGTACGGATTATTATATATTTATCTACTACTGCAGATACTTATTAGTTGAATTACAATAAAATGTTAAATAGTACCTTGTAGAAATTGATGTGTTCAGTATAATAATGTTTCGAATTTGTGGATAAATATAATATTGTTAATCGTTGGTTTATATATTATCGCTATGATAACCAGTGTATAATGATTGATCACTTCTAGTTGAAATATGAATTAATTGTATTTTTCTGTCCTGTCTACTATAACATCATGTGTGATAAAACACGGTTAAGTAGCAATACGTTACTTTTCCTTTTCATTGCAAATCTATGATATATGATTATATTTGTATTAATCATACATGATTATCTTGTATGCTATTTAGCTCTAATAGCATAGTATATATATATATATATATATATATAAAGTTACACTTAATGATATGACAAAAATTATCTTTCAAATATATGGATTATTAAATAAATGGTATTTTCAACTAAACCATGGATAATCGAAACCTTATATATTTCACATGGTAAACAGATACTTATATTATTTATTAAAGTATTAGTTGAACCACAATTATATGTTAAATAGTAATATATATGCTTATATATCTAGCAATACACAAGATATCTGGTAGAATAAGAAATATTATTTAATGCCCCTCACAACATTTGTCACTGTTTAATGATTAATACATATTTATATGTATATTTCAAATTGAATGTTTTAATTTCAAACCTAATTTAACACTTGTGTTATATAAAACTTTAATATTTGAAAGGTATTCCGTAATATTAAAATAATTTGTTTAAATGTGTACAATAAATTCTTTGATTTTGCTGTCATTCAATACCCATACAGTATGATCAGTTTCTAAAAATATTTAAAATAATAGTTGTATAATGTAAAATGTTGATGAAGTTGTAGTATAATAGAATTGAAAGGGTTTAGTTTTCAATTGAAATATTTAAATATTTTCAACTCAACCATGGATAATCGAAACTTTGGATAACGAGGGATAACTGTATTAAAAAATGTAGTTATTTTTTTTTTTAAATAAAATAACTAATTGAAAAATTTCCAAATAACATTGTTCAATTTTTCTACAGGAATAATTGTAGTTAGTCAAGGACAAGATGATGTGGTCTAAATGTGTACCCGGTAAAAATATTATATTTTATATTCATATTATAATTGAAATATAGTCAATTTGTGAAATGAATCTTCTAAGTTTTACTAACATTTAAATGGCTGTAGAAAATTTTGGGATTATTAATTTTCATGATATTCAACATTTAGTTCACAATAAAATTGCAAAATATCATGTGCTGGAAATGTGTAAATATAATATTTATTAATAATAAATGTATAAAGATCATATATAAAAAACATCTTTGGCAATTTATCATAAAACAGTAATCCAAATTATACGAGTTTTCTTACTCGTAATTATATATACAATAATAGAAGTTAAATTTTTGATTAGTCTGTTGTTTTTTATTTTTTTTTTAAAAAGGAGGGGGACAATAATGGAAAAAATGAAACCAACAAGTTTGGTTCTGAGACTAGGAGATAGTGGTGCTAGGGAAATGAACGTTGAATTCGTACATATACTGGGCGTGCTGCCTGACAGACACTTTGGCGTCAACTTTCTGCCATCGTAACAACATATTCTTACTGGCATTAGGTAAGAGGAGTGCTTGTGAGGTACCACCGATGTTGGCCTCTGTTAACAGTGATATCGAAAAAATATTTTCAAATTGTAAATACCCTACTGTTGATATATTGAAAAAATAAATATAGTCTATTGTTGAATATTGTACAAATTCCATGACACTGATAAAGTACTGATGCATATTATCTTTATAGTACTACATGTATAAACAATTATACATTTGTATTTTATTTTCTTGATTATTTTTTTAGAGGTTTATAGTTAAGTTTGATTATTTAGTGTTAATAACACAACCACTCGGTTATAATTTTTTGTCAAAAATGTAAAAATTCATTAGTTATAAATAATTTTTGTAATGTATTTTCTACTTTTTATTTGTTAATAATCTCTTGCGAATATTGTCAGAGATGTATTTTCAAGAGTATACAACTATACTATATAAGTATTATAGGTTATTGACTATCAAAAATAACACAATGTTACCATTATTTTCTTGTATTTTTTTTTTTTATTATTATTTCTCTAATTTATCTTACATTCCTATTTTATTATATTATTTTAATATGAATAATCATTTTATTTACTAAAAAAAATACATTATAAAAATACAAATATAAATCAAAATAAATAGGTACATATTTAAAATACAATAGAAATATTATTAATTACTATTTTTTCCTAATAAAAATTATCTAATGATAATAAAAAAAGTCTAAATAAAAAATACAAATGCAAGCTAAAATTAATAGATACACAATTAAAATATATAATTACTGTTTTTTATCTATTTTTTTATGAATGTTTAAAATGTGAATCAACATATCAATGGGTATCTTCATTATCCTATAGATCATTTTCAACTTAATTTACAACTTTTAATGTTGGCTTGTTTAGTCTTCATTCCTCTGTGCCTTTTGTCCTAGGTGTTTTTTTGTGTAATAAATCAGTAGCTGTTTGTCTGCATTTTTGTTGACTGGTTCATGATTCTTTAAGTCTTTTATTTTTAAACTGTTATTCTCTTGTTTGTATAATTATCTTAAAGCGTAATCTACTGATAAATTAATTTTTTGGATTTGTTGATTGAGTGTACCTGCTTGTGATACAAACATGTTTTATAACTCTTGGATTTTATTATCAATGCATCCACTGATGGAGTAAAAGGTGTTGTACAGCAGGCCTTTTTATAATACACACATCATTAATTTCCATGCGATTGCATATTACATCAACTTGGATATTTGAATCTTCATTATTACTCATTCGAACAGCATGTATATGTTTATACATTTTATTTTTAATACTATAGTCATAGCATGTGCACGAATATAAATGAGCACAAAATTTGCACACAATGCAAATTACTTTACAAGCACATGGTTTATTTTGTTGAACTAAATAATCTAATTATAGTGAATGTAATTTTTTGGTTGTTTTTTTTGTAGAGCAATGGCGACAGTTAATGGAAATTATATAGTGAGTAACTTTACCACCATAAGGTATATCTGCAATTGTTTCTTGAACAAGGGATGGGAAGAAATCTGATTTCATTTTGATGTCCAATATGTGTTCTACATTAAGAAGCTTCTACACTGAAAAAAAATTAAAAATTAAATAATAATATGTATATGAACTAATTACTTTGCTTTTGTTGTAATTACCTCAGATTCGTGACAATAATACTTTGTAATAATGGTTTTGTCCATTATGGTTTTTGACCCTCTATATTGGACATAACATGTAGAAGTAGCCAATTCCTCTGTTTCTTTCCAGTTATTAAATTCTATATAAATATAAATACATATATGTATTATAATAATAATAAAAATAACTATATATGGTTACATTATGCAATTATGTTTAATTATTTTATGAAAATAAAAAATTACTTTATTTTCAAAATATTTTTACCTTAAACAAAAATTTTACTACATTTTACTTTAAAAAAAATTAAAATGTCGAATGCATACCTATAGTATACTATTTATTATTATACAATATTATTAAATATAGGTACATTATGCTATTATTTGCTATGTTATTAATATGGAAAAAAAATATAATTTATATTTATTTATATATACATTATACATAAACAATAGTTAGAATAATTGAGAACATATTATATATCTATACTTATACTTACTTATTATAGTGATATAAAACACTGTAATTATGATTTATCTAACACTATAATACATTTTTTACAATACCAATTAGAGTTAATTGGATGTACTTAAGTGCGATGGAAAATGTAGATATTATGTTAAAATCATAAAGTATCATATTACATTTTTAGTAGCTTTAGAGTTACACGGGATCTGATTTTCAACACTATGGTTTCGACCTATTCAACCTGCGGCTAATTTTAATTTCAACTAATTAAAACCAGTTTGAAATGAAATTATTGTACAGTAAAATCGGCCAGACCCACATTATATACAATTTGTTGTGCCTATAATAGGCGGGCTGCAAATGTTTATTTCATGACAAGGGAAATATTTTTTAGATAATTAAAAAATCGTCTATGTCGTCACGAATCTTTTTTCATACAATCTCTTCTAATGAAATCAATTAAACCCCTCCTCCCTACGCGGAAAAAATGTTTAATGTTTTCTGTGTATTACTAATTTCGATTTTATATTCGATCACGCATTATGTTATCCGTTATGTTCTTTTAGCCATAACCCGAGTTTGATTAATTTTATTTTTAAATCGTAACCGGTCGTAAATATAGACACGGTCCATAACGACTCAAAATTTTTAGCAATTCGTATTATTATTTTACACTTATTTCATTGTTATTGATTGATAACGGACACAAAAATGGTACCTCGCTTACCACATTAAAATCTTTACGCAATTGACAATCCTCAATCAGATCTTTTCCGATTTTCACTTCGCAATTTCTCTGTTCGTTCAGCGATCTCGGATATCCCGGAATACTGACGTAAATGTCTTGTCTGTCCGTATTGACTTCGTAATTGTAAACATGAGGAATAACTGTGGAAATCGTAAATATATTGTAAATATTTAGTTTTTATAGACTATATCGTAATCGGAGATTAAAAATGCAATAATACAAAATCCGCAATCATAGTCCGGAAAAACAAAAATCGAAATTTTCGCATAAACAGATCATGTACAAAATGATTAACATTCAAAATTATTAACTAATTAATTAATTTATTATCCTTTTATTTTTCACCCGTGACTATTTAAAAAAAAAAACGTAACTTTATAGTCGATTATTTATTTTTTTCAATAAAAATATTTAATCATTTTCACAAACGATTTTACGGTATTTTTTCTTTTTAATTTTCCTAAAACATCATTTTTTATTTCCCCCCCCCCCGAGCTCAAACCCATTATGCTTCTCGAAATAATTATCCCGGAAATTTTCGGGCATTTTGATCACAATATAAATAAACCTCTTGAAAGTGTTAGTTGTAATAATAATAATAAAAATTTTAAAATACATTGCGTCATTATTATGTACTTACAGATACAAGGTTGTTCGGAATATAAAAAGCAATAAGCTTCTAATGACATTCCACTGCTTCTAATGCATTATTCAAATGACGATAAAAATATACCTATGAGAAAAACACAATATTATTTACATAACACATTTTGTGAAAAATATAGTCAACGATAAATAATGGCATAATTTGAATTGTGCATAGCTATTTAAAATTGTCTAGATTTGTTTATTTCTATTTTACGTACGTAATAGTATTTTGTAATATATTTTTATCGGAACTTTATATTAAAATTTCGACAATTTGGAACATGTGTACTAACCGAAAACAATGTTATCCAAAAAAAAAAAAAAAAAAAATAACCAAACAAATGTTATAGTTGAAAAAATGAACTCTTGGAAATTTAAAAAAAAATGATTCAATTAGAGTTTCATTGGGTGACATTCCGCATCATTTTAGGTATGAAACAGCATGAAAAAATCCGAGTATTTTAATTAACTAACGAAAAGAAAAACCTACACTCTGAATCTAAAAATTAAAATAAACGTTGTACTTACCTATACAGAAACCAATTTGAACCATTGAGTTCCAGCATTGTTTCGCGAGTACAAAATCTGTAAAAAATAAAATATTATATTATATTTACATTTATTGCTTTTCAAAATTACGAATTTGCTTAAATTCGTATTTTAAGCAATTTTTCAAGTTCACTGTGCCTTTTCGAGATGACCTTATCCGGAGGGATAATGAATGGTAAACCGGGAATGCCCAAACAATTTCGTCCGACCAGACTTAGATCTAAGTCAGGAATAACATAACCTACATATTATTTATTTTCATATCGATTATATTCGATTAAAGTTAGCAGCCAAAATCGCTACAGACGAAATACGCGACATAATCAAAGTAATGTCGACTAATTAAAATTCGATTTTTTCACTACAGGTAATTGATTAATTCATTAATTAAATTTAAATAATTTTCATTCATTTGTCCGCCAAGGTTTTAAAGTAACTAGTATTTGGTGTTTTTAGCCGTTATAATATAATATAATACTATATACCAATGCGTTTTAGTTTCCACCGAATACCAAACAAATCTTCTGGTCGAATCGGACAACAGTACCTATGCGTTTCCCAATGATATTAAGTTGTAGAGAGGATTCTCAATAGAGCTAGTCATAGCGTTCAATTTTTCATATTTGACTTATCGAATGTTGTTATTTATGTATTTAAAATATTTAATTTGTTCTGGAATGGTAAAACAAATTATTTATGATATATTTTTTAATATTAGAACAGACATATAAATTTTCTTTGACAAATAAAGCCCGTGTTCAACAAATTATCGCGATTGTTGTGTTGAAACGTAAAACGCACATCGATATTACTAAAAGTTTAATATGTTTCATCAAATATGTTTATCAATTTTTAATATAACAAAAATACCAAATGTAAAAAATATATAAATATATTTATTTTTTTCTAGTTTATTCGCTTGAGTGGGTATACGTATTAGTCTATAAACCAATTTTACTGTTTTTACTATTCAACCAATGTTCTAGCATTTATAAATGTCAGTATTTCACCTCTAATAACTGAATTACACGGTAGGACATATTTTTAATACGATTTATTTTAATTAAATGTAACTTAGTACGTCTAACAAACACACGTATTTAATCTAGGTTTAGTACTGTCTGAAATTACACGCTATTGATGAATAATTTTTCATTTAGTCATATTTAAATTTAAGGTAAATAAACGCATAAAGTTCGTAACGCAATTGTGTTTAATATTTTGTATCTTACGCAATAATACACGTAATATTCTCTAATAGTTACTTAGATTATCTACTGTATTTATGTAATTAATTGTTTAATACTGTTTTTCTTATTGGACTTGGTATTGTATCATTAATAATGGAAGAAAAAATAAATAAATAAATAAATAATGGAAGAAGAAATAAATAAATAAATAAATAATGCAGAATGCGATTCTGGGAAAAAGCGCCGGATCACTCTGTATAATATTATTTCAGTTTTCGGTTACACGACGGGCGGTGCGTCTCTCGAAATAATATTACCGAGTCCGTCCCCTCCGCAACATACGCCACGTCATGTTACCTAATGGGTTTTCGAGGTTATCGGATAAAGCCGACGTGGCGTAACAACTGACAGGAGGGTTGAGGTTCCCACGTAATATTTATCGTCGTAGACATCCGGCGGCGGCGGCGGCATACAATAAATACAATAAAACCGTCGACGACGGCAGATGGCTACGAATATAATGAAATTTCAAGGCCTGCGATACGGCCGACGCGACCATCTGCCACACGCCGACAAAGCCGGCTGCCCTTGAGAATTAATGACCCTCGTCGGTCTCGACCCCTCGGCATATGTTATTCCGACGCGTTTGCCAGCAGCTGCAGTACAGAACGAGCCCGTCCTTTGTTCCCCGGCGGCCGGAAAAAAAAAAAATAATAATAATAATAATAACCACAATGGAACGACGTAAAATAAACTATTCCCCTAGCGCATTCCGACGTAATAACCGAGCCGGCCACCGATATACCTGGTGTGCACACGAAAACCGGTCACCCTTGAAAACCCGTAGGCCAGCCGGCCCACTCGGTATTTTTTTTTTTTACCGACGCGTTCGCCAGCTGTAGAAAACGAGCATTCCTTTCTTTGGGGGGCAGACAAAAGAAAATAAATAATACCTACAACGTGACGTGTTATTATTTTCCTTTCGTGCGTTCCGATGGTAAACGGTTAAAACAGATACCGAAGCAAATAAGCTCTTTTCGAAATAAACGAAAAAAAAAAAAAAAAAAATACGTTCTAGAGAAAAACTATTGACTAATTAATATTTAAAATGCACGAAAATTTGATAGTCAAAAAGAATTAAGTTGAGCGTCATACAATAACTTGTTTTTATAATCGATCAAAACTCAATTTATTAAGATAATCGTATAAATCACGGTATATGTATATTTTCCAATTAATGCGAATACAAATTTTTTAACTCAATAAAATTATTCAGAACAAATCGAGACGAAAAAACACGTACAATTGTAATTTTTTTTTGTAATACAAAGTAAATAGTTACAAATTAATACGGTTTTTAATTTTAATATACCGAAATATTTTTACTGAATTTCTTTAAGAATCGTTTTTCGTCGAAAATCTCTCTCCTACTTAATCGGTAAACACTCGAAATTCAACATCAAAACCAAGCTACTTTTATATAAAACTCTATTGATGCCTATTTGGACTTACGGCGTCCAGTTATGGGGAACTGCCAAAAAAACCAATATAAATAAAATTCGAACCTTCTAATCCATAACTATTCGCATAATTACAAATGCACCATTCTATGTTTTAAATCACACTCTACATACCGACCTAAGAGTTAATACAGTAGACGAAACTGCAAAGCTACTATATATATATGATTTCGTTCACGACTAATGAACCACCCTAATCTAATCCACTAATATCAGCAATAAATTCTGATTCCATTCCTGGAAATCCTCCTCGTAGGCCTAAAAGTAAATGGTATCGCGTTCTAAACCATAATTAGAAATTAAAAAAAAAAATAATATAAAAAATTCTATAAATTAAACAAACTTCTGTTATAAAGTGTCGCTATTGGGTGGCTTTTTTTTTCACACGTCGCATGCCAACTAATGTATTTCCTCATGCTTATTATAAATTTAAATTACAGACTGTATGTTTTAAAATAAAGTTAAAAAAAATAAAAGAATCGTTTATTGAATTGATGATTAAACATTCCGAACGAGTATAAATCTAATCCCCTTCTATTCTACCAATTTCCTTTTTTTATGGTGCAAAAATGTATCCGTATTTTTAAAAATGTATTGTTTCTTTTTCCGTATATCACAAATTTATAATACATTTCTTAACAAACGTACTAAGAATGCTGAGAACTTTGAGGGTAAAATAAATTAGCCACATCAAAAATGTTAATGAACATTGTTTTGGAGACGTATTATGGTGTCATGCCAATGGATATGCTGAATAGAACTGTGGGGGGGAATGGAAATAATTACACAACGCGGGTAGGTGTAAAATATCGAAAACCGGAAAAATATGCAGGTATATAACAAAGGAACATAAAAAGTAATATACATTTTGTTTTATATTCGTTTGTTTCAGTACTCGCAAGTGGGTATACGGAAATATTCGATAATATATGCCTACCATTCTAAGTTGGTAATTTTTTCTTACGACAATAATTAATATTGAGTGGCACAACGAATATAAGTAAATTGAAATTCCTTTTATACAATTAATAGGATAGGCTTTTTCTTTCTAATGGGACAATCGTGTTAGCGAAGACTCATTGCTGTCGATTTAACCAAAAAGTGGGTGTATTTTTTTTTTATTATTATTTTTTTTTTTTTTCTATGGGATATTATTGTTAACACAGAACCCTCTATTGCAGCTGTCGATTTTGTTGCCATTGTAAACGAGCCTGTATATAAAATATCCAGTATTGTGTGACACAAGGCATAGCAACCCGAAATATTTACGTAAACAATGATTCTCTTAGTCTTACAATGCATGTTTTCATTTTAGTATTTTTCATATTTTATGAGTAAAAAAATTAAGTTAATAATATCTACCGAAAATAATTTTAAATACTGTTGCTCCTTATATAATATGTTCAAAACCAGACCGTCCAAACAGTTTAGGTCATTGTTATAAAATAATTGTTGAGGTATATTATATACTATGTAGTAATCTTATACAATACCTAATATTGACATATGAAGTTGATTGGACACCAAAGGTTTTTCAATTTTGAGGGATAATTGTTACATGTAGCAACAGCACAAATAAAGCCACGTTTTATTTCCTGTTGCAATTAAGTGTAAAAAAATAAAATTAATGTTTTTGTTATTATATCTATACTGTAGTTTAAATGGTTAAACTAACTAGATAAGCCGACTTGTCATTATCAAATCAGTATGCAAACATTAAAAGTTTTTAAATATAATTCTGTGCTAGTAACTTTTTCATTGCAATGATTATACCTTGATGACAACAAAAATGAACAATATTAAGCTTTGTCTCTTTGTTGTGGTATTAATATTATAAATTAAGCAAAACCAGTAACATAATTATAAGAATTCAACCACAATGCCAACTAACTTAAAGAGCCCGTTCCTATTCGGTTAAAATGTAAAAAAATAAAACTAGATATACCTACCTAATAGTGTATATTATTAGCATTTTTTTCTATTAAATAAACATAGAAATATAATTTATTGACGAATAACAGTTGCTTTTGTTAAACCTGGAAGGTCCAGAAACCTAGTAATGGTAAAGGTTTTGCTGCTAGATGTATTTTCTTTTGTAATATCGAATAGTGACAATTTTTAATGAACTTGATGTTTTAGAAATGTTATAAGAAGCCATAATACTAGTAGTCAGATTGTGGAGTTTTTTTAATTGTGCTGCGAGTGCATCATTATATTTTAGTTATAATTTTTTCTTGGCCTTACGTTGAATTCAACAATATATTAATAATTGTTTACAATATTGGTAACAATTTTGTCGATGTAACCTATTCCTACTAATATTGAAACTACAAGAAATTTTCGTTTGGTGTATAAACTATTATTACATCGAATGTTCGATAAATAGTTTATTATTAAAAATAAATAAATTGCGAATAAATATGATATAAATGTTTTTCCTAGTATCTATACTTACACGAGGTTTGATAAATTACTTGTAAGTGAACCGTGGTAAACAAAATTAGGGGAAAAAAACTAAAATAAATTAAAAATCATGTAAATTCAACTGAATATTATGATTCACAAGATTTGCTTATAAACATTGGGCCACTTTGTAAATGACGGGCGGACGAATTCACTATAATGTGAATCATTGATAACAATTTAAAACAAAACGAAAATCATATAATAGTATAATAGCGTATCGGATAAAAAAAAAAATAGTTCTAAGGAAATATTGTTCGGCTATAATATACGGTCCTAATGATATACGTTCCTGGCATTTGTTCGGATGGAATATTTTTCGACTAGATTGCTGTTCGGACGAACTACTTTCGGACATCTCGTGCATTCCCATTTACTGTTTACAAGCATTAATACACGAATACAAACACGCACATGCCACGTCGACGTTGCTGCTTCCATAAAGCTTCAGTCTTGCCGCCGCCCGAATTCGTTCACAATTGTATTTCAGAGCCTACGTGGAACATATCGAGCAATTCCAAAAGGAAATTGAAAACCGCCTCCTGGATTCTGAACCGGATCGCATATACAATTGTAAGAGTTTAGTTTACATAAAATTACCATTGATAAATAATTTAACGTCGTTAAATAAATCCATAGAGCCGCAATTAACGCCTTCGCCACACCTCAAAAACATGGCCAAATCCAACGAATATATTCGCTATTTCAATGATGATCTGCTGAAAATCACAAAATGTTCGTTTTTCTGGGGCAAGATTGACAAGCACGAGGCAGAAAGACTGCTGGGAGACCTACCCCATGGCACGTTTTTGTTGAGAGAATCGGTGCAAAAAAAATATATGTTTTCGGTAAGTTTCCGACAGCACGGAAAATCGTGTCATTTGCAGATCGAGCAGTCATCAAAAAACCATAAACGTTTTAAATTCAATACGAATGATCCCTGTGTGTACACATCGACCACGATCTGTGGGCTTCTCGATCATTACAGAAATCCTAAATTTATGTTATATGGTCCTTTGTTGACCATACCATTCCGCAGAGATTTTATTTTTCCTCTGCGGTACTTGTGCCGTGGGAAGATTTGCGGCATAGTTAAATATGATGATGTCGATCAGTTAGAAATACCACAAGAGTTGAAAGCATACTTAAAAGAATATCATTACAAGGAATGCATTAAGAAAAATGAACCTGATTCTGATGATTATGATAGCCAGGAAAATGAAAGTGATTCTGATGAATGATAACTAAAAAAATAATTTTTTTTTTTTTTATAATCTTTCTTTAGCTTCTGTATATTTTATTACAACATCAGTGAATATATTATGATTAAATAGTTTTTTTATTATTATTATTTTAATTCTGTAGAAAAGGTTATTTTTTGTTTTTCTTTAATAAAAACAATTAAATTAAATTTTATACTCAAATCTTCTTATTTTATATTTCAAGTATTATGTTTCAATCTGTTCCTTCAATTTTCTATTGGTAATTATGTTTCTCAACATTAAAATTCTAATGTTATTTAAATTTGATAACTACCTAACTCCAGTTGGTCCTTTTTAAGGCTTTCCAAAACCCGTAAATAATGACCTCTTTAGATCTGATAAATAATATTTTAAATTTAAAATTGACTAGTAGCACAAAATTAAATCAAGGATATTAATTTAAAATTATAAAATATTATAAAATTATTACTAATATAATTTTTGTTATTATTAAAAAAAAAAAAAAAAAAAAATAGTTTTTCATTTTTTCATTTTTGATTATTTCAATAAAACCATATATTTCATTCATATTAAGTAGCAGTAGTAGTAGGAAATACAAAATAGGAAAAAAATAAATTGTATAACACATTTAAAACCAATAAAAAAGCTTGTTGCTCACTCATTTTATATAAAATATGTGTATTTTGAATAACATAAAATATAATGTATTTTTTTTTTTTTTAAGTAAACTCTTAAAAGTAAAATAATAAATTTTATTTTTTTTAAAGCAATTTTCTTCGCTATAGTCGGGTGAATGAAAAGTGGCCGCTGATGCCCATGTTGTTATCAATCGCGCTTTACGTGATTCACTTTGAGAACCCATGGCTTATCGAAAAAAAAAATTTGCCAGCGGCCACTTTTCATTCACCCCACTATAGTACTAATATTATAATTATTTATATTTAATGTTATTATTAGTACTAATATTTTATAACATATTATACAATGCCTTAACTTTACCAAACAAATGTAAAATTAATTATCATATATATAAATATTTTATTTTAAAAACTTTTTATAGCATTTGCATAGGTGTAGTATAATATTTGGAGTAATATCACTATAACTATATTTCACAACATTAACAATAATTTTTTATTGTTGTTGTTGTAAATTAATTTATGTGTCTGTTAATAATAATGTTATTTGATTAAAAACTATTTTTTTATCTTGTCAGTTCAAAGTTTATATCTAATAAACAAACAACAAAAGAACATAACTAATATGATTTTTGTTTTACCTGCACTTTATTTCCTGGTTTTATATTAAAATAATATTATAGATAGGTCATTACAATCTTATTGAATATAATAAAAGAGTTGAGTTATTATAATAATTATAATAATATATTGGTTGGATGGTAAAGTTTGAAAATTACTGCTACATCGGAACAATACTATTGTGCAGTATTCTACAGTATTAGCAATTGATATTTTCATAAATATAGTTGACTTGGAATGAAAATCATCTCGAGAACCTCGATAGAGAATTTTTAAACAATATAAAGAATTAAATAGTATACATTATAAATTTACTGAGTAATATTAAAAATCATCTCAGCGTTTACAATACAAATAGTTTTCGAGATCAGCTCAGTAATAGAAATTTTACTTCACAAATGAACAACAACCTGTAAAAATATATAAGTACAATATTAAGAATTGAATATTTAATTAACTAGACTTGAATGATTAATTTACACTTTCGTTATAAATAGGTTATTATTTAGTAAATAAACAGACAATTTAAGTGAGTTGTATTTTATTGTAAACTTTTGAATAATGAGTATTGAGCAATATTTACCATTTTCGGGATGTATGTTTAGCTTTTTAACAATATGGTGGATACATAAATAATTCTCACTCATATCTTGCTCTGCTCTGAATTCCAACAAAACCGATTTAATTGAATTTGTTTTTCGCTGTGTCCAGGAGCAATGGAGTCCAAATATATTCACTTCACTTGTTAACTTCATTAAGATTGTTTTTAAAAATATAAAAGTGAAAAGCAAGTTGTATTTTCAAGCAACAATATCGAGTTAAAATGTATAATTCCAAAAATGTCTCATATGTATTAATTATATTCCATTTATTTATTATAATATTATAACTCAGTTAATTCCTTATCTGTTCCATACTTTGTCTAATCGTAAATATCTAAAACAAAACAAATCATATTATGTAATCTTCCGTTTCTGTGAGAATGATAACGAAATCCGTTGATAATAACGTGATAACACGGAGTACCATATCACAGATTGTAAACAATGTTATCGCCGAACACGAGCTACTCCTCTTCACAAGTGTTAAATGCTAAACTCATAGAACCCCGCAGAGTTTTTACACACATTTTTCTTTTGAACGACGATGCCTAGGTAACTAGAAAATGGAAAATATAACACTCGCTCGTATTATCGGTTGCGCAGGAATACAATAGTATCATATACTATCATTGTCTACAACGAAACCTGAATCTATTCGGTCGACGAAAACTAATAAGATGAAACCTACGGATTTTATAAAACGACCCCGACTAGAGTGACGGGACAGCGCGATTAAACAAAAAATAATACTATTAAACTGTGTTCGTGAATTAAGTCGCCACTCCGATCAGATGGAATAAAAAACAAAGGAAATTATAAGTGAGTATGATTGGTATTTTTAAATTTAAATAAAACATATCTCTGTTATAAAAAGAAGTTTAACTCATGTCAAGTGGCACTGCTGGGAACCTTCCTATTCTTAATATAAACGTCAAATTAAAAGCTACCACACTTACTAATTATACTCTGTGTATAGATTGTAAATATATATATTTTAAATAAAAAAAAAAAAAAAAACTTAAAGCCCAGATTTTATTGACCCGACTAAATTACCCTGACTCGGGCTCCTTGTTTCCCGACCAGGCTGAAATTTGGAATAATCCCTAGGTACATTTACAAAAAAAATCAGCTTTCCAATAGTAATGGTGGTTTTAAATTAATTAAATACACTATAACAGACTTTTTCACTGATATGCATTATCCTAAAATACAAATCAATGTATCTAATTACTGTTCTTATGCACAAAAAAAAATGAATAAGTATTACCTATAATATTATTGTAGATTTACCTTAATATATTACACGACTTCTGGGCCATTATTACATTGTTCAATTAGGTACAACAGTATTTTTTACATTTTGTCTTTGACATCACGTTCTGATTGCATTAATAAAAAACTATAATAATAACTCATAAATGCAGTCTTGTTTTTTTTTTTTTTTACTAAAACAGTACATACCTTACAAAACAATGTAACTAATTAAATATAATTTGTGAACGTCAGAAATACATTTTAATACTGTTTATTAAATCTAATAAGATAATAGTAAGAAATTGTATAGTTTATCCACTTCTGAAGGAAGGGTTATAGTATTGAAAAGTTGATTTTTGGATATAATGTTAATAATGAACCTACAGATGATTATTCCGAATTTCAGGTCTGGTCAGTAAATTAGTATGACCCTGTTGTTCATAATTAAAAAAAAAAAAAACCAATGATGCATTTTCAAAAAACTTCAAATTACACCTTATACAAAATGTAAGTACTATCAATATAGTTTTTATATACTGTGTATTCTCTAGTTTAATGGTAACACGAAATATAGCCTAGCCTCTGGACTGTTGATCTTAAATTTGATTCTGGTTTTTTTTGGATGGATTAGAAGAAATTAATAAACACAAATCTATATCATTCATATGAAATATTTTGCATTACCATTTAATTTGTACACACCTTATGTTAAATTCAAAAAGAATGAACAGATTTCAACACATATTATTTATTTACTCTGGTGAACATCTTGAAAAAACATGGAAAAGTTAGGAGAAATGATAACTTTTAAATAATTTTAATGATAAGTTACAATTTTTAAAGATGTAAATATTGTACAAATAATTAATATATTTTATACTAAAATAGAAATAAAATTTATTGAAAACAAACAAAACATCAGTGAAGATAATCTTTAGATTATTTATTTTATTGTTTACAATAGTGAAAATTAGCAAGAGAGTTAACAGAATGATGGAAAATAAAAATTCAAGAGGCCCAACAGAATAAATATACAAAGCTACGAATTTATAAATTACTCAGTGGTGGAGCACAGACTGGCCTGGCTAGTCCTATTAAATTGTACAGTAAACAAAAAAACACGTAAATCACAAACAACAACGATATTAACTATATCACCAATAAGGTCATTCAGGTAGACAAATTTTACCTTTTGAGTATTAACCTCTGTATCTAGTAAATTTTACTATAATTAATTACTTTCCTTTGTCTAAATAATATGATTTAAACTTACAGAGTGATTCACTGTATTTCCAGCACAAAATTTGTCAAGCTATACTGATTGATCAGAATTCTTCAACACCCAAACCAGTAAATCTTGTGTTTTTATAAATTTGGAATTACAGGTACTAGTATTGCTGAGCTTTAGAAAATATATGCAAAGTGCATCCCAGCTTTGGTAGTTACCAACCACAATCTCCATCATAGGTATTATGATTTTAAGACGTTCTCACTAATTATATACATTATACCATCAAACTAAAAATATTATAGTAAAAATATTAAATTCCTCTATATTATATAATTATGAGTTGATGTCATTGATTTTAAAGGCCAAAAAAAAAAAAAAAAAAAATTATAATTAAATAATTAAAAAAAAACATTTGCATGTACATTTGTCTATGTTTAATTCTTATCATCATAAATATTTATTATTACACTCAAAAGAAATGTAAACTTATTATTTATAATTGAAAAATGAAATGAGACGGCATTGATTTTAAGTAGGTACCATTACACAATACACTGCATCACCATTTGTTTAAAACATTTCTATAAACCTTTTTAAACCATTAACTATTTTAATTTAATCTAAATAATACTTTTATTAGGTGTTTGTTAAAATTCATTATCGAATTTTAAACGTTAATAAATTTACTTATTTATCAGAAAACATGAGAGGTAGTTGAAATTGAAATTCTAGCTATTGAAATTCTACAAATACATGTACAGTATTGGCATTAAAATCCAAACAATTTTATTAAAAACAAATGTGTTCATTTTTATTGTAGTTTCAGATATTCAAGTACAATGGTCTCATTAACAGCATAAATATATGGGCAATCCCTAGTGGCGAACCAGCAAATTTTATGTATGTCCGGTCCACTATCGTCCAGCCTGATTCAATTTAAATGTCAAATTAAAAATTATTGGATATGTACGCATAGTAAGTAATTGTATATATTTTTTTTTATAGATATATACGTATATTCAAAAACCGTGGCGCGCCTTTTTTTCATTTTTCGGCATAACCACACTACCACTACCCGCCTCACAGACGGTCTGACGATTAATTTAATATCTATCGGCTTGGTAACACTGGTCAATGATACGTCATCGTCGCTCGCGAACACGTAACCATCGTAGCGGATTGCCACGACTGCTTTGTTTCTTTTTTGCTGTCGTCACCGTCGGACTTGCCAGCTATACGTCGTACTCGTTTCCTCGTGCAACTGGAACGTCCTACCCGAACCACCTTCCACACAGGTAATATACTTATTATGCACTAAAACCACGCGAAACATACACTCAAATTCTTAATATATACACTTGAAAAATTAGTTTTTTAAAAATTCTATTTTATTTTAATTATATTTATGAACTGACGAACTCTGCTTAGAACGTTTCATATATTTTGGCCGGTATCCCCTTTTTATTTCTCATATATATTTATATGTATTATGCACATGGCATTTTTGTTTGTTCCCCTTGCGTTGTATGTCGATTTTAAAATGCACCATAAATATTTGTAGAAAATAAATTATAAATCAGTATTTGCATCATGTGCTTTGTGTCCGAGATCAATAGTATACTATACTTCTTTTCACGAGAGAACGGGACCGTCTTCCGACCGAAACTAGTCGCCGCCACGCATCCCCCACTCAAAAACATAAAATGTATACATCGTTCTGGCGGCAGAGGTCGCTCACCGTTAGCCGTCGGCAACGTGCTGTTGTTTATACGTAGCGACTGAAGTGTCTTTACTTTTAACGTGTTCCGCTCCACTGTATTTTGCATTAAATTAATTTGAACTTTATCGTTTTTTTTTTTTACTATTATTTTTTTGAAAAAAAAATGAAATACGACCTAATTTACGTAGCTCATTATTTTCACCAACCACGACACTTCAATTCAATTATCAATTGTAAATTACTACGTGTACGACGTATGCCGGAGCCCGACAAACAGGTCGTTAATTGTCGGTAACTGTCGATAATTTTCGACTGCGTGGAGGGGATTTCACAGGCGGACGAGCCGATTGGAGCTCATTCTACATGCGCGGAACGGTCCCGTTCTCTCGTGAAATAGACTATAGTATTGCCGCCATCGGTTTTGAGTGTTTAATGTTTATACCAACACACATTTATGAATATTTAAAATATTTTTTATTGTATTAATAAAAATGAATTTGAAAAAAGAAGACGTTGTTATTCTTCTTGTTCAAGGATACGAAAAACAGAGTTTTATGGTTCTCCGAGGACAAATGACATTTGAATAAAACAAAAAAAAAATAATGCTCGGGATCGAACCGCAAAATTGCAATGACATTGACATAAAAGACGCAAGAAGGCTTTCCTTAAATGTGTATCAATATTTTCAATTTTAGGTCCGATCATAATTATTAATTTCTTAATATCGTTTACAGACAAACGAATTAAATTGTCCAGTACTTTAGTATATTCAATAATTCGCCATAACCATACCGATATCTGCTATTTTTGATTTTTTTTTTTTTTTTATTATTTATTATTTTTGAGAACAAAAAAACACTAGAATGATGTTGCAGTGCAAAAAAACACATGGCCGACATTCGCGCACTGTTATGCAGCGAATACGTCTACACACATTTTAATGCTGCACTAGTTTGCGCCGAATACCATGCACAACGTACATTTTTACCAGTGTATACGCTGCTTTATAATAAATTCCACTTCTATACCCTAAATCCAATGGTTGTTTTTATTTGTAAATTAATCAAATATTGTACCCTTTTCAGCGGTACACAATAAAAAGTCCATCGTTCTCCGCCTTCTAAGTAAGTGTTGGTGTCCTTAATTTCAAGCACGTCACACAACGCTCCGTCCAAATTGACACATATATTTATATGTGAAAATGCGCGAGGCGTTACATATATATATATATTAGTAGCTTCCATTATATAGTTATTTCTTTCTGTAATACTTTTATTTTCTTTTTTCTTTTTTCAGAATTGTTGATTGTCTGTTCGACAAACAAGTAAACGCGTGCAGTCACCACTACTGAAATTGTAAGTGTTTTTGAGCCAGAACAATTACGTGTTGAACCAATTCGTATATGACAAGTTTATCAAACAACAGATTCTCCTAATTTTTTTATTGATAAAACATCGATTTATAAAATAAAACGGAAACGAGAGCCTAGTATGACGACAACTAGTGTTGCTTCAGAACCTACAAATTTAGACGAGTGAGTAAATATTTTATTATCTCTATCTTCTGGGGGAATACAATATTGACCAAACACAATAGCATTGGTCTTATTTGTCTGAAGGAAAATAAGTTAAACAATATCTTTTAGTACTTTAATTCATTTGGTTGTTTACATCCTTGAATTTCTTTTAACACCTATAATTATTATTTTATTTATGTCTGAGATCTTTTTTGTTGACATATTTAAAGCTACTATACTTCTTATGTACCTGGTTAAGAACAAAAACAAAACAAAATGGTCTTTTTCATTTAAAAACCTAAAATGAATTATGAATTGACTTAATTTTATTAAATTATTACAGATCATCTATAATGAATGTTCCGCAAACAGATCCAAAAACGTACATGCAAAAATTTAATGACGTAGCAATGAGGAAGATTTTCTCATATTTGGATACAAAAAACCTTGAAGTTGCATCCAGAGTGTGTACTTATTGGAATTCGATTTCAAAGCATAGCATTTTAGTAAGAAACTTGCAATTTTAATTATAAAATTACAAGAAATCCCCAAACAAATTTTATTATTAACACTTTTATTGAGAAATCATTCAAAAATAATAATGGAATTGTTTTTAAATCCGAGCTTCATATTTAAAGTAGTTTTTAGTATTATTGTTATGTGTGATTTATCTATTGGTAATGATCTGCAATAAAGCGCAAGTGATCTACCTGTAAACTTCTCAATATCACTCTAGTACATGTCCTATACTAGATATATATGTTTATGTATTAGACTCAAAACCATTAAAGGGTGGTTGATATGGGGTTTTAATTATTTGGTATTTTTAGAACGAATATTAAATTATTATAATAATGATTATGTAGCCTTACAACCAAGAGTTTTGGCCGCTATTTGTTACTGAGTTTCGATAATCGCACTTCTGTATCCATCGTTTTTGTAGTCTGCCTCTTAGTATTATATGCGTAGATGGAGTGTAAATTGATATCTCAACTTCATTAGTTTTTTATCTTTATGGGCACAAAGAATGGACTGAATATTCTGAACCATTACGAAGGTTGTTATGTACTGTCCTTTAGTAATTTATCTTATTTTCATGATTTTCCTTCTACGCACATAATAATCAGGACATGTATCATATCTATAGTGACTGTACTTTGGTGATGCAAATGTCATTACATAATAATAAAAAAGTGTATAATACTTTTATTATCAATGTATAAACATTGTATTTCATTTGTTGTTTTTCTGTATTACTGTATTCTGTTTTTGTATGGGCTTTGTTTTAATACTGTGCACAGGCTAAGTCATGGGGTACAGCTAGTGATAAATAATATAAACATAATTTATCAAATATTAGGTCGATTACACGTAACAATATCATCAATAATCTTCTTAAATTTTAGGCATGTTTTATTTTTAATTGTTTTTCTAGT
Organism: Tuberolachnus salignus; assembly: GCA_956483605.1. Lineage (NCBI taxonomy): Eukaryota > Metazoa > Arthropoda > Insecta > Hemiptera > Aphididae > Tuberolachnus > Tuberolachnus salignus. Next base: position 12,351,823 of record OY101431.1, read on the forward strand.
GGCGGTATGTTCAATTAAAAGGAGTTATGGTTTATGATTGGGACAAATTTATAGACATTATAGTTCAAAAAGCTACATATACATTAGATTGTAGAGGAATGTTATTGCCTTCTGAGACTCAAGATTTTTGGGTAAAATTTATTTCGGCGATAAAAAAAGCAACCAAATTACATGAACTTGAGTTATATAACTGTCCAATCAATGTAGTTTATGAGTGCATTATAGCATTACCTCAATTATCAATAGTAAATGCGTCATCCATAAAGTAATACTGAGAATATAATATTTTTATACTTTACCAATGTAGCTTTAATGAATAATGATATTTATTAATTTCATTATTCCTTTAGGGGTGTAAATGAAAAACTAATTGGTGGCAATGTTGTTAGTGGATTACAGTCTATTATCTTGAACCCTGTGAACCTAATGGAAAATTTAACAGAACTAAGATTAAGAGCATTAACACAATTTAAAGTGGATCCATCGCCATCATTTTTAACATTTGAAAACTTGACAAACTTACGCGTTTTGGTAAGTTATCTTACATAATAGTTGTATTCTATTAGTTGCTTCCAGTTTAGTTTTTTGGTTTTTATTTAATTTTTCATCATGTTTTACATCAATGAATCTCAATTTTTTTTTTATTCCTTTAAAATATATTCATGTATATTTGTAATTAATTAAACTTGTTTACCAGTTTTTAGATCAAACTTATGGTTTTTTTTTTTTTTTTTTAGTCGTTAACCTCCGTTATATCATTCCCTAAAGGTATGAATCGGTCTTTGGAAACAATTACAACTAACCTAGAACATTTGGAGATTGGAAACTGCAACACCACAGATTTTGGTTTACCTAAGATAATAAAAAGATTTATTAATTTAAAATTTTTGAGATTAGAACATACTGATTTTAGTAATTCAGGTTATTCAAAAGACCTTTCAGTTGCAATTAGATCACTAAAAAAGCTAAAGACTTTGGAACTAATTAATATAGAATTCTTTGAAGGTGTAGGTGAAGAATTAGGAATGTGTGCTAGTTTAGATTCTTTACTGATAATTCCTCTGTATATGAGTGAAGTAAGTATTATATTATTGTTATATTTTAATATGTTTATTGATTAATGTTAAACTGATGCTATAATACTGAATGATATTCTTTTAGTCTGCAGCATCCATCTTTCGCATAGTTGAATGTCTTCAAAATCTCTCTCCAACTTTAAAGTACTTTGTTTGGGGATTTACATACGAATTACTTCGTGTAACAGATATACTTATAAATCAATATAATACAAATCCATTTGATCTGAGCTTTAGATCGGATATATCTCATATAGATCAACCTTGCAACAATATTCCAATTTTGAGAGGTCGTGGCAACTCTGATGACAGTAATTTTAGAATAATGTCAGTACCGCAACTAGAAAGAACATTAAACGATTTTATGGTTGACACCAAGGTTGCATTGATTAAGATACCCTTATCAAGAGCTTCTCAGATATATTTACAAGACTACTTTACAGAAGTTAATGGTATGTAAAAAAATTATATTAGTGTTAAATATAATAGTACAAAAATCACTTACAATATAAATTATTAAAAATGTATTGTATGTTATTTTGTAAAATAACTTCAGATTTTTGTTTGTTTTTTTAGATCAACCACAAGGAGCAAACATGGTTTTCCAGGAAAATAATTAAAATCTACGCTTTTTCAAATTTTTTAACTGTCACAAACTGTATTTTAATACAGGTATTTTATACTAAATCACAACTGATCAAACTAAACCATAAACTGTTTATTGAAAAATCACAATTTTTTTTAAACTGGATTTATATTCTGATTAATTGAAATCATGAATACGAGGTGTGACAGAAAAGTAACGAGACTTTTTAAATAAAAATTGTTTAAATCTAACAATTTTCAAGCAAATATTTTGTTTTTAGAAAGTCACACCTCGTATACTGAATATAGTTAAGTCAATCAATATTGTTCTATTGCATTAGTTTTTGGTTTAATTAATTTTTTAAATAATACAATATTAAGTACTTTAGTTTAAACAGGTATTTATCATTCCACTGTAAAATTAAAATACATATAAAATATATAAGACTATATAATTTGGTTCTCCAAAGTTAAAATTTTTTTTTTTTTGTAAATATTTTTTATTTATTTAATATTAAATCAAAATTTAACAAACAAATGTCTAATTTCTCTAAAGCACTACAGAATTTTTTATTACTTATACAATGTACAAACAATAACTAGTGAGTTATAACTTTTGCGTCATACCTACTTACAATATATTGGTAGTTTCCATATCAGTGATTTATGTTTTTATTTTTTTGTAGAGTGATTTTTAAATATTTAAAATATAAATATAAATTAATTAATATAAATAATGTTATTATTATTGTTGTGAAATTAAATTATAGTGACATTACTACATCTACGCCAATGCCATAAAAAGTTTAAAAAAAAACAAACTAAAAATAAAATACATGTATGATAATAATTAATTCTACATTTGTTTGGAAAGCTTAAGACATTGTATAAGATGTTATAAAATATAAGTACTAATATTTAATATAAATAATTATAATAACAGTAAACAATATTAACCTGATAAATTAAATGATTTATTCTTATATTGATTTTAGTACTTCTAATGTAAACAAATATATTTAAAAATAATAATAATGGAACCGAAAATACCTTTAAAATATATCAAGTGAAATAGAGAAATACGAAATAGAGAAATTTCACAAGCAGTCAAATGTTTAACAACATTAATTGTATAATGTCTTTTACAAAAAAATTCAATTAACATTTAATGCTAATATTATAATATATTGAAAACACATATAATAATGCCAATAATACCTAAGTATATTATGTAAATTATTTTACATCACATTATATGTTATTCGCAACACTTTTGTTTTTGTCTAAAATGTTCTATAATTTTTTTATTTCCTTATAATATTTTGTATTTCCTATTACTACTACTACCTATATAAGAATGAAAGAGATGGTTTTTTGAAATTATCAAAAATTAAAAAGGTAATAATATTATATTAAATAATATTCTTGATTTAATTTTTTGCGATTAATTAATTTAAAATTCTATCAATCAGATTTAATGTAATTATTTACAGGTTTTAGAAAATCTTGAGTAGGACTACCAGGGTTGGGTAGTTATCAAATTTAAATAACATTAGAATGTTAACATTGAGAAATAAAATTACCAATAGAAATTTAATGTACAGATTGAAACATAATACTTGTAACATAAAATAATGAGATTTGAGAATAATATTTAAATAATATTAATATTAATAATAATATTATAATAATATTTAATCAAATTGTTATAATTAAAAAAAAAAAAATACTAACCTAACCTATAGAATTTAAATAATAATATATAACTGATGTTGTAATAAATTAACTATAAATGAATTGTAAAATTCAATTGTAAAAAAAAGTTGTCATTATCATGATCATTATTGTCATTATTTAGTTTTCATATCCATGAGAATCAATTAGGATAATCAGGGTCAATAGATTCAATCTTTATGCGTTCTTTGTAATGATACTCTTTTAAGTACAATTTCAATGGCATTGGTAGATCTAACTCATCGATATCATGATATAAGAGCCTGCTGCAAATCATCCCACGGCACATGTTCTGCAGAGGAAGAATAAAATTTCTGCGCAATGGTGTGATCAGTAGCGGTTTAAAAAGCAAACTAGATATGATCTTTTTATATTTTTCGATAAGCCCGCAGACCGTGGATGATGCGATTTCGCCGGGACCTGTCACATCGAAATTAAAATAATGATGCCACTGCTCCATCCGCGTGTGCATCGTCTTTTCAAACATTCTGAAACTTAATGTAAACAAATTTTTTTCATGTCCCGAATCTCTCAATAAATACGTGCCCACAGATTGGGTTTCCATCATTTTGTCTGCTTCGGTCCTGTCCAGTTTGCCCCAGTAAAATGAACTGTTCAAGATTTGCAGCAGATCAGGAATTAAACGGTACATATAATCGTAGACGATATTTTCGTCCATATTCTGCAAGTTAATCGCAGCTCTATGGAATAACGAGGTTAAATTATTTATCAATGGTCATATAAGATAAATTATAAGCGTAAACAGGTGGTGGGAGGGCGAGGGGGCCATTGCCCCCTAGAATAAATTGGTAGGGCCAGTGCCCCCTTTGATATTTAACATACCTTCTTCTTTTAAAATAAGTACAAAAATTAGATTGTCTGTATAAGAAAATTGTAGCAGAAATTCGACAGTATCTATCAACTGTCTGACAAACAATTTTTTACTGTGCCAGACAAGGTAGGTTAGATTAGGTTGAAAGTAATAAAAGTGACAATCAAGGATACTTCCTTGAATTTGTGAAAATTCGAGCTGGTAATAATTGTATTATTGATAGATATTATTTACGAAAAAAAAAAAAAAACATTTCGTTACATTAGTCCTGAACGTTTTATCTCAGGTTATTCATAACGTTAAAAATGCGGGAGTGTTATAATGTACGAAACACAAGAATTAAAATAAATACAAGCAAGTGCCTATTGCTACTTGGTACTGTGATAAACAATTACATTTTTGTTATTTAAATTTGATTGGTTTTTACAAAACCGACAAAATGGACGGTGAAACCCTTTTATATTTAATAAAAAGTACTTCGCAAGCTTTGGGAAAAATTGAAAACATAAAAGGTCAATGCTATGACGGAGCTGGTTCATATGAAGGAGCTAAACGAATAATGAAAATAAACTAGCTCTGTGAATAATATAATATTTTGCTAGACTAGTTGATCTGTAACTACATATTTGCCCTCCCCCAACCCCAATAAATTTCCAAGTTGCGTCTATGTGGTACATATAACACTAATACAAACAAACACTAACATTTCCTTCATGAACTCTAGGTCTACCGAGTCCATGCTGTCTTCGGTCTGTAGCAGGTAGTCGTAATCGTCGCCGTCCGATTCCACGTCCAACGTCGGCCGTTCCGGGTACCACATTTTTACGTCCAACAGCCGTTCCGGTTGCGATATTTCTTCGTCCAACGGCTGTTCCGGTTGCGACATTTCTTCGCCCCAACGACTGTTCCGGTTGCGACAATTCTACGTCCGGGATACGTACGAGATTCAGATGGCGGCGGAACACACGAACGCTGGTCAGACTCCTGACGACGGACTAGAACAATTGACAGATGCGGCGGGCTTGGCGTGCGATAGACTGCGTATCTGTCGAGTCAGTGCTTGTGGATTTATGTCTGCTGGCGTGTGCGTGGGTGCGCGCGACCGGCTGTCGGCTACGTCTTTCAATTCACCGTTTACCGCCATGGGTCCCGTAATGCCTAGTTTTATCGACCTGCACACACGAATATATATTATTATTATTATTATTATTATCATCATCGGCACAATTTTTTTTAAATACAATTTGTATGCAATTTTAATTATAAAAAAATATATTATTATTAATTTCTATTTAAATAGGTACGCCAAAGGATGAGCAAAGATAATTGCAAACAAACAGATTCTTTCGGAATTTATACAAATATATACGATTTATAACTAATATATTCGTATCAAATATAAAATTGAAAAACAACAATACTATTCGAGGGGGCCAGCACAGAACGTACACAATAGTGGTGACGTTTTTTTATTAATAATTGTTATCGGACTGTACTATAGTTGATTAGAATTTTTGATACCGTGTACATGATATTTATACTCCTAAATTTGTTTTAGCTACTGCTTTAAACGATTGTAATTATAAGTTTTCGAATTAAATTTCCACCATACGAAGAGCAAGACCGCAGTAACTATTCGTTTCTACTGTTATTTGTATTGTCATGTTTTGCGGGATGACGTTCCGGAAACGTACAATTTTGCAGGCTGAAAAAAAAATCTGCTGTATGTAGAACACGTCGCTTACCTATCAATGTAAGTATACAATTTTATTTTATTTTTCTCGCTTGACCCCAGTTCGGTTACTTAGTGACAGAATTTCCAAATGCCAGAGTCAAAATTATGTGTATTTTTTAAATTTTTTTATGGTATATGGACACATAGGTACATCGTGATAGTTAGCAAGCCTTTAATTTCGTTTAGTTCGAATTATAAACCGTGGTTCAGAAAACGAGAAACAATGAATATTATCCGCCTATTACTAGGTAAAAAACGATAATTTTCTACGTCAAATAATTAAGAATTGCAGAATAGTGATTTGCATTTCTCTATCAAGATTTATACAAATACATGTACTGACATGATTTCGACATAATATGACTACATCACAAAAATATTTCGTTAACCTCAACATATTTAAACTGCTGGACATAAAAATAAATGTATACATTTAATTGTTTTCTGCAAAAGTTGGATTTTGTAATATATTTTTTTTTTTTTTACAATAGATACTTACAGTAATAATACATTTCTTGTCCTACATTTAAACCAGATTTGTTGATTAATTTATATATAATTACTTAGTGGTTCTAGGCATCTTTAAGCATTATTCGATGCAGTTTATAATCTATTATAATTATTTCTATATTTATTTATTAATAATAAATGGGTGGTGCCCTGTGAAAATCAAATAATGAATTAATTTCAAATATAAGCAACAATACATAATTGTTTACCTAATTATTATTATTTTGGTGCTTACCAACACAAGTGACTTAATACCTCCTATGCTATTTTAATTAAAATAATTCAGTAAATACTTATTTTTACAGGTGACACGAAGAAAAGTGAATATATATATATACTGTAACATATCTTATTTATATCCTGAATAGATGGTTGACGCAAAATCAGCAACGATTCTTCTCATGCCAAGGGAAAATGGAAAGCATTCTCACACCAGTTTGTGTAATGAATTAATACATTGAACTTTGAATAGTTTTCTCCAAAATACCGAAATACAATCAATAGACTGATTCCAGTTTAATTTATTTAACCCAACAATATTAATGTAGGAAAATTTGTTTCTCCATTGTGGAGCATAATATTCTAAGAGTTATAATTTTTAAAACAAATGCTTTTCACAAACTATGTTCTTTTATTTCTAGTATTGAACTCTGAAAATATTGTTAAATATTAATGATATAATTTCATTGGTACATTTTTATTTTTTTTTTAATCATATTTTGCTTTTTAATTATGAGAAAACATTCTAGGAAACAACAAGAATACTCTCTACAGGACAGTTATAAAATAAATGTGTCAGAAGTAGCCAATCAATGGTAACACTACTCTTACTTGTATTGTAAAAGAACATTTTTATATAATAATAAAATTATATTTAATTATGATAATACAAATTTGTGAAATGTTTTAAATAATAATATTGAAATTTATTGTTAAATAGATTGTAAAAAAAATTAATTCAATATTTTTTTTTAAATTAATAAAAATTCATTTTTAAATCGGAATGCAAATGTTTATGAAATATGGTAATAATTCGTAGGGATTCGTGTAAGGTCATTCAGGAACTAATTTAATTTTATGAAAATAATTTTGTATGAGGCACATCCACATTTTAAAATATTACAGTATAAGTGACCTAATTATTAAACAAAAAGTAGATTCATATATATTAGGTTTTTTTACTCAATTCATTAAATTTATTAATTTTGTTTAATTATTAGATTCCAATGTCTCTAATGGCAACATGAGGACTTTAGTCAATGGAACCGAAGTTCAAATCTTTCAAGGATCCAATAATGTTGGCTGTACCTCCTATACAGGCCTTTGATAAAGTATGAAATCTTCAAAAAGAAACTGATGGTGTCAGACTATCTACAGTTCTGCGTGTACAATTATCACATCCATCTTATTATTAATAAGGATATATATTAATAGAATTATTAGTTTAACATTGATTTTATTCATGAACAAAACTACTACCCAAGTAAAACCCCTACACCACAGTATGTTTAATATCTTTTTTTTTTTTATATTAAATAATAACAAAATAATATATTATTTAAATTTTAACAGATCAGATAGACAATCAAGTCTAGTTAAACCAACAAATTGTTGGTTTAATTAATAAACTGGGCATTCAGTTTAGAAAATGTAATCACTGTGTGGGATAATAATTTAATAAATCAATTTACTAAGGTATTTTGTATTGATCATTTATTCAACATACTATAGATAAATTAATAATAAAAATAATTATAATATATTTGTAGCTAGTGAAACATTATGACATGCTGGAGCATAAAGAAAAAGAGCAATTAGAAATTGAACAATAACTAGACTTTGTGTTATCCCAACAAAAATAACTCGAAGACTGTTTAGTTCCATTGAAACAAGAACTACAGAAGTATAAAGTAGTTTAAACTATGAAAGAGAACCTATGTATGTTATTAAAACTTATTCATTTTTATTTTTAATTTTAAATTAAACTTTGTTTTTTTATCATTTTTAGATGTAAAACTACTCAAGAATTTGATAATCAAGTAAAACAAATTTTCTATGATATTAAGGAAATAGTAAATAATTTAATGAAAACTAACTCAAAAAAAGATTTGGATGATGTAAGTAATAATTCAATCAAATAGTTTTAAATTACATGTATGTGGGTGACTGTCTGGATTTATTTATTTTAATTTTGTTTCAGTTAGATTCAATTTGTAGGATATTAAACTATCATATGACTACATTGCAGTACATAGAACATACATGCATTATAAAATCACCTCCAGCAAATTGTTCAAATTTTTGGCTATGAACTCTGACAATATGTAGTTAGCATATTCTGTTGCTTCATTTTTTTATTTTATATTTGTAAACATAAGCATTTGTTGTTTGTACCCTAATTTAAACTCTTTCAGTTTGTCTTGTCTGTATTTCTTCATACTAGATGTATTTTAATTTATGTTGTATAACTTTGGAACTCTAATAACACTTGCATATTAAACACATCTGTTTTCTTTTTTTCTTTTACTGCAAAAATACTGTAATTCCCAATTTTCATGAAATTAATGAAATCCATCAATTTTTACTGTCACTTTGTTTTAATAGAGGCATTTTTTACTATTAAATTTACACATTAATATTTTAAGGCTTATTAAACACACAGTGGTTGATTATATGTCAGAAATTGAAGAGACATGCACATAATTATTAATCTATAAATATAAAACTATCAATTACAGTTTATCTGAAAATAAGATAGAAACTAACCTAATGTATACATTAACATAGTTGTAACACAAAATGTATAGTATATAATTTATTTTTACAATGATTTGACATTAATATTGATAGCCTCAGCCTATAAGCAAATTTACCTGTGTATCCAGTGTGGTAGTGATAAAGTATGACATGCCTGCCATACACTATCACATATTACCACAATTTTAAATATTATGCATACTTTGTCCACCAACTTGACTCTTTTTGGAAATTGTAATAAAAAACAAATTTTTTAAAAAATGCATTCTTCCAGAAAAAACTTCTTTGTAGGAAATTTAAATCTCTATAAATGTCTATCTATTAGAACCATAATTGTATTATTATTATTGTGTTTAAATTAATCATGTATTATATCTATCTATATTTTGATTAGTCAGGAATTTGTTTTAAATAAATTATAGTAATGCCATTGATTGAGTTATATATTAGTATTACTATGTTTTAAATGACAAAACTAATATAATAGAGATTACACCCCAATTGTTTGAATTACATTTACTTTTTACTTGTATTAAAACATAAATCTGAAATAATATTGATTATGATAACAACCAGTGTGCTTAGTTAAATCCCATTGCTATACTTTATTTAAATTAAATTTCTTACTAATTAAAATAAAATAATTATAATACAAACACAATAATTAAAATAGTTTAATTGATAGGGACCATTTGTTGAGATTATAATTTCCTAATAAAAGGTCCTGTTAGTCAGCAAAGGAAGTATAATATTTAAAATTATGGTAAAATGTGATAGTGATGTGAATGGTTTCTTATTATTTTGTCTATTACCAATTATTATTATTGATATATTAAAGTAACTGGTAACTAGTAACTGTAATTGGTTACTATTAGCGTTATTACTTTTATATAATCATAAAAAAATTGCTAATAAAATTAATTTATTACTAACAAAAATAGTAAAACTCTTTATCTTTGAATTTAAAATAATAATAGTTTTTGCTATTGATTTTATAATGATAAAAAAAAAAACACATAGTAGAATCTACCTTAACATAATCTAAAATATAGTAAATATAAATAGTTTTAGTAGTGTATCAAATACTAGATTCTCCTCCATATTTGATTCTTATTTTAAATTAAATAAATTTTAATTGGAATGTGAAGTGTTACCGATCATATCCACTAAATAACTAAAATAATAAATGAGTTTTATTAATATCATACATATTCCTACCAAAGCCTGATAGGTCCTAACCATCCATTTAGGTTTATGGAAAAATTGATTAAAAATAGAAATTCTTAGCATAAAATTCATTATAAATAGATGGTGATAGACCGGGAATTATTATTATAATTATAATTGGTGTTAAAATATTCTGTCCTCTGGACCTTTATACTGCCATCTACATATTGGGAAAAATAGGGATTTAAAAAAAAAAATGTATAACTAATCACAGTATACAAATTAGGATTAAATATAAAAGTATAATCGTATGACAACATTTATTTTTGATTATGCTGGCTGAAATATTATCAGTTTTTTTTTTTTTTTTTGTTTAAAGCCAATTCTTTTGTCTATGAAATGTTCATTAAAGTGAACCAGGTAAGATTTATTACGGACAATTTATAACGAATACTTGAATATTTATCAAAAGTACTTTTATTTTGTCATTTTTTCATATAAGTACCTACACAAAAAATATTCAATAATAATATATGAATAATCTATATGGACAAGAGCTCACTTTACCACAAAGAGAAAAAACGCCTATTTTTTCCAGAAATTAGATGATATGCAAATTTTAGCAAATTGATGACAAAAGTTTGTTTTAAGGGTGGTTTATTTAACGTCGCTCACCTCACAGATCCAATACAAAAAATATGTGATTATAAAAAACATATCAAAAAGAATGATTGTTATTTACGGATACAGAGTAGGTGTTCTACTATAAATTATTTCATCAAAATTAATGGTAAAAAATTTATTATGTGAATAATATCATGTATTTTGTAATTATTAAGCATATAACTAAGAATCTGGGCAGTATAGTTGCTCGTATCGAACGCATCCGTTTCGGATATTCTGGGGAATCGCACTGTGTATCCCCGGTCCCAGCCTAATCAAAGGCGAGTCGTCACCTAGAAATGAGGATACAATTAAAATATATTTTGAATCGTATAAGTCATAGACATAATTATGTCCGACGATGGAATAAATTTATAATTTTGATGAAAATGTTTAGTCAGCCAATTATAATTATAGAATTATAGGACTTGAATTATTTAATATTGTTACATTACTGGGCTCTGACACTTAACACTGTTAAAATAAAGAAAATAATTGTTTAAATCCAGTTTTAATTATATACTCAATATACCTGTGTACCTACAGATATTTAAGTTGAATTATTATATCAAACGAATATGCTTAAAATGTACAGTCGTAGATGTGTAGAAATATATTTTATGAAAAATTAAGTAAAACCATTACACTTGCACCAGAAAAAAAGCGATGAAGACGAAGATGAAATCTAATTACAATATAAATTCTGTCCTGTTCGGTTGAATACAATTTTTAAATTTAGGCTGCTTTGATATATTGTGCCAAACATTAATCTCAGGGGTTGCAGTCGGTTACGTTAAAGGCGTAACCTGATACCGAACAATTTTATCTATACTTACTGTAAATCAAGGTTTTTGCATTAAATGGTTCATCGGTCGGCTCGCACGGCACGAACAATATTGAACAGACGTCTGTGAACGAGTCAAACAGTGGATTAGTTAATTGAAAACACTTTATTTTATTATTTATTATGTCGTTTATTTTGTATAGATACCGTCCAGCCTATTGATAAATATAGAGACGGTCTTGTAGTTCGCAAATAAACGACTCTATGCGTGCTAAGCACTTTCTCTAGACGAAAATAATTCTACTAATTTCTATACGGAACACCAACACTATACACAGTACATTGTGCTCCTATAACACCCATCAATGGTACAATTCTTTTATCTATGCACTTGTTTTGATTAATTAATTTAAATATTACGGTGAAAAAATTATTGCACTATTTCTCGAAGTGCTTATAAATCGATATTGTAACATGGAGATAATATTGTGTATTGACGTCCGAAGCGTATTTTTTTCGCGCGACTGGACGGTCTCTATAACAAGGCGGCCGCTTACTTTTATCACGTTTTATACATATCTTGAAGTCCTTCAGTCTGTTATGCATCAACGGACCGTTTAATGACGGGTTAAACATATATATGGTTCCAGCGGCATGAGGGAAATATTGATTACACCCATACGGTTTTTCCTCGGTGTAATATTCTTTGGAAAACTAAAACGGAAAAAAAAAAACACGACATCCGGTTAGATTATTACGTTAACTCAGGATGACAGCGACACTAGATTCGGTAACGACCAATTGGCTGCGGACCCACTTTTATTTTCCATGCCCGGGTATTGCGGGAACCGATCGTAGTGAATTTCATATCGACGGAGTTGGCGTTGTCATTCAGTCTGTGATAAACTGGGAACATATTAACATCACAATTTATATACATATTTATTTATTTCATGTTGAATAGTTAAAACAATAATTAACCAGGACCATCAACGTTGGAACTAGATTTGGCATACCTACATTTAGTCAGAACTAGCTGTGTCTGAAATATATAATTGAGAACTAGAATTGTGTAGTGAAAATAAAATTACAGAAGTAATTTTTATAACGTAGCCTAGGGAAACGTAGAAATAGTACAAATTACGATAATTGTGTGCAATGGGACTTTATTCATTTTGGAACGGGAAAATCCATAACGTTAAATATTTCAGCTGGTCGTAGTGGTATTAAGAGTTACACGAAATTGTTATACGACGAAAAGGGTATCAGTCCAGCCACGATTATACAATTTATTGTGTCTATAGTATGCGTGCTGCAAATATTTATTCCATGCACTTACAGTGCTGGTTATGTAACTGTCCGCATACGGTAAAATCGGCAATGGTCATCTTGTCTGTATCGCAAATACCCGTTTTATCGTCGGACGGTGAAGTCTGTTAACATAGTTTAATTACAACGATTATTCAATGTATAATTAAGGTTATCGTTTCGTGAACATGTAGAACTACGTGGACGCGGCATATATAAAAAATATGAATAATAAATAAATATAATATAATATATAAATATTTAAATATTTTATATGTATAAAATTCTCCGGGCTAGGATTGCCAGCATATTTTTTCTAACCATTAATATTATCGTTTGACAATGGACAAACAACGGCACCGTGCTTACCATATTAAAATCGATAAAATCTATGCGAAACTGAAGGTCTTCGAACGGATGCTTCTCGAATATCACCGTGCATGTGCCCGATACGTTCACCGGTCTTGGATACCCCGGGCTATTTATGATCAAGTCGTCACCGTCCCTCTCGACTTCGCATTCATAAGTGTGATCGACTGCGAAAATCATACGTAAATTGCAAACATTTTGTCTTTATAGACTATAGATATGGTTACCATATGTGTGTGTGGGGGGGGGTAAATTGAAGATAAACAATATTGTTATTTCATTAATACGATTTTACTTAGATCTACGAACAAAATGTCTACATAAGAATGATTAGGTTAAATACGTTAATCTTATATTTTATGGCAACAACGATAATAATTTGTCGTCACTTATCGTGTCGTTTCGGGAAAAAATACGAACAAAAATTGAAATTACATATTGTACATTGATACCGAGTGAACACGAAGATCTGGCACCTGACATAACTTTTTGTATAGATATAGCCATGAAAAACGTTTACCTTTGTAAAATCCAGAATTTTATCAAATACGGACTTATGGTAACTCTAACTAGAGATTATTATTATTAATATTACCATGTTGTATAATGTAGAGGTATGAGATACGTCGACTTCAGAATATTGTTTTCTATGGTTAAATATAGATCACTAAACGATAATTTTACATTTAACATTCTGAATAAATTAATTTTTGTTTTTAAACAAACACGCCAAGTTTGTAAATCAAAATTTTAATTTTTAAATAGCTCACACCTAATTTGCCCTTTTGAAATATTTATCCTGGACATTTTTAGGCATTTTTATCACTGTGTAAATTTAATCATAAACCACTCGAAGGCGTAATTTGTAATAACAATAATATTTACTTATTTTAAATTGCATTGCATCGTTATTGTGTACTTACAAAGACAGCATTGATGGTAAAATAAAAGACAATGACCGTCTACTGGGACCCCACTTTCGTTTATACACACCTGCTTATTTGCATAACATCTACCTGTGTAAAAAAATTCAATATTATTTAAATAAATAATGAAATAAGTAATACATTTTGAATAAAATATATTCAAAGATAAAAAATTTTCGTTTTCGAATTGTTCGTAGTTAATTGTCTAGATATTTTTTTTTTCTACTCTGCGTGCGTAAAAATATTATAATTTCTTTTTATCTGCGCTCTAAGTTCAAATTAGGATAATTTGAAACATTTGTACTAACCGAAAAAATTCTATTTTCGAGTAAAAAACGAAAATATGACCTTGTTGAAAATGTGTACTGTTGGAAATTTCAAAAAAAATATTTCAATTAAAGTATCATTGGACGCTAAGCGCACCTATTTAAAGACACGACTTGAAAAGTTAGGAGATGTTTTTATAACTGAAAAATTGTTTTCCGAGAGAAAAAAAAAACAGAAACGCACGATAGTAATACTAATGACTCATTGGGCACACTCGGAATCTAAAATTAAATTAATCGTCGTACATACCTATTACTATACCGCTGGAATTCCAGCACATAGTCTGATCTATAAAACCTGTGAACAACAAAATATTACAACACGATTAATAACATAAGCACTATACATATATATATATATATTACATTATTACCTCCTCTTATTCGTCTGGATAGAATATAAAACGTTAAAAATATAACTATAGATTGTTTAAATTGTAATTAAAAAAAAAAAAAAACGTTTTTGAATGACAGTATTTCACCGTTTAATATTGAGATTGTAATAGTCTTATGAGAACTAACTTATAACGGTAGGACCTATTATTACTGCGATATATTTGATTTAAAACAAACCTATTATGACGAGTCTTTCAAACTCACATGTTGTTTAATCTCGGTTTAGAATTGTCTGAAATTTTGCTGTATAGACGATTGATTTTTATTATGTCTGATTAAATTTAAAATAAATGCGCATAAATTTCGTAATACAATTGTATTTAATGTTCTCTATCATTCATAGAAATACATGTCATGTTCTCTAATAATTACTTATAATATCTATTGATATGTAATTAATTGTATAATATTGTTTTTGACCTTTTTGCTCTCGTTTTTCTCGAAGATTTCCCCTACTCTAATATATTGTATACTTTGTAAATGGACTCGGTCAGTGGTATAATATTTAATGTTTGACTGTAACGTTAAAATGATACTCGAACGATTACACGGGGTCGTGATAAAAGAATCCGCTCCGCGTAATAATATTATTTCTGTTTTCGGTTGCAAGTCGACCGCGACGGGCGCGTCTCTCCGAAGAATATTACCGAGTCCGTTCCCCATCGCCCGTAATTGTTATCCGAACACGTCGCGATCAAGTTTGTGCTAAGTTTTCATACATCAGACAGTACACACATATTAACATAATATGTATAATAATATACAGGGGTATTTTAGATTCTAAGTGAAATGAAATGAAATGTATTAGTATTACTATAATAGGGTTTTTTTTTTTTTTTTTATATGCTTTTGTACCGAAAATCTTTGTCCGATTTTCAAGTGTAGCGCACATCTGAAAGTATTTCCAGCGCAACTAGTTGCGGGGTTATTATTTGATTTCTTTTTTAATAATTGTGAAAAACGTAGGAAAACCCGGAAAATTTAAGACAAATTTTTTTTTTATAATTTGGTTAAAATAATTGTAGACATCTGAAATTTCGACAGAAAAATAAGCCTTCTTCAGGCGTGTTTTCAAAACATTTTGGCGATATTTAACGGTTTTTTATAGACATTAGACATTCTAGAGTTTTAATTTGTATTTTTTATCGTTTTGTATTGTTTGTGCAATCATCTTCATGTTATAATGCGTTTTCGAGGTTTAACGGAGAAAACCGAGTGGACGGCTGGTAGGCTTCCGAGATATTTATCGTCTTAAACATCTGACGGCGAACGACCGTCGCACCCGACGCGCAAAAGAAATCCGGTTGCCCTCGAGAACCGCACACCCGTCGACGGCCACGCCGACCCGTTCCGACACGGAGCCGACCGCCGAAAAACCCGTCCCGCAGACGAGAACCGGTTACACTTGAAAATCGTTTTTAAACCGACGCGTTCACTTGCCGTAGAAGACGTTCGTTTGTTGTTTGGGTAATTAGAGAAAAAAAAAAAATATTAATGTCGTAATATATTTTTTACTCGTGCGTTCCGACGGTAATCGGTCAATATATCTGACCGGGCTCGATGCTCGTAATGAAATTTCGTCAAAAACTATGGTCCAGTAAAGTAAAATTAGCGCTATTTGAAATAAACAGAGCAGTAAAGAAAAACGATCAAAATACGTTCTACAGAAAAATTGTCGTTTTAACGGCTTAATAATATTCAAAGTTCACGAAAATTTGACACGTGGTTATCCATAAGTTGTACTTGATGATGGAAAATAATACAGTTAAGCGTAATGCAACAACTTGTATTTATAATCGTTCAAAGTACGAAATTTGATGAAAATCTTTTAAATGACAGTATTTTCCTATTTTCCAATTTGATGTATATATAATGTGACCATACGTCCCGCTTTCGAGCTTTGTGTCCCGCTGTCCCCGAGGAACCCAAAAATGTCCCGCTTTGGATTATCCGTCATTTTATAACTACTGATTTTTATAAGACAAGTAAAGAATATTTGTAGTAGTGGTGTCAGTTCAACAAGGAAGTAGAAATATTTGAATGGGCAAATTTAAGAAAGATCCCTACATGGGAGAAAGTTTAAAAAATAATGGATTTGTTTATTGAACAGAAATTTATTAATAGCGAACAAGACACAGAAATCTTTGACGAGTTTTCACTAATTTCTAATTATTTAACAGATCCAAAAATAACAGACTGGAACACTAGAAATATAGACATTGAAATTCGTTGGGTAGAAGTATTTACAGACTTCCGTGCTAAAGATCTCTCACACATGAATTTTCGTATAATTGTAGAGTACATTTTATGTCTACCAGGTAGTAATGCTCCAGTCGAAAGAGTGTTTTCTCATATGAATAAAATATGGAGCAGTGAAAAAACTAAGTTGGGAGTTTCTACATTAAAAGCCATTCTTAAAACTAAGAGTAACATAAACAAATCGTGTCAAGAGTTTCATTCATATATAAAAACCAAACCGGATATTTTAAAGCAGGTTTGCGGATCCAAAAAATATAAAAAAACCAGTCGAATAATTTAATCTATTATAAATTTAAAATTATTTGTAGTCATTTTTATGTCTTTGTAGTAATTAATATATAAAAAAAAATAATGTTTTTTTTTTTATAATAAGAACGCATTGTGTTTTACTATAATTCTAGTGTTGTTATTTTACTCAAAAATTGTTATGGTTTTCCTATTAAAATTTACAATTGTCCCGCTTTGAGTAAAAAAAATTATGGTCACGTTATGTATATACGACGAAAATATCGAGACGAAAAAACCAGGGCAGCTGCAATTGATTTTGTAATAAAAAAATAAATAGTATAAATAGCTACACATTAATACACATTATTCAATTTTAATATACCGAAATATTTTTTCAACCGAACTTCGCTCAGAATCGTTTTTCGTTAGCGTACGGGTGTAAATTGAATTTTCTCCTGCTTCCTGACTTCCTATTTACAACAGTGTCCAACTTACCAAAACGATTAATTTTTTTTATTTTTCCGTATACCACATACACATTTCACATACAAATAATAATATGTATATTTTGTATGACATTATAAATTCCTTAACAACGGTACCAAATATACTACGCTCAGACACTGTGAGTATATGTCGCCATTATGGCGGCAGGGGGGACATAACCCCTCTGGCTTTTCCGAACGTATTGAGAAAAATAAATAAAATATAAAAAATTAAATCCCTCTTTCTCTAATATCAAACTGTTTGTAATTCCTAAAATATTCCAATATACGCAATAATAACTTTTTCCTGTTCACATATTTTGCACACTTATAACTGCATATACTCAATAATGATAATATGCAAATACATAAAATAAAATGTTTTTTTTATATTCACACCTAGTATTTAAAATAATGGTGTCCATACAGTTTTCTCAGGGTTTCCCCGGATAATATTGTTAATTGTGATTTAGATTTATTTTTAATGTAATATATAATAAATTTCTTTAATTTTTTATACAGCTACACATATCATCTACTAAGTAAGTAGTAAAGGATATTAAATTAATTTCAATTGTTATTTTTGTTCTCTTCGTTTTGCCCCTAAATATGATAATATACAGTTATACTCGTATAATACATATTTTGTAATTCGACTTAGTAGGTCCGTGATTCTTTAATAAATAAATAAGGATTAAAATTTGAAAATTATATTCGTTTCTAAACGCGTGTGCTTGAATAGACAGCGACCGAAATTTGAAAGAATAATAATATTTTACAGAGTCCGTTTTCCTTTCCCCTCCACCAGCGTGGTTTTTATCCGAACACTTTCGGATCGTTTGTTATACCTATTGCGTTTACAAGGTTAAGGGAGAACGTCGGTGCGGTCTAATGATGTCATGTGTGAATAACCCGAATGGTGGAATTTCAATAAAATATTTAACGTCGTAAATAACCGGTGGGTCAAATCAATGCGGTTAAAACATGAAGACGATTGCACAAACAATACAAAACGATAAAAAATACAAATTAAAACTCTAGAATGTCTAATGTCTATAAAAAACCGTTAAATATCGCCAAAATGTTTTGAAAACACGCCTGAAGAAGGCTTATTTTTCTGTCGAAATTTCAGATGTCTACAATTATTTTAACCAAATTATAAAAAAAAAATTTGTCTTAAATTTTCCGGGTTTTCCTACGTTTTTCACAATTATTAAAAAAGAAATCAAATAATAACCCCGCAACTAGTTGCGCTGGAAATACTTTCAGATGTGCGCTACACTTGAAAATCGGACAAAGATTTTCGGTACAAAAGCATATAAAAAAAAAAAAAAAAAAACCCCATTATAGTAATACTAATACATTTCTTGCATCACTTAGAATCTAAAATACCCCTGTATATTATTATACATATTATGTTAATATGTGTGTACTGTCTGATGTATGAAAACTTAGCACAAAGTATGATGCCAAAAGATAGATTTTAAAATTAACTAGCTTAGGAACAGTATTTACTTTTTGGGGTGAAATTATGGATAGGTTCCATTTAATTAAGTAAAAAATTACAATCCATTATTATCGATATTGATTTGGGATCTGTTATTTATTTGTACAAAGCACTTATACAGTAAATGTCTAGTATGAGGAATATGTATGATGTATATGAAATAAAAGTTAAACTCAAAACAGAAAATAAAGAATATCATAATGGAATTCGGCGGGGGAAAAAACGAAATTTAATGAATAATGAGACTAGTCGAGGTGACATTGAACTTGGGAATTATAAAACGTTTACAATTAAAACATTTTTAATAATTATATATATAGTAAATGTAAAATGATATTTGGTCATATTTTACATACCAATATCTGTGACGGACATGCACGACTGCAAGTTATACAACCCAAAAGTGATGAACAATAATGGCATCAAATTCCAACCAATGACGACGTCCATGATGATAACTACGAAGTTTTTAAAAAGTTTCTGCGGTAGAGTGTGTAAAGTGCGGTAAGTTATCAATTCTGGCACTAACGACTAGCTAGAAGATCGAAGCAAACGTGACTGAATCTCTTTCACTACGACGTACCTAACACCCGAGGACTTCTATGCTGTTGCTCCGGAAATATCTGCCGCAATATTCCAACGGTACGATGTTAAAAGAAGGGGGTCAGTATGGCCACATTTGGACGTTTAATTTTTCATCGATAAAATAAATACATAGCTCGTCCGAGTGTTAGGTGGGATAACCTTGAAACTTTTTTCATTTAACTTAACCCAGGAACATAATATTAATCATTTACTTTCCCACCTATACAATAATCATATATATATATATATATATATATATATATATATATATATAATTAATTATAGAAATAATTAATATTATGGATTAAAGATTTACACTTGAAAATCGGAGCAGGATGTCTGGTAGAAAAGTCATTTACGGACAGGTAAAAAAAAACACACATAATAGATTAATATAATGCTTCGCTCAGAATCTAAAATATTTATATCATAGCTAGGGTTGGACAAACTATTAACTATTCTAAACTGCTTAATGCAATAAAACGGAATTGATTATTGTTTTTGTTGATCAAGCAATTCTTATTTTTTGTTACATTCTGTAACACTGCGTGTTTTGATGGATATTATATTTGTAAAATAGAATATTTATGAATATTTCACATAATAAAATTATATAAATTCAAATATTCACACAAATAAGGAATCTATGGACATTTTAACCACAAGTTCTATTTATTTTATAGTTTATTTATTATATTCAATAATATACCATTGGAGTTCATAAAAAATCAACGGGAAAATCCATATTCGCGGTGTGTGTTAAATGCATTATAAGTAAAATATGCATGAGTTAGTTATATTAGTGATGTTTTTCTATATAAGGCATAATTTCGCAGTATAATTATTATGGGCTTCTATAGCTGTTAGTATACAAATAGACGAAATAATCTTTTTTTAATATACTTGTCACTTATGAATAAGTATAATACAGTTGAAGTATAAAGGTAATAAACACAATAATATTCAATATTTATGTACATAAATAAACATATTTGCTGTTTAATTAGGATAAGTAGAAGTATTCATATCTAAGAACAATGGACTTTTTACTTTTTAATAATGTTATTCTATTTTTTAAAACTGCGTGTAAAACATAAATTAACAACAGTATAAAAAAAACTATATTCTCAATATATAAACACGCTAACAAACATTTCACCAACACGCCTTCTCACGTCGGGAGAAGGCGAAATTGATGAAAAAAGGAAGACACTTGTAACTAAGATTAGGTTTTTGTTCGCTGTCCTGTACGATAAGATAAAACGTAGAAAATGGACCGGTTTGATTGTATAGTCATTCTCAATCTGATAGTTGTTGATACTAAAATTTTTGAACAAATATTTAGATAATTAATTTTAAACAGGGGCTGTACTATTTCGAATGATGTACCGGTAGTTTATTGAACAGACATCTGTAAACGGCGGGGTCACCGACAGTGAATTAATAAATAATTTTCGTCCAATAGAAAAATGTAATAATATTTATTTGAATTCATTATGGTCGCTTACTGACTGCACGCTTAATGCATTTTCAAAAGACTTAGCTCATTAAAAAATTCAAATTACCGTACTACACAAATAGTCACAAATCTTCATTGGTATAAATTTAAAATGGAGAGGGGTAGGACCATAATAATGAACATGTTCTATTTTCAAGAATACATCTACGTTATGATAAATTAATACTCTCGAAATTGTTCCCGATTTTTGCTTATGGGCTTATCCTACTAATAACACGTAATACATATATTAAATAGCAATATATTTAAATACATAAATACATTATTTCATAACTGTGGACAAAGTAATATAAACATAAATTTAGTAATAATACTATTGAATAAAATATAACTTTGTTTTTTTATGCATTAATAAATTTCTTCAACATGTATAATTATTCTTAATTATTTAATATAATAATTTATTTATATAAAATTACACTGCACAACATAATAAATTAACATATTCTAACTAGATGTCGAGTTAAGTGAAAATGTTATTTTTTTTTTTTCAGTATAAATAAATGAATATAGAATAATTTTGAAAAATAAACTTTATAAGTTTGTTTAATCAGTAATCAAACTACATTCGCCATTCAATTACAATAGAGTAGCGATAATTTTCACTACATTGCGGGTGTACTGTAACTAGGCTATATTATTCACTATACTCTCGACCTCTAGTTAATTTATGCTATTCATTTTTGTACTACACGATTAAATGTGTCACACGAATGTCCGTCATCCGTATGTCTTCAGTGGTGTCCGGAAAGCGTTGGGTACAGCCGACCGGGGTCTGTACGGAGCTGGACTCTGTTATCTAGAAGAAGAAAAAAGACGATTTCAGTCCGATATGGCGTAACGACACGGATTCCGCAGACTCACTTTTCTGATACCCCGTGACCTGTCGCCGTAGTCAATGCCGCTTCTTGTAATCTTGACAGTAGTAATGACGTCGCTAGCACCGTCCAGTTTGTAATAAACTACCAAACATAGATAAATATATATTAGAAGATAGGTTAACATTTATATTTGTAGTATAATTTCCCGGCAAAAACGGCGTCTACTGGACCGGAAGGCAATTAATACGCTAATCGTAAATATATTTTATCTCGCGCTTACAGTGCTGTTGAATGTAGTGACCGCAAACCTTTAGACCGCTGGACATTCCACCGGTGACCGCCATGTCAGTGTCACGGACCGCCGTCTCTCCGTCGTACGATGTTGGCTGTAAAAATCGTATATAATATTATAACGCAACTCGTTGAATAATATCATCATATATATATACTAGGGTGATCAACATAATGTGCAACAATCATAACTATATAGCTTTTTTTCTGAATTTGTTCTTTAAGAAAATTGAATAAATGCGCAGTTCGAAAACGTTACATTGCCGTTATTGATTGTCATTCTTATTTTTCGGAGTTGAAACCACTACCCGTATTTAATAGGCAAATAGCGTCCTATATTAAAATTGTCATACATTGATGAAGTTTTAGTCTGTATAAATGTCGGCGATGTAATTAAAACGTGGAATTTTGAATAGTATCCCACTATATCAACAAAACGATGTTTCGTTTAGAGGTTTTGGTTAAACTACGGTAAAGTGGGTTACTTTCCTTCTCTCTCTCAATCCAATGGTTGGTTATAACCCGATTGTGATTGTTTTAAATCGTAAATTGTCGTAAATATACACACCACTTATATAATATTTAGCATTCCGGGCTAAGACTGCCTACATAATTTTTAGCTTTATACAATTTTCCTTTTAAATTACATTGTTATCGTTTGATAACGGACAAAAACCGGTACAGCACTTACCATAGTAAAGTCGATAAAGTGTGTGCTTATTTGTCGATAATATAACGGATGCTTTTCAATTGTCATCGAGCAAATTTCCGGTGCATCAAACGATTTTGGATATATTGCTCTGCTTATTCTCCTGTCGTCTTGGTCGGTAATGACGTCGTATTGGTAATTACGATTGATTTCTAAAATCGCACGTAAATTGTAAACATATTGTTTTTATAGACAGTACATTTTAATTATTATTATTATTATTATTGTTACTACCATGTAGTGTAATGTAGAGATGTAAGAGATCCGTAAAAATCAGCGTATTGTATTCAACAGGGTCTACGCTGGTGTGCAGTACGACACAAATTGTGTTGTATAAAAAACGCCAATTGTGCATTACCTACTGCTACCTATTTATCATACCTATATACTATACCAAAACAATAATATTGAGATAGAACCAATGTGGATTGATCCATTTTGCTCAGAACTATTAGAGTAGCGTAATTATTTTTTTTTCCTGATAATCGATTATTTTCGATTATAATTGTTGATTAATCGATTTATGGGTTACTCGATTAATCGAATATTTATAATTCTTCAAATTTAATCAATTATAATCGATTATAATAATAAATTAATCGAAATAATCGCACAGTCCTAAGAACAATAATGATAATAATAACCAAGTATGATCATTTCCATAGATAATATATTCATATTTTAATATCATTCTCTCATGCCAAATTATGTATACATGTCAAGTTTAGGTGCCTACTTGTGCAGTTTTAACATTTTCTTAGCGCGAAACCTGGTATTCAAAGATTAAACATGCAGTACGAAACGATTAAGATATTAAATTAACTTTCTTCTTTTTTTTTTTATCACACACACGACTAATTGAAAAACGTATTTTATAAATCAGCTTTTTGTTTTAAATAGTTACACGCCAGTTCCAGAGCTCACACATAATTTACCCCTCGAAATATTTATCCCGGAAATTTATGGACATTTTAATCACGATATAAATTTAATCATAAACCTCTCGAAATAGGCAATTTGTAATAATAATAATTTAATTTAAGAACGCACTGCGTCATCATTATGTACTTACTGACACAGCATTGATAGAACAATAAATAGCAATAGCCATCCACAGGGACACCGTGTTGGTTTATACACTCTTGCTTGGATGAATAACACATACCTGTGTGGTAAACACAATATTATTTACATGAATAATTAAATAGGTATTACGTTTTAAATAAAATATATTCAAAGATAAAAATAAAACCGATATTTTTGAGTTGTTAGGTTTTTACTTTACGTACGTACAAATATTATATTTTATTTTTATCTGAGCTCTAAGTTCAAATTAGGATAATTTAAAACATTTGTACAAACCGAAAAAATTCTATTTTCGAGTAAAAAAATGGAATCATAACCCTGTTGAAAATTTCAAAAAAATGTTTCAATTAAAGTATCACTGGACGGTAAGCGCGCTTTTTTAAAGACATGGCTTGAAAAGTTAGGAGATGTTTTTATAACTGAAAAATTGTTTTCTGAGAGAAAAAACCCAAACGCACGATAGTAATACTAATGACTCCATGGGCATATACTCAGAATCGGAAACTAAATTAATCGTCGTACTTACCTATTATTATACCGCTGGAGTTATAGCACATATTCGGATCTGTTTTGTCTATGAACAATAAAATATTATATCACGATTAATTACATAAGCACAATAATATATAAAGTTATGCTAATGAATTATCTTCCAAATCATAGTTTATCTTTTCTTACTCGAATAACCTCCCTAGCGTTTTAGTTGCGATTTACATACATCTGTACAAGCCTATTTATATTGCCTCACTTGTCATGGGGTTCAATAGTTTCAATATTCTGAGGTGAAAAAAAAAATTGTCTACACATAATTTACATTCAGTATATTTTTCGAAAGCGAACAAATTTGTGGCCCGTAATCCTATACTTAAATATTTATATTCAAATGCAGTTCATTTCATTCCATGACAATGTTGTTAAAAAATAATAATTATTTACGTCATCATACTATCGCAGAATATATTGTTTTGTATAAACAACAATCAAAAATTGTTTCTACTACGTTTCTACTTCTTCCTGCATCAAAACTTACAACTATAAAAACGAACAATTTTCGTTAAGATTTGAATAATAAATATAGAATATGATTAATACAATTGTTATTTTTTTTTTTTTTTTGGCAGCAAACCGATATTCTTGCTACCCTCAAAAAATTGTGTGGAATTACATATGTGGACTGCAAAAATATGAACTGTCTAGTAAAGGTCTTTAACCGGTGAGTCACGCGAGTGTTAAAATTTAAAAAAAAAAAAAATTGAATATTATAAAACTGTAATATGTATCAAAATTTTACTCAGCAAACTAAATTAATAAAAGAAAAGACAGTTTAACAAATTGTATGTGGCATGAGGTCGGATATAATAATTTACGATTAAACCGTAGAAAATGTTAAAAAGAAATAGACCGAACATGATTTGTGGATTGATAAGGTAATTATCAATTAGTGAATACTGAAAATTAACAATTAATTCATTAAATTATGAATTTTTGTGTCATTAAATAAAATAGTTTTACATTAGTAAAACTAGACTAACGAAGTTATAGGTTTTGATGTTCATGACTTATTACTTATTGGATCGCACCTACGCAAACTCTATGACTATATAAGGTACCCTAACAATGTTGACATTTCTTCGAGTGTATTTCAAAAAACGTTAATTGTATTTGTTTTGAGGTCGAAGAGATTAAAATGCTTCAAAGTGATGGTAAATGACCGATTTGTTTGTATAACTTTATTTACTTAGGTAATAATTATTATTCCTTACGTAACTTAGGTAATTTTAAATTTTAATCGGACCTTAATGATTGCAGTTTTAATAATTTAGTGTGAATTAATCTGACTTAACAAACAAAGTAATACACCGTTAGTGTGTGTAAACTAATTGAAACTTAAAATATTATTTGAAATTACAATTATAATAATAAAATTATTATTATATTTTAGTACGTACGCGTGTATTATTATAGCATTGTACCTTTATTGAAAATAATCTCCGTGCTGGAAACATGTAGATAACAATGAGACAATGGGACAATGGTTATTGTTTGAAAACTAAAATTATCAATATCAAGAAAAATGAAACAGCTGATAAAGCAGGGTACATGAAAACGTCTGGGAAGAATATAAAAAATTACAAATATAACTATAGATATAAATTTACTTAAATTGTATAAAAAAAAAATTTCAATATTTTACAGTTTAACATTAGTCTCATAATATTAATATTATATCTAACTTGTCACGGTAGGACCTATAATTGTGATTTATTTTAATCGAAATTTACTTAGTATGACGAGTCTAACAAACATTCATTTTTTAATCTAGGTTTAGAAATATCTCCGATATTATAGAGTATTGATGATTAAATTTTGAATAAATCAAAATACATTTGAGGTAAATACACAACAAATTCCGTAATACAATTTTATTTAATATTCACAATTATTCACGAAACAACACGTCATATTCTCTAATAATTACTTAGATACCTCCATAATTGTGTACTTTCATATATTATATAGTGTACTATGTAATTGGGCTTGGCCAATGATTTAATAAGTAATATTTAATCGGGTTACTGTTTGATCATAACGATAAAACAACGCTTAAACGGTTTTATAATGATTGGGAATAAACAATAATACAGAAATCAAATATTTCGGGTACGCCGACGGTTCGTGATAAATGAATCGCCGTACAATAATATTATTTCGGTTTACATCTACACGACGACGGCGGGCGGCTCTCTCGAAAGAATATTACCGAGTCAGTTCCCCACCCCGCACCATTCACCTAAGTTGTTATCCGATCCCGCGCGATCGTCTGTGTTACATAATGCGTTTTCAAGGTGAACGGAGAAAGCCGTTTAATTCGATTACATCTACTCTCTTTGTTGAATTAATTGTAATCATGTTTTTGTGTTTTATGCTGTACTCATATACAATATTGTATTTATTTTTTTTTACCAAAATAGCGAGCCGGCGGGAAATGTTTGTTTTGAACAGGGGGCCAAATCCCTGGGCATTACGTTAAACATCCGGATATCCCGAGAATCGAACATCTTTCGACAGCCGATTTTTTTTCGGCAAATCTACGGAAAAATTGTCGTTTATTCCAAGGTTTGTAGCATTGTTTTAGAATATAAATCGGTTTTCGGCTGGCCACGATTTACCCCGTCGTACTGGTAAGACGGACTGGTTGTCGTGGTCACCATCTGCCACCACATTGCCAGTCGAAAATTGTTTCCGAATCGACCTTTAGCATTTAAAATCAATTCTTGGGGAATAGTAGTTGTGCGGGAGTTTTATTTTATGTATATGGTTTTTTTTTTCTTTCTTTTTTTTTTTATATATAGAAATAAACGATTTATTATATCGTGGACATTAAATGAATTTAATTGAAATTAATGAATTTAATGATCGGATATTTCCAATCGTTTTCACGCACGGCCTCGATAATTATATTTTGGCACTTAAATGAGCCACAAATACAGCAGACAAAAATGTTCCATTGTGTATATCATGTTAAAAAAAACAAATACGTACACAAGAAGTTGGTATTAAAATTTGAAAAATAATATCAAAATAAAATTGAATCGATTTCGTCATAACGAGTGGTAAAAAGGCAAAAACTAAATAAATAATACGGACAATAAAACTCACTCTTAAAACCGCCGGATTGTGATAAAAATACTAACCCGTATTATATGAATTGTTGTTATATTAATCTTAGCTACGGGACGACCGGTCCCGTCTCTTTTGAAAGAATATTACCGAGTCCCCCGGTGATTTTTATCCGAATACATTACGACCGTTTGTTACCCTACTGCGATTTCAAGGATACCAATTGACAACGTGCCGTATTGTGAAACCAAAATGTGGAATTCCTATATAATATTATTTTAACGTCGTAAACCAGGGGTCTACAACCTACGGCCCAACAAGTTAACTGATGTTTTAAAAATTAGTTTTGAGTGCACTCGAATTTTCAAAAATCTATTCACAAGAAACTTTGCCAAACGTTCAGGTTATAGAGCTCACAATAGCTGAAAAACCGTTTCGAGGAAACCAGACTGCAAAATTTCTACGCCATGTTGCCAGAAGATTCTTTTCCGAATCTTAAAAAAAATGAGCACGTGATATGATTTCAACATTTAGCTCCACTTGCCCATGCGAGCCAAATTTTTCAAAAATGAAATACGTCAAATCAAAGCGTAGAACCCACTTAGGCGATAGACGTTTACGAGTGACGCCGCTAGTCGGAAAATCAAAGTTTGATTCAAATTACCACGAAATTTAAAAAAACAATCAACGATCCAAACTACTTATTAAGTACCAGTAGTAAACAATTTTTTCCTTTTTGGAAAATTATACAGTTAAATAAAATAATTTTTATTTATCTTCAGTTTCTTTACGTCTGGGTCGCTCTCTAAACAAATTTTGGCCCGCGACGCCGAAGCGTATCTCAGATATGACCCGCCGTTAAAAAAAAAAAGGTTGGAGACCCCTGGTCGTAAACATCTAGCGGCGGTGGTGGTCAACACATTATAACTTGACGATGGCAAAGAATAATAAGGATAATAATAAAAAAAAAAAAAAAAAATATCTCTTTATGGCATAAACGGCCGGCGGACCATCGATAAGCCCCCTCGAAAACCTGTCTCGAGAATTCCCGGCCCGCCCACCTATATATATATATATATAATTACGCCGGCAGTAAAATATCGAATGTGCTGTACAGTCAACATCATGTGTTTATTTTGGGGGGAAAAACTCGAAAAAAAAAAAAAAAAAATTACGACGGACCGACCATACGTGTAATTGTATGATATTCTACTCGTGCGTTCCGACGGGCCGACGCAGAGACGCCGATATTGAAATTCCTTTTATATACTCGTTATAATAGGTTTTGGTTTGGGTTATTTTTTTTTTCTCTTGAGGGTTCTTTTCGTGTTAACTCCCGCTGCTGTCGATTTAATCGAAATGTGGTTGTATTTTATTTTCCTTTAGTGTTCCTCTCGTGAACTACATTTTGGCCTTTATCCGTTGTAATGGGGCCATAAAATGTTTTTACAGCGAAAAGCAAGAAATACTACTCGTCGGTATAGTGGATAACTACAGGCCGGAATAATATTCTCCTAAAATAACCAAAATAATATGCTAATAATATTCTCTAAAAAACTGCAGTGAATTATCCAAAAAATATGCTTCTACAGTAATATAATTTTTTTTAAATTCTAAATATACTTTTATACCTAAAAAAATAATAATAAGCCTAACTGATGTTTAAAGGCCATTCAATATGAATAATATGACACAATTTATTAATTTACCAAAATAATTTTTTTTTCTTTTATTTACCGAAAAGTATTAAAACATGTTGATATTATTGATTGAACATTTTACAAAAGAAACTGATATAAATATATAATGATTCGACTTTAATATCCCAACCAATAAATTCGTCACATAACACCCGTTTATATCTGATGTCTAATCAACAGTAATCCAGATTTATTATTACCACTTATTTCGTTTTTTATATTGGATAAAGTCTTATCACAACAATGTGAAAGAAAATTTGTTCTTAACAAACTCCTATCGGTTATATATTTGTCGGTATATTTTTCTAAAAATGCGCGAAATTTTGCAATTTTACCATTAATCTTCGTAAAATGATTTTACATTTTTTGACAATTAATTTCTAACCTACGCGACTTGTCGGGCGTCGTCATCACGAGGTCAGTGTCGAAATCCATAAAATTAATCGGTATATTCTGGAATAGTATTCTGTTGTATTGCGAAATATTCTCGAATATGGAAAAAAAATAATAATAAATATATATTTGCCATTGATTCATACTATTCGAAACTTGTATTCGTTTCAAACTCCCGTCCGACTGCATAAAAAAACATAAGAAAAAAATATGCAAAATAACAGTATTCCGACCTCCGGCGATAACGAAAACGCCGATAAACAATACAAATCATTTTTTTTTTTTCTCGAATTAACCCACTATACGAAAGTATAATATTAAATTCGAATTGGATACGGTCGTATCGATACAACACCATAGACTTTTACGTCTACACGGAGCATTCGCCCGGTGGACTGGTAGGCGCGGCCTGTCCGAACGGACAGAGATTGACCGATTTGTAAACGGGTGTGAGTGAGAACGACTCCGTGGACAGCGGATTAAAACACTCGGTTCAGTCCTCCGGCTTGAGCATCAGCCACTGATACGCTTTATCATACCGAATGTTTCATTTACAGATGTATAAGTCTACACGATACGATTCGGCAACACCATTAATATAATAACTACGATAAACGTGATAACTGCGGCTTAGCTTTGTAAACGCGATCCTAGACGAAAAGCACGAAATTACATTGATTATATTTTATAGCAGCGGCGTAGCGAGGCGGGGAACGTTGTAGGTGTAGCAACACCTCCCTACCCCTCACCCCTTTGATCGTGTTTGTGTTTACTGCATGCATATTATTAAAATAGTGCAAGATGAATTTTTTTACAATATGGCCATGCCCCCAGGAAGTTACAAGTGAAATAGGTCAATTACCAATAGCAGCGTGCATATAGCGCAACAATTCGCAATACCTACAGTTACAAATAACTCAAAATAATCGCTACAATATTGTAACAACATCTGTGGAAATGTACTACGGGTATATTCAACAATATACATATCGTTTTTCTAGACAACTTGATGAAAGGTTGACGGATCATTTGATTGTTACTAAAAAATTTAACATGTTTAATTAAATCCACGTGAATTTGAAATGATCTTCTTAAAACATAATCCATCGGGATACTGATGTAGATGGATGAATAACCGCAATGGGTAAAGTCACAATAAAAAAGAAAATACAATAGAAGCTTTAAATAATTGCAATGAAGATATATTACCAACTATTTACAGACTTTTAAATATATTGGCTACTTTGCCCGGTCACAACTGCTTCCAGTGAAAGGTCCTTTTCAACACTTCGACGTTTGAAATCGAAATTTACGAAGTACGACTGGTGAAAATCGTCTAAACGATTTGGCAGTTATGAGTATACATCGTGATATATTAGTACCAACAGAAGATTTAATACGTGAATTATGTATTAAAATTCGTCGTATTAAATTCACGTAATAATTAAATTTACTACCTACTTTTTTTTCTTTTTTTTTACATATATTTCTTTTTATTTTACATTATAATAAAATATTTGTGTATAAATTAGTTTTAAAAATATAAATACTAGTATAGGCAAATACGGTATATTCTATTTGTTCAATTACTTTTCACAACAACTCCCCCTCCCTTTGGAAATTCTATAGTATAACTATTACTCGCAATATAATATGTGTCATATACATTTATACACGCGAGAAGAATTTCTTATTTTTCGCTGTTAAAACATTGCGCTCTATATGCATTCGCGATTATCACATCGTAGACTCGTTGTAATAATACCACACAACGCAACGCCAAAATTATCGTCGACAAAACGTATTTTATTCGTTTTCGAACAAATAATTTTCGTTTAAGTTCAAGGTTTGTTTCCCTATTTCGACGGTTTATACGGTGTTGATGCGTAGTGTGCGCAGCAGATATTCGGGGACAAAACATTTTTACAAAAATTCGTGCTTTCAATGTCTGCCGGTAATAATTTAAAATACAGCTAATCTTTTTATAAATAGACGCGTTCGGTGCCGAACGACATCTATTTTTTTATTTTTTTTTTTTTTATATAAACTTTGAACACGAATCCGGAAATGTACTGCCCCCTAGGAACTAAACAATATGTATTGTAGTTCTAAAAACTGCGAACAAGAGTTACGGATGCTCCGGCACGATCGATTCGAATGAGTAAGAATTTGGTAATTTATACGACATTTTACAAACGGGTCGTCTCGGAGTACGAGAAGTGAATAAATAGTTTTTTTTTATGGTAATTCAATATGTGATATAATAATCGTATTATAATTTATTACCATTCGTCAAAAAACAAAATAATGGATAAAATCGGTACTTTTAAAGTAATCAAACGTTTAATCTCTCCCCTCCGTCGATTTCTGTTTGCGCCGACACTGGCTGTCTGAATTCGTGCCCGTAACCGGTAAATAAGATTTTTTTGTTGAAAAAACCAAAGAAAAAAATTAATATTCCCATATCCAAGTTCAAGAAGAAAACAAAAAAAAAAAAAACAAGCATTTTCGTGTTGATCCGTTTCCGGACTGTGCGAAATTTGTTAATAATGTGGTCACATTAAAAAGATCAAATAATAACAATACCACAAATTTTCTTCTATGCTTTTGAAATGATAAAATTATGTATCGTAAACAAAAAAATGAATCGCGGCATTTTTAATATAAAACGATTAATAATAATTCTGGTCCGGACAAACAAAACCCGCGGACCACGTGTTATCCATGCCTATTAATCCGAGACTTTTTTTAGTGGCATATTTACATTTGAATAAATATTTAAATAGATACATAGATATTAAACTTTCTCGTACTTAATCTCCTGTTTAAGGATTAATTTGTGAGTACCGGCGAGTACTCGAAATGTATCGTTATATTATTATTATAGTCCACGTTTCGCAAAACTTATGTCGTTTTTATACCGACCGATTATCAAATTATAATATATTAATTAAATATACTCGATAAATATCAAGTATATAAGTAAGTAAGTATAGCGTGTAAGCTATTCGGTATTTTTTTTTTTTTTTTGTTTTACATACCGACGTGTACGGACGTGGAAAGCTGGAAATTATTCAACCAGAAAACGACGAATGCTAATGGCACCAAAATCCGCCCGGCGATTGCACACATGATGACGACGTGTTTTAGAAAATCTCTTGTGCCGCGATAGGTTGTCCGACAGTGGCTAAACTCTGGGCGGTGACGACTGGCTCGCGCTACGACGTATTCTCGTATAACCGCGGACTCGCACGCGGTCGCTCCTAGAACACCCTGTAGTATTCCCGAGGGTAATACGTAAAAAGAGTGGGGACAACCAGTGTAACCGGCGACCAGTTATATAGACGAGCAGAAACAAAAATTATAAATAAATAGAATTTTGGAAAACGCTTAAATATCCGAAACCTACGCGTCGTACGGAAAGCAAATATTTACTAATAAACAATTTAATAATCGAATTCGTTTATATTGTCAACGGTCGATCCCTAACGCGCCTATTAATACATGGAAATATTAAAAATAAATAAACCGCGATGTAGGTAAAAAAAAAAAAATTGTCGTATTGATTGACGCCAATAAGTCATATAGATTAAATTGTTTTATATACTTATACAAGACAGGGATCAGTTGCCCTCCCCCCAACCTGAAAAATAATACGGACATGCAATTTATAAAAAATGTATAGACGCATTTTTTATTGAATGACCTACTTTTTTTTTTTTGTCATATATATTTGTCAACCCCCCCCCCCCCACACACAGTGGGCCAGAATCATAAAAAACCTGGTCGAAATCTTATTTCTGATAATATTATCTAGCTAGTATAGCAAAATCAATGCTAATAAGAAATATATACGTATAGAATTTGAAAAAATAAAAAAATGAATCATAAAATTATTTTATAGTTATTTTAGTTGTATAATTTGTTTATTAAATATATTTTAACTAATATCTATTTTAAGACCACTAACTTACCGATTAACGGCGATATCCAAAATCTGTGTCCTATGAGACTGAAATCACGTAAACCCTGGATGGCCGGACAATACCAGCATTGATCAATACCATTACGGAGCGGTGGAAAGAAAAATGGAACAAGGATAAGTCGCACAACTACGAATCAGATCAAATTCTCCGAGGGTTCCATGTATCTAGGATGATAGAGTGGTCTATCGCTTTCGTTGTGGTCAAGGAAGGTCCAATTACCTAATGGCAAAATGGAATTTAGTAGATTTGGATATGTGTGAGGTTGACGAAATGGTACAAACAATTAACCACCCAGTTGAAGAATGCACGGTGCACTCTTTCACAGGAGGTATGAATAGTCTCTACGTTTCAGTTGGGGACGCGGTCCGAATTAAAAAAAAAAATGTGTGATACTTATATGTTAACTTGTTGGCTAATATTGATAATCTAAGTTAAACAGTTGTTTGAATGTTCATTGAACTTGGTTGTAAAAACCATTAGAATAAATAAATAAATAGCAATAGTAGTAAAAATACAAAAGTTGTATTTTTTTTTTTTTTTTTTTAATAGTGCATGTTTTTGCTTATTTTGGGTGGGTATTTTTGGCATATTTGGCGTATAGTAGATTTTTTTGAGATATTAGCGCGTATTTCGTATAAATTGAATTTATTATTTCTTATTTACTATGCCGAACCTTTTACATAAACAGTTAGTACTTGTTTTGGTTTATTGTTATTCTTGTACGACTGTATGGGTTTTAGGCTAGGTTCACATGAGAGGCGTTAGACGCGCGTTTTTAGTCAGTATTCACATGCATTACAGATTTTACGCGTTAAGCGCGCGTATAACTATAGTCAGTCGTGTTTTTTATTCCGGCGAAGATGGACGTAGCAGAAGCTGTATGCTTATGGACCTTATATAGACGAATGCAGCGTCGTAGGCAGAGAAATAGGAAATACTGATTATATTTATTTATTATATCTTAATACATAATATTTTTAAACAACCCTTTGCATACATTATATAATACAATTATTGATAAGTAAATTTTAGTCAAATAAATCAAGTTCACTGCCTGTTTCACTAACATTTGTTGGCGTTGGTGATGGTGCAGGTGCAGAAGTATTTAGTTGATTACTTTTACCAGCAAAATTGTGATCATAATGATACCCTTGTGTTGTGGTGTTGTGTGGCGTAGAATTATAACCATAATTTGGATATCCAAAGTTACTTGGCCGATATTGTTGTCCATACATAGCATGTTGATATCCATCAGATGATGATGTCTGATTTTGTAAAATTAAATTGTACATATCAATTTTAAGTTTGAGACGTTTGTCTTCAGGAACTTTTTTAATTTCTTTTACTAGTGATAAACAAAATAGTTTATCTTCATCATCCCCATCTTTTTTTTCGGGAACATATCGTTGAGCCATACTTTTTTCCAATATGTTTGCGAAATGTTCATCAGCTGGATGTAATTTTATTTTTTTTTTTTTGTTCTTACGACAATCTTCTTTAGGACTTCTAAAATTGTCATCTACATCATTTACGTTGTTAGAATTTTTAGTTATTTTTACATTTTCATCAGTTGAAAAACTGCTTTCAGTTACGTTATTTTCTACTGACCCTTGCAGAAACCGTAATCTTTCAAAATGTAAGTAAGTAGATTTGTTCGATCTTCCTGAACCTGATTTCACCATTTTACATTTTTTGGCTTCTCTTACATAATTGTCTCGTAAGCTTTTCCACTTTTTTTGTAAAGTTAATCCTAAATAAAATAATATAGTTATAATTATATAATTAGGCATAAGTTTTGAAGAAAAAAATTAAAAATGGTGAGGAAGGAACTAAACTGCATTTGTTTATGAGTTAAAGTAATAAAGTAATAAAATATAAGTAATTAAAATAAAGTAATACATACCAAGAACTTTCTTTTTTTCCTCTGTACAACCTTCTTCAGAAAAAATGAGTACTATTTCTTCCCAGGCATTTCTTTTTATTATTTTATTTGAATAATCACGACTGGTCATGTCCCAGATCGAGGGCCTTTTTTCGATTTCATCGATGAAAAATTCAGTATTGAATTCTTCCATTGTAGACAAAAAACGACGTAATGCCTTGAAAAACGCGTTGCAACTGAACACGTCAATGCAAACCTGTACAATGTTCAAACGCGCGTCAACTTGGGCTGACGCGCGTCGACAGGTTTTTTGCGTTATCGCTGCGTTGAACGCGCGTCGCCATCCAACGCGCGTTACCATGTGTACAGTTAACAGCAATTAATAGTAATTGTAAACGCCTCTCATGTGAACCTAGCCTTATGAGTTCTACAGTTTACAAAAAAAAACCATAATCGGTAAAGACAAGTAAAATAGTTAAAATAATTGAAATAAAAATCAATAGAAGTTAAATAATTTTGAAAAATTAATTTTTCAATAAACTGAAATTTTTTAAAAACTTTTGTGCCTATAATGAATATTCCCGAACTTTTAAGTGCATATTTTTCCAGTTTTTAGCGCATAAGTGTATGCTTATTTATGCGTTTTTTAGTGAATGAACTTACTAGTCCCGGTTATTACGGTGCAGAATATAGCAGTACGCGCATTGAACCGAACTCACACTTATATTAATTTATTTCACATACACTCCACGGGACATCTGTGCCTGTTGTATTAGTTGCTTAATTATTACTCCTTTGAATCTATTACTTGTGTGATAATGTAAATTTGACGTTTAAAACCCTTTATTCTTTATATTATAATATATGTAAACGATTTATTTTATTAAATAGATTTATACGAAATGTATATCATAATCATCACTTGCGCTCGGTGATATACGCGTACGACGCATGAGCTCTATTTATTTTACGACGTCGCACCATACGTCACTAAACTTGCACGTCTTCGAGGTATTTGTTCTTAATAAGTTTGTGTTCAAATAAGAAACAACAGGTTTAAAGAAAAGATTAATAAAATATACTTTAATAGTTAAAACACAATAAGCCGACTCCTAACTGGAATCGTTTGACATGAACTTGGTTACTTTAAAAATAAACAATAATTCAGTACATAGATTTGAGGACATAGCTTATAACGACTCTACCCGAGGAAAAGGACTCTGGCCAGGACGTGGGCTTTGAGGTTCGTGTAGGCGTTACATAGGTCCAGTCCAGTTCGAGTATTCGACCAATTCCCCTCGAGATGTGAGAACGCCCTCGTATTTGTACATTGTTGGTAAAGGATGTACGTGCTCGCTCAAGTACTGGTACAGGGAAAACTGTGGTACTAAGGACAATGCGAACGTAACGGATGTCACGTAGAAATTCGTCGCCCGTGTATATCCCGCGCAACACGACACTACGTGTTGGGCTTACTACATCAGTATGAATTGAACATTAGGAACGAATCGTTAATTTTTTTTTATATATATATATATATATTGAAAAGAGTATATACAAGATGTCTGTCCCGCGTAAATAATAATCCACTGCGATATCTCTTGAAATAATGAAAATAATGAATTTTTTTTATATATGTATATATGACTCACGGGGAAAAAGGAATACTAGTATTCGTATTATAATTAAATCTATATGTTTTAGTATACAATTTTGAAAAATTACATTGTATTTTATTATTTTCGAAAAAGGTGAAGACCGTTGTAGAGTTTATTCCTCTAAAAATTTCGACGTTTAGACTTTTTGTTTTCATTAACCTGATGATTTTTTATACATATATATATTTTTTATTTTTAGTTTAATGCCTATAGTTTTGTTTATCAAGAAACTATGATGTAATATCAAACAAACATTGAAAGTAATACACTATTTTTCTGTAAACCAAAGAAAATATTAAAAATCGTGAGGCCTCACGATAACAAAAAGTCGAAAGGTCAACATTTTTAGAAGAATAAACTCCATAATACAATGGCTGTATTTCAAAAATAAAAAATACAGATAAACATAGATATTTTATTGGAATATGAATATTTGTAGTCTTTATTCCCGTGAGACATATATATTTATATATATATATATAAAAAAAAAAAAAAAAAAATAGAGTTTAATTATCTTCATTATCTAAGGAGATATCGCCATGGGCATATCTGCGTGGGACACCCACGTATTGTATACTTTATCGACATTTAACAAATGCGTATAAAATTAATCGATATAAATGTGAAAATAAAAATATATTTTTTTTTTCAATTATACGTTTAACATTTTATAAATTTTTTTTTTTTTTTTTAAGAATATTTACAATCTGTAACAATTAATTGTACAATAAGCGGAATTGTGGACAATTTGTTCAGTTTTTTTATTTCTATTTTTTACATGAATTGGCACGAGGGAGAGGGACTACTTCGTAATTAAATAATGTCGAATGATATATAATACTGTAATACCTAAGGCTGGGATATTTATGTTAATACATATTTTTACTAAAACATGATAAATTAATTATGGCAAATGATAAATTCGTTTTACGTGATTTGCAATAAAATAAGACATATTTTATTTTACAAATGTTTACATACTTGTCGAATTGCCGCTTTTTTTTTTTTTTTTTCATACATATTTTGTAAATTTTACACGCAGTTTTAAACGAAAATTCGGGACCGAAGACGATTAAATATGGGGAACATTCTCTATATGATGTTACGAATAAAGACACGGTGGAGCTGAATTTTACCGACATCAGCGTTAAGACCAAATCGTCGTAGATTTAATTTTGAAAATTTTAAACATCTAATGGGTTTGCCATTGTTTCACTGTGAAACGATTAAAAACAAAAAAAAAATACAATAAAATTGTATTTTGTGAAAATTTCCAAAAAAACTTAATTTAACTCAATCGATATTACACGAATTCATATATCGATAATCAATGATTATCAAAGTTTTTTTGGCACGCCTATTGTTTGAACACGGACCGGGAGATTTATATTATTTATTATTGTTAATTAAAACGGCCTAAATATTTAGTAAACAAAATTAAATATACATTTGCAAATTGAAATTTATTTTTTTTTTTAATATAAATATATATATAAAAAAAAAAAAAAAAAACCAAATTCATTTCAATTTGCGTATGTATATTTAATTTTGTTTACTAAATATTTAGGCCGTTTTAATATAAAATCTCCCAGGTCCGAGTTCCAACAATAGGCGTGTCGATAATTGTCGTAACCGAATGAATTTCGTTCATCAGTCACAGTCGCGGCGACCGTACGCGGCCGCCGCCGGCGCCGCGCTATAAAAATAATCGTCACGTTATCTAAACCGAGATAAATAAACCAACCTGGGGGCTCGCCGTTCGCCAATCGTCTCTAGCGCGGCGCGCGGTGCGCTTCTACGCGTCGCGTTTCCGGGTTTATCGACCCCTCCCCGCGGCTTCCTGTTGCCGTCCCGCCGCCCGCTAACCCACCCCCGTCCCTTTCGCGCCGCCGCACGCTCTGACCCGTCGAACGGAGAAAAAAAAAAAAAAAAGGTCGGGCGACCGTACCGGACAACCGGACGACCGGTGGTTTTTTTTTATTTTTATTTTTATTATTCTTTTCCGTTTCTGCCGTCAAGACGGCAACACCACCAGACGACCGCAACGACCACGACGACGACGACGACGACGGGCACTCGCAGCGCATGTTTTCGTTTACGCGTAAGTATTCGTCTGCTCTGCTCCTACGTTCACGACAAAAGCGTAACCGTATGCGGATGGAAGATTTATTATTATTATTATTTTTTTTAATTTACCGCGCGAATTTTAATTTTTTTACTTAACAAGACAATACGAGTTTACGAGTTTGGTTCAACTGTCGGCGGGCGCTTAATTATTCACCCGTTTCGTTATTGTATTTTC
Organism: Tuberolachnus salignus; assembly: GCA_956483605.1. Classification (NCBI taxonomy): domain Eukaryota; kingdom Metazoa; phylum Arthropoda; class Insecta; order Hemiptera; family Aphididae; genus Tuberolachnus; species Tuberolachnus salignus. Next base: position 12,392,023 of record OY101431.1, read on the forward strand.
GCCTTAGTTGTTCTATTATTGTATTATATTACCGGATGATTATATTTTTTTTTTTAAATCGGATCCGGTCGTATTTGCACACGTATTATTATTTTTTTTATTTACTTCGTATTGACTATTACGTTATTTCGTTTTATATACATAAAAAAAATTGATGATTTTCAAATTGCCCCCAGCCCTCTTCTCTAAAACGACGCCCCTGATCGAGCACGTGTCCAGGGGGATGACTCATTCGGGAGGGGGACATGGCGTATCCCTCCCCCCCGTAACTTCATATAATGTACAAAACTTTTTTTCAGTATTATTTATTACTAAAAAAATAAGGATATCATTTTGAATGGAATGGAACATTTATTTTTTTAGATCTCCCCCCCCCCAAGAAAATCCTGGCTAACGCGACTGTCATTGTTTCACAGTGGTTTTTTACACCAATTATTGGCGGATTTAACCTCCGACAACGGAGTGGCGAAATAATGCAAATAATTTTTTTTACAATATTATTATATATATTGCGAAAATTATATTTTCGCATTATACCTCTAAGAAGGCAGTAGGTATCAATCGATAGTTAATTAATGTTTTATAGAATCGCTAAAACGCCAAAACGGTATATTAAATATTCTTATTGTTAGTAGGTATTTTTTTATTTTTTGTAAGTTATCCTATCAGGTTTAACGATAATCGATGCGGCAGCGGTTCCCCATCCGTGGTTCTCGATAGACGAGAAAACAAAAAGTTTTACGTACAACAATTTTATTTGTTGATAAGTAAAAAAATAAAAAATATCGTATTCGGTTTTAGATTCGAGCGGTACTCGAAAAATGTCAAAATAATGCGCGAATGTTGGGCGGATATAAAAAAAAATAAATAAAAATTTGGGAACCGCTGACAGGTCTATGGGTTTTTTTTTTCTTTCTGTAATTCTGGTTTCGACGGTGGTCAGGCAATTGAATAAAACCACGGAGTGGTGACTTGCTCGGTCCCTTTATTGGAATCCTCTTGAACCGCCTCCGCCTTGCCCGTCCGTGATTACCTACGACGTGTCAAAATCCAACAATGTGATAGAGTAGTTTTTCTACAAACACGTTTTTATCGTTTTTTTTTTTTTATCTTTCTAATCGGCATACCGGCACGTATCAGGGTATTTCACTTTTGTTCACATAACCCTGCCCGGTTTGTATTTCGAGACGCATGTACTCCGAGTGGCGACACGTTGGGCGAAGTCACAATAGGACCGCACTGTCCGGGGAATTCGATTTGGATATTTACGGACCTTGTGCATTGTATTATTGTGCGTATTGTACGGTTTTTATAAAAACGCGGTGAAAAAAAAAAAAAAAAAAAAAAAATTGAATGTTATTAGGTAAATGCGATGTCGGTCCAGAGGTGTGTCCGGAATAACGGCCGGTCGCCGTTGGAATTCGACCCAGCCGCCCTCTTCCCACGCCGCATTTTTAAATTGATTTTGCGCGGCGTCGTTTACTATGGAACCCGTATTTCCGAATTGTCACAAAACTAACAATACACGTCCGAAATCAATTTTTTTTTTACCGTTTTCAAAAACCGAAAATGCGATTTTCGTTCGAATATCCCGAGGGTAAAATTATTATTTTAAATCAGTTCGAAATACGTATAAGATTTTTATCGATTCATTCAAATTACCGCATCATTCATCGAATTCGCTAATATTAGTCCGGTACTATCATAAATTATCTACGTCCTTATTAACGATATTTTTATATAAAAAAAATGTACGCTTATTACACCGCGGTATACAGCGGATGCTATGTACCGAATTTCAAATGGTTAATCGTGTATATTATAAACGAAACTTTGTTGAAACGATTTTATTCTTTCAGAGTCGAGTAGAATCGAGTACCTATCTAAGTAATATCGCATACCCAATAGTATGATAATTAAACCAGACATATTTCGCATCGTCATCGGTATACAGGCCGTCACTGTTGTTGTAGATGAGAAGTTGAAAGGCGTAATTTATTAGTTTGTGTCATACTGATAAATTATTGCAACCCAAAAACGTTTCTGAGCTTTTCTGAGATAGTATATAATACATATATATATATACAGGGTTATTTTGGGGGGTGAAAACACTTTTGATTTTCCAACGGCAACATATTATTAAAAATTCCGTATATAGATTAAGTATTAGTTGAGAAAAACCACGGATATTTTTTCTTTTTCGTCTACTCGTCGACGAGAATTTCCTCTTTCGAGTTTGTTGTTCTGTGGGTCGTAGAAGAGTAGTAGATAAACGTTTGTGCGGCACCACTACTCTTTCTACCCACAGAACGACAAACGCGAAAGAGTAATTTCAACACCGAATTTTATTGTAGCTAATACCTTCATTACAAATGTATGGAATTTTTTTTATAAAGGTTGCCATTTGAAAATCAAAAGTAACAATATTTGTAGAACTGTTTGTTTCTTAAATTATCAAAAATAAAAATTCATTGGTTTTCGAAATGTCTAGTATAAAGTGTAGACCCTTAAATGGATCACTCTGTATATATATATAAATACTATTTTTTCCCGTTTAATATGATGATTAAATATAAGCAATTTTTTTCAATAAATGTCTTTACTGTATCCACACAATTTCTATACTATATCGTAATCATAATGGTTAATTATGTTATTTGTATTATTAGCTTTGTCGATAGACTTATAAATTATAATCTATAATATTATTATAGTGTAATAATATAATCATTTTTTTATACAATATTGCATTGTAAAAAAACCATTTAGATTAAATAATATAAATTATATAGTCAAAAGATAAAAACTGTTTAGACGAGAACGCACATACACACACACACGCGGATTTCCAAGCTGTGCGTCGCGATTAAATTATACAATTTTTTTATTTTATTTTTACAAAATAAAAAAAATAAAAAATGAGTGAACATTTAACTTGCTTTGAATTAATTTAGTCTGTATTAACTTAACTTTAAGAGTTAAAAACAATGTTTTAGAGATAAAATAGATTAAGGAGAGTAAGTTTCAAAATCATCTTGAACGTATAGACCACGGATTTATTATATTGCAATTAGATTAGTCGTAGATTTCCTAAAATCCATCAATATCGAACACTGAAGTCGGGAAAATGGCCGTCTTTTCCTATTATAACGTTTTGGAAATCGGTAGGTGACCATTTATTGTTAAAACTAATTTTATTAAATCGGTACATAGACGGTTTGTTAGGAACTGTCCTAATAAAATATTTACAGGAAGCGGCATTAATTTATTTTCGTAAGTAATAATTTAAACGTTACAACTATAAAATAGGTTACATACAATTCAGTTTGGTCAAGGGGACGTGTTTCGATTGTAAAAACAGTTTTGCCCGGACAACTCGTATACTGTTTTCGTATTTACAGTGGTGTTACCAAAAATGCATAGCACATTGAAATTAACTATATCTGTGACGTAGCGTGATCATATATTTTTTTTATTTTTTTATTTATTTTTTTTGATACCCAATTTACCCTTTATTTAAGTGAATTAAAACACCAAAATAATCGAAATTTTACAAACCGATAACTTTTATTGTATTATGTTATTATCGAAAAAAATAAGCACGCTACGACACAGATAACAGATTCTTCTGCGTATACTATGCAAATTTTGGTCGTTCGGTTGTTTTGGGTTTTCGTATACATTTTATTTTATATCGCGATTGTACAAAAAATACTCGCGATAACGACACCGGACACCGTGATCTAATGCTATAAATGCAAAGTAGAACGGTGTACAAACAAAACGTAATCCAGTCTGTAGTGATTAAGTCGCCCAAAAATATTTTTAAAATCAATGTCGGATGTAGAAATTGTATTTATTTTTTTAAAGAAAAACGTTCCTAAATTTTTATTACGAGTTTTGTGATTTGAAAACCTACTATATTATTTTAACGAACCAATTATAATGAACTTAAAATTTCTCAAATTGAATTTTACTATAATCATTTTTACATGATCCTTTATAATCGTTAATCATAATGTAAATCATATGTGTGGTTTTATTTTTTGATAAGAAAATTCGGCCATTCTTCGATATAAATTTTTAGTTGGCTATCTATATTAGTAATATACACCTGTGGTGCACTGTGGCGTATTTTGGATGATTTTTCGGAGGGTCTCCAACATTTTAAAAAAACTTTACGGTCCCGTTTTTAAAATAATTATTTGCTGATAAAAAAAAAAAAAAAAACCAATGAACTTACTTTTTTTCAAATTACTATGGCAATTACATACTTCTAATTGACAAGTAACTTCACATTTTAAACTCCGGTATATAAGTATAATGATTCAATTAAAGGTGTATTATTGCTTAATACTGAATACTAACATTTATTTAAAAAAATCACCTTTCTTAATCAGTGGCGTGCAATTTATGTATTTGTATTGCATATACAATTATGCAATATACATAATACATATTTTATATTTAATTAGGTGTTATAAATAATAAATAAATAAATAAATACATTTATATTATCGCATGAATTCTATACAATTGTACACAAACACAAGGGTATTTGTAAATATTCGATAAAATAATATATAAATACCTAATAATATAATTTTATCGCTATAGTTTGTAATAAAAAAAAAAAAACATTTTTTTTTCAGGTTATTCCATATAATATAACGTTCTTATCATTTCTATAAAAACAGAACAATAAAAACGGACACGATGAATAACGGAAATAATAATTTTAAAATGTTATTCGTCATAACGGTTGTGTTCCTTTTCGCCGGCGACGCAGTAAAAACTTGGGGTGAGTCATTGCCAATAAAAAAGTAATATATAATATAATAATAACAATAAAAAATACTCACTTACTCATAGGACTTAAAAAAAAAAAAAAATTAAAGCCAATAACTTTCCAGCTGATGAATACTCGTATAATTTTTTATCACAATCGAATAAACGTAAAAAATATACAGCTGAAAAGTTAATACACTATTGACATTGTTATATTATTTTATTTATTTTTATTGCGTATATTTATATGTATAATTCTGTCTATTTTTTTTACATTTATTCGATTGTTATTTTATTGAATATCTCTAAAACAATTGTTGTTTTTTTTTTTTATCTTTCGATTAATTTATCAACAGACCTAGGCGTGGTGACTCAAGGACAAATTCAATTTTTCACGAACAACGTTATCGATAAAACGGTGGACGTTCCGTTGGGTCGGATGATAGCCATGGCCTACGATTCGATCAAAAAAGATTTGTACGTCAGGGCCAACAACAACGAGTTTGGCGGCGTATTCCGGATAAAAACCACCGGAGACCGCGCGTACGCCGCCGTCGAACCTATCGTCGGCAGTAAGTCGGGCAATTTTTTCTTTTTATACGCCCTCGTAATACAATATAACACTGTCTCGTCTTTTTTTTTATTAAAAAAAATATATAATCAGTCGTCTATTTGTGATGGGGGGGGGGGTGGGTGGCAAATGTACCGTAGCCGTAAACCAACTCGTCCAACTGACTTTTAGTCCACTAAAAGGAAATCGGTGTTAGCGTTTTTGAACGCGGAAACGACTTGTCGGAAAATATTTTTTATCTCGATAGCGGTAAAACCAGCCAACGATGAAAATTAAAAAACGCGACTTAATATTTTTCTTCGTGTCTGACGTTCAGTTAAATGTATAACAAAAATCATAACATGTTTTAGCACTCTCACAACTCGCGTCACAACATAATCGATTTTGTTGATAATTTGATTTTAATTCGGTTAAACCACGCCATATGTTTTCGGGCGTCCTTAAATAATTTAAAACCGATTATTATTCAATTTATTTAAGTCGCTTTAAGGTGTTTACAACGTAAATCTTAATTTAAAACAAATATTGATGACAATTTATTAATTTTTTAGCGGGGTGATGGTGGCTAAATATGCTGTACCAGGACGTGAAATTTCCATATACTGACCCGATTATATAATATATTTTATTGACGTTCGTCTTGTCTTATTGCAGAACAACCTTACCAGATTATGGGTATGGCGTTTAACGAACAAACGTCCACGTTATACTGGACCACCGGTAATGTAGGCACTGTAAACTACGTACACGTGCCGGAAAACCGGACCAACGAACTCCTGAAGGGCCGCGTTCTGCTGGGGTCCGAGTCGGATCAATCGCTATTCAAATTGGCAATAGACGTTTGTCGAGGGTGAGTGGACGACCGAAAATAGTTTTGGATTCTCGGGTGCAACGAGTGTTCGAAAGTTTCGCCGAACACTAATATTATTATATAACTCTTTTTTCTAGACTCTCTAAAAAATAATTGAACAACAGTTGAGCGTACTGTTATAGTTATAGTTTTTATAAGCGTTTAAATTTAAACATTTTAACGTACATCGTACAAATCACGGACATTTCGAAACATATTTTACCGAACTTCGTGAGCAGAACTTTTTCCATTTATCCGGTAACGCAATCTCCATCTCGTCCTACACATCTTCCTCTGAAATATTTAAAGGCGGCGATAGAATGGCTGGCCTGGAAATGGAAATTTTCCAGATAGCCTGGTTAACAGTTTTCAAATAATAACTACTTTTCATGACTATACTGCCTCCGTGGAATTTCGAATCATTTAAAAGTTGATTAATCAATTGATTCTTTTAAAAAAATCAAACCATTTATTGTGGATTATATTTCTCAAGTATTTCCACACGACATTGTTCGAAATTAAACGCAAACTTTAGACAAATTACTTTTACATACCAAAAAACTCGTCTAAATATTTTAAATTACCTTATATTAAAAAAAAAATAAATAAATTGATTTAGCTGTGTTTTGGCCGGCACTACAATTATTCACTTTAATCGACCGAACAATATTTTTACGTAATTTCATATAAGCCGTACAAATTAATATAAATGTCGGGTTCGACCGTAGCCAGACAAGGATTTAATTGATATTTTATCGGGGTAAAAAACGTCGGGTGGCTACGGATAAATTCCAATCGCCCTCTTGCTCCGAAATTGTTTCCCATTCACTTCTCATCCGTGTAAATATTATAACCACTTCTCACTAGTGTACGGCCGCGGTGAAAATATCGTTAACTCGAATTTGTATTTATTTATTAATTTTTTTTTTTTCTCTTATTACTCTCGTGTAGATATCTTTACTGGATCAAAAAGGTGGACCTTAAACATTACAGAATCGAACGGTCGCGGTTAAACGGATCGGAACGACGAGACGTCGTCAGCGTGAACGGGTATATCAACGACATGGTGATCGACGTGGAACGAAACATGTTGTACTGGATCACCGGCGACAAAAATCCGGAAAATTACGCCATCGAGTGCAGCGAACTCGACGGCGCCTTCCGCAGGACGTTGTACAGCGCCGGCAAAACCGAAATGAACCACGTCGCCGTGTTCACCGGGAAAATTTATTGGGCCAGTTGGACTTCCCTGTACAACTTTAGCAGGAACAAGTACGGGACGGGCACCAAACCCAAGACGCTGGCCGTTTTCACCGACCGGGTGGACCAACTGATAACGTCGACCCGGGGCACGCTGGTCAATGTTAACAACACTTGCGTGGCCAAGAGGAAAGTAAGTATCGATGATGACGGTTTCTCATGACCGTAAGTTTACTGTTAACGAAAAAACTATTCCGGGAGATAATTCGTTTAAAATGCGTTTCGATAAAATTAAAATTGAAAATCGTCATGATTCATATCAAATGTTTTTTCCGTCTCGAATTGTTGAGAATTTTAATGGATCAGAAAAAAATTGTATTCACATAAATTGTAAAATAGTAGGTATGCGAAACGCCGCAATTTATACGGCGGTTGAATGTTTGATTTCAACAAAAATATCCACTTTTAACGCTTATAAAGAAAACAATAAAAATAATTAATAAATTACGTTCCACTTTTTGCATTTTCGACGGTCCAAAAAGACTTTAATTCAAATAAAACAAACAAAAACAACTAGGAAACTCCAAACAGCTAATAAGAACTTAAAAATCGCAATAACGTTTTGAAAATCGTACCACGTCTAGAAAGAGCTATTAAACGTATTCGGTGGAAATTTCAGGCCTGTACGGTTATTTTTAACTGAATAACAAAAAAAAAAAAATAATCAAAATTACGTAAATTTTTCCTTTTTCCCTTAATTATTAACACAACTGGGAAACTTTAAAAATTATACCCTCACTAAGGCACCGGGGCGCATATTTTTATTTTGTCAAAGTAAAACAATCGTTTCCAATCGAAGATTTGCAGTAAATTCGCTTCAAGATTAGATTTTGTATATTATATGATCCGAAAAGAGGTGTACCTAGAAAATATAGCCGAACAATTTATGAAAAATAATTCACTTATTTATTGCTTTTCGTTACTTAACGTGTAAGATGTTTTATGTAAAAACGTTGTCGAGTTACGGCCAGTAATTATGTAATAATGCTAATAACCCAGCGACGTATTTAGGATTTTCCCGCACTGGGTACACATTTTCTTCATGACCCTGCTGGCCTCCCTCGGTTTTCATATTGTAGATATTATCAATTTAGTTCTAAGATGTACTTTGTAAATCACACCCAGTTAAATACACGCAGGTTTATGTACATAATTATTTTACGTAACCTTTATTTTTTTTTTTTTTTTTGTAATTCACATGTAATTAATATATTTATTTAAAAGTAAAACAAATAAATACCAAAGGTTACAAACACGATGTAGACAACAAAATAATTATACGGGGTGTACACGTTTATTAGTGTCGTGATAACAAATCGATTTTGATAAAATAAAGTCGATTTTTATAAAATATTTGATAAGGACAATTAGTTTTTTTTAAGGTGTGCAATACGGCTGAATAGCTGCCACCGTTATATTTGCTTCCCAAAGTTTACTGCCCACCCTCCTCCCCCCAAACACCAAAAAAAAAAGTACTGCTCCGGACAATTTTTCTCAATTTCCCCCAGTCTCTAAACACGAAACTGCAGTAATCCTTATTGTCAGTTTAATTTAAAAGGCTGGTGGGTAATGGAGTTTGTGTCTCTCTGTGTTTCCGAAACTCGAGCCGCCACTGGCAGCGTAACAGTACGCTCGGGGGATCTCAAACAATAATAGTAAAACGATCAAACAACATTCGGTACTTATTTATGCGATGTGTTTTCAGAAAATTGCCGGGAGACGAGTTTTGACACAGGATCAGAAATCCATGTTGTTGTGCCAGAAAAACGGCGTATTCCGACCGGACAAGACGTGTTTGTGCTACGTCGGATACGAGGGGAAATACTGCGAGCTGCGCATCAGTGTGCGCCCGTTCGACCGGTTCAAGACGTCGAGTTCGGCCACGGCGTTCTGTCCGTGCCTAGTTTTATACGTTTTCGCGGCACTCGGTAATTACTATTACCGCGTCCGCTCTATCCGGTAAAACTGTCGGCAAATATTTTAACTAAAAATAAACAATGTCAATGCGGCAAATCACTAAATCAATTATTTTTTGAATTTAACGCATTAAAAGTATAAAAAATTAAAAAATAAATAAATAATTTTAATCCCACCCCAAAAAAACAGCTCTTTATACATTTAAAAAAAACATTAAATGTAAAAAATATTAAAAACCGGTGCCGCAAAATGCACAGTATTTTATAAAAATTGTTTTATGCTGGAGCCAATATTCAGAGAGAATCGGTTCTAAAATATTTTAATAAATAATAAACAATGTAAATACAGAAATATCTAAATAAATTATTCTTTGAATTTAACGCGTTAAAAATCTTAAAAAAAAAAAATTTATATATTTTATATTTCCCTCCCAAAAAAAAAAAACAGCTCTAAATTCATTAGAAAATATTAACGTAAAAAAAAATCCAAATGAAAAATCATGTAATTTAGCACCGCAAGTACTTATACTGTTATACATTATATTCAACTTTTTTATTTTAACTATTCGAACTTTGTAACAATATGACTAAAAACAAATATTAAAAAAGCAATTTGCCGCAAAATTCACTGCATGTTTTATACTAGGGCTAATATTCAGAGAAAATCGGTTCTAAAATAATGTTGATAAATATTTTAATTAATAATAAACCATTTAAAAATCTTAAAAAAATTTAAAATAAAAAAAAATTTATATTATATATATCCCCAAAAACAGCTAAAAATTCATTAGAAAATATAAAATGTAAAAAAAAAAAAAAAAAAAAAAATATTAAAAATCAATTTGCCTCAAAATGTACAGCATTTTTAAAAAAAATTGTATACAGGGAGAATCGGTTCTAAAGTGAAGTCGATACATTTTTTAATTAATAATAAATAATGTCAATACAGAAATGACTGAATCAATTATTCATTGAATTAAATGCATTAATAATCTTAAAAAAATATATATATATATACCCCCCCCCCCAAATAAAAAGCAGCTAGAAAATATAAAATGTAAAAATAAATTAAATAAAAATCCAAATTAATAATCATAAAACGCAACACCGCAAGTTCTTATATTGTTATGTTATACATTTTATTCGAACTTTGTATCAATATGCATGAAAAAAAAAAAAATATTAAAAAAAACCAATTTTCCGCAAAATGAACGGCATTAATTTTTTTTTTAATTTTTTTATACATGTAATAATTTCCAGGGTTTATCGGTTTTCTAATATAGTTTCGACTAATATTTTTAAGTTTATCTCTTATTACATATACAATATAGGCTCGAATAAATAAACACTACGTCGTACAAAACGATGAGATCAGAGGCCCCGTCATTAATTTACCATAGGTATTAATAATATTATCATATTTTTTTTTTTTTTTACCTACTATAACGAATAATTTAAAATATAATATTGACAATGTTCCGTAATTTGTACTTTTTTTTTTGTAATTTTATTCCATTTTCATACAGTCTAATTTTATGTATTTTTTTGTTCAACATAATAATAACAATGTACTATAATTTGTATTTTAATTCAATTTTCATACAGTCTAATTTTATGTATTTTTTTGTTCAACATAATAATAACAATGTACTATAATTTGTATTTTAATTCAATTTTCATACAGTCTAATTTTATGTATTTTTTTGTTCAACATAATAATATCAATGTACTATAATTTGTATTTTAATTCAATTTTCATACAGTCTAATTTTATGTATTTTTTTGTTCAACATAATAATATCAATGTACTATAATTTGTATTTTAATTCAATTTTCATACAGTCTAATTTTATGTATTTTTTTTTTTTTAACATTATATTTTATTGTGTTATTAAAATTTTAATACTTACGCAATTCAATTATACAGACATTTTAACCGCACAGTATCTTAATATTTTACGTCCTTTGTATAATCGCTTGAAACTAAAAATTAAAAAAACAAAACATAAATAAGAAAATGAATCGCAAATTTTAAAAAAGGGAATTCAGTAAATACAAAAATAAAACATCAACATTTTGTGTTCAACCATTTGATTTTTGGAAATTTAATTGAGAAAGTGAAAGTTTATTTTTAACCGAGTTACAACAAAAATTAAAAAAAATTGAAAATAAAAAAACCATTATAACCGTAAATTTTTCCGTTATATTTTACACGATTGTGGTACACGGTGGTGAAATAATTATATGGTTTTTCATAAATAAAAATCTGTATACACGTACAAAAAATAATGGAAAAGTTAACTTGGACAAAATTCCAAATGGACTCTTTTGGAAATTCACGATTCAAACAGATATGTCAAATACGAATACAAAAATATCCATACATAAAATAAAAAAAGTATGTTCGGTGTTTCTCTAAAAAAAAAACTCAGCATGGAGTAATATTAGTTATGATAATTTAAAAAAAAAAAAAAAAAAATACTGAAACACCTTCATCGCAATAAGGGTGCTCATTATTATACGTGAAAAATCGAGAAAGAAGGAAATAGAAGAAATATTAATTTATACACTTTAAACGCTTATATAACTCCCCCTCCCCAAAAAAATAGTAAAATAATAATAATCTATAACATTACACAACTTTATTTTTATTTTTCGTCATTAAGTATGACCTCTGATGAACCTCGTGTACAATTTAAAATTGTTTCTGGTCGGCCAAACCAATTGTATCCCCTTGAAACCAAATAAAAACTAAGAATACTCGAAAATGGCTAGCATGATCATACCAAGAAAGAGATAATATAATTATTCTGAACAAATTTTAGGTCTTTGCTAATATTTTCAACTAAATTGCAACAAAAATGAAAAAGTCGAAAATAATAAAAAAATTATTACCGTAAATGTCCCGTTTTTTTTCCGGTAGCATATACACGCGTATGATACACGGTGGTAAAATAATTCTATGGGAAGTCACCATTAGAAGTATTAAAAATATTTTGCTCTTCATGAGAGTTTATAACTGTTATCGATACTCAGGGTCGTATTTCAAGTCCATGAAATCAAAGTATGGAATTGCCGAAATTGTTTTTATTATTCAATTTATTAGTTTTATTATTATACAGTAACACCATAGTTACCGCGACGATTTTACCTCATTTTTGTTAAAATATTTCAGTAGTTTCTAAGATATGCACACATAAACACAAACGCCCGCCGGCAACGCGTAGCTCGTTAGTTTTGTGCTAAGATCCCGACCACTCTGACCGGGCTACAACCACATAATATATTGGAACATTTATTCATTTCTATTGAAAAAAAAAAAAAAAAAAACCAGAACGGGTAAAACGATTTTGCCCCGGGCGTTAAAACAATCCTCCGGTCTTGTCGGCCATCACGATTCCCCAAAACAAATTTCCTAAAAAAATAATGAGGTATATTTGTCTTGGTCGGCGTGTGGCTGCTTTGGTTCTTTGCCCAGGGGGAGCGAATATTTTTTGATATACATAAATGTGTACTTATATGAGTTTTCGCTTTCCAATGCAGGAGCGACAAACTAAACCAAATATATTCAAGGGCCCCATTTTTATATATATATAGATTTAAGTTTCTATTAGGATAAAATTATTATTATTAAAATTTTAATGTCTATAAAACAAAAAAATTAGTTCAACCGTAACCCTTTGAATGTTTCCCAAACACCGATTAGTCAGAGTAGAATCAGTGATATGATTTACATTTTAAATAAGCCATATTTTTTTTTTACAGATTTTCGGGATTTAAATGAAATTTTCTCAAAAAAAAAAAAAAATATATACATAATTCTATAAACAACTAATAATTGAACTGTTTGCTCGAAATGCAGATTACGCGGTAAAGAGTTTCATTTCACTACAGAGTAAATATTTATTTGAGGTAGACAATTTTTTAGGTTGCACACGATACTGAAGTTAATATTCAATTATTGCCTTTTTTTTTTACTGTTATATATTCAATATATAAAATATAAACATTTACTATTTATCACTTTAAATAATATAAAAATAAATTATTTTAACGAAAATTATATTACAAAATCTAAATCTCTGCGTTTCATGTTTGCAAAGCGGTTGATAATGTTTTCTTCGGTGATTTTAAATTCACGGTGTACATTTAATCATGCTAACCCAACTAGCCGTTCTTCCCCCATTTGTGGACGCAGCCATTATTATCAATGGTTTGTAGGTACTATCATATTATAATAAATAAGCCGCTGGTATTAATATAAAATATTTTATGTACAATTTCAAACGAGCCTAAAGACGACAACGCGTACTGTCAAAAATCAAAATGTAAAATGACTAGGGGTGATGAAAGCATTACCCCTATGCCCTCCCTAAACGGTGCCCATGTTGCGGAGCCGTATGGCCGACGGTGTTATTTGAGGTGGACGTACCGCACATTATGAGATGGGTTGTGGGTGAGAGTGTTGACATTTTAAATAATCCTCCGACTACCTCACTCTCTCCCCTATTCCCATGTTCCCTCTATTCCTCTTAAAGTTACGGGACCTGACGATAATACATTGATCGTACGCCTATGACAAATCGTCGAACTGTGACGCGCGCGGAGTGGGCCCGTCAAATTAAAAAAAAAAAAAAAAAAAAAAACCTTACTTATTTTGTAATTCAATCTCGAAACGTATATAATAATTAATAAATATTTCGGTACAATTTATTTGTCTGGCTAGAAATTTCGGTTCCCGGTTTAAACAATACGCCGAACTAAACAATACCATGGAACATCATTTGGAATATCGACTTTCAACAAAATTTTTGTATTAGAGAAAATATCTGATCTTATTACTGAAATACGTTATCAAACGAACAGTGATTTGTTTCATAATGGCGTTTTAAGTTACTTACCTTAAATCGTGATAGTTGGAATTGACATATAAGACAATATGGTTGGAAACTGTTTCGTTCTATGAAAAATAACTCTTTTTCCCAGTGTAATTTAAATGCTCCATGTTCTTCTTCATACTTGCGTTTCTTAGACACGATAATTATTTTTTTTATAAACATTACAATGTTACACTCACAACGACGAACAGAACTATGAAGACAGTGACCATGTGTATTTCATGATATTTATGGTATTTATAAAGGCAAAATTAAAATTAAATTTAATCCGACATTATATTGTTTCCCATTCTATACATTTTATTACATTTGATATCTTATCTTATTTATTATTAAAATTATAAAAATGTGACGTTTTTTTTTTTCCATTCCGGCTCTTCTATATTTATTAATATATTGGGCGGCTCGCGAGTCTCTTCTCGCTGGCCACCCCTGCTATATAATATAAATCGAAATAACGAAAAACGTGGCGTTTCGTGGACATCACAAACCAGAGGAAAATAAATAAAAATCGCCGATGTATTATCGTCGCCCGGGCAATATGTGTTTTCGAACGACAACGGCGGCGTTTCCGAGAAGTTTCTCACCCCCCCGTCGACCGAAAAATGAGAAAATTGGGGTGCCGGACGAGTGTCGTGCACACAATAAGCCTCCTACTGTCCAAGGTAGGACACCGAGATAGAACACGAGAATAACAAAAGAACATTATTATTATTATTATTATTGTCGAGTGACGGTGTATAATATCGGCCGGGGGACGTTATTCCAGACCCAATCGGCGTTCGGCCCGGGCGGTTTTACAAAACGAGTCTCGGTCGCGCGTTGGTCCAAACCGTCGGGGACGCTACCCGAGCAAATCGGTGTCTCGAGCCGACCGAAATATTGGATTTTCACCGGTCCGAGGAACTGGTAAAAAGTGTACCGGCCCCCGGGAATGTGCTCGCGCCCGCCGTGGGCGGCGGCGACTCCGGGTCGAGTCCCCGCGGCAGGGAGCCAAATGTGGAAACGGTCGCATTCCGTTCGTACGATACGTGACCGGGCCGCCGGAATCCTTATCGGCAAACCGCCCCCCGGAGCCTGTCCGGCACTGCCGACACCACCCGGACCTGAACGATCTGCAAGCGGGCGCCCTTTGCCGTGTCCGATTACGATGCCGTTCGCGTCGCCGGTTTGAAAATCCGAATAATTTTTAATTTCCGATTTACCAACCGAATAGAGCTCTCCGTACGCATACCCGTATCGTCTTGTATCGTTGGAAAATTCTGCCCCGGGGGCATTGTAATAAAAAGCTTATCCGTCCACGAGGGTAGGTAAACTGAAACAATTACGAAAAATAAAAACTCCCTCCACCTGTTCCACAAACGAGGGGTTCGAACCCGGCAACGTGTAGTTTACGGCGCGAGCCGCATACGTTTTGTTGTTTTTTTTTCCTTTTGTTTCTATTATTATCGCAGAAAACGATCACAAAACCCATTTTTCGAATGTTTCACTGAATGAGGTATTTTTCCGGTCGACCGCAAACAAATTAATGCCACAGCAGCGACTCGATCCGGCAGAGAAATCCAGACGTTTGTTCTGAATGAAAGATACTCCGTCGGATTTATTTAGTGAGCGTTTGGTTAGATTAGGTTATATAGCGTTAAACGCGTATGTATTACGAGAAAAAACAAATTAAATATAATAAAAAAAAAATTAATACATCGCTGTCCCCTCGAATGTAGTCCCGGAAATACGTATTGGAAATACGCGGCCGGCGGGCGGTAGTGGTAGGGCTTGGCTCGCGTTACCCGTCAGTGTTTATTATTTTTGTTGTGTTTACGTTGTGGCCGCGCGCGGAAATTCGGAGTGAGCCGCCCGGTCCCCCCCCCTCTACGTATCGTTCTGTGTGCGCCCACGGTCGTTAGGGTCCGCCACCGCAGGTGTTCCCAACGGACGATAAAAAAAAAAAAACAACGACAACGTACCGTCGAGTCCCGGCGGCCGCGGAGGCGGTGGCGGTGGCGGCGGCGATACGGTGCGGGTGCGGGGCGAAATAATACTGCACCGTGATTGTTCGAGTCAGTAGTCGGTGCTTAGCGGTTGGACGCGGAATTGTCTTCGGGATGTCATAAAATACCGCCGCACAACAGACTATATAAAATAATTACACAATTACGACAATAGACCACCAATGGCATTATGGACGACCGGCACGTGGCGATCATAAACACGGTCCTTTTACGTGTGTTGTTGCCGTTGTTTTTCATCGTTTTCGCAGTTCACAATCTCGTGTGTACGCACGAGAAACAACAAGGTGAGTAATATACTCTGTTCGAAATATTTTACGATTTATAACAATAATTTCAACATTTTGTTTGTTCGTTGATGTATAACGACAACATAATCGCAATATAATCGCAATAAACGTTAAAATTGTATTAAAACAAAAAAAAAAAAAATCAAAAAAACTGTATCAAACAAACGTCGCGTGCATTTGGAATGACAACCGGTCGGTTTGTCGACAGTTGACGACGACTGACGATCGGTGACGTGTGCGGCCGGGAATTTTTAATGAACGGACGGGCGGGGCTGGCAGGTGATCGTTATGATCGTTCGTCGAAAAAATCGTACATGTCCGGACACGTCACAAGAGGGGAATTTTAAACCGGCAATCGAAATTTCTATCCGGAAAATAAATTGTACCGTAATATTTATTAATTATTATATACGTTTAAAGACTGAATTACAAAATTAATAAGGTTTTTTTTTAATTTGTCAAGCCCGCTCCGCACGCGCCACAGTTCGACGATTTGTCATAGGCGTACGATCAATGTATTATCGTCAGGTCCGGTAACTTTAAGGGGAATAGAGGGAACATGAGAATAGGGAATGGAATGAGGTAGTCGGAGGACTATTTAAATTGTCAACCCTCCCGCCCTCTATCCCATCCCGTAATGTGCAGTACGTCCACCTCAAATAACACCATCGGCCTTATGGCTCCGCACCCATGGGTGCCGTTAAGGGGGGGGCATAGGCGCCATGCCTTCCCCACCCCTAGATTTTGATTTTTGACATTACACGTTGTTTTGGGAATAGGGGGAACATTAGGAATAGGGGAAACATTGGGAATAGGGGAATAGGTGGAGGGGTGAGGAGGTCGGAGGAGTATTTAAAATATCAACCCTCACGCCCCCACAACATCCCGTAATGTGCGGTACGTCCACCTCAAATAACACCGTCAGGAATTTGGCTCCGCACCGTGGGCACCGTTTAGGGAGGGCATAGGGGCAATGCCTTCACCACCCCTAGTCATTTTACATTTTGATTTTTGACAGTACGCGTTGTCGTCTTTAGGCTCGTTTGAAATAGTACATAAAATATTTTATATTAATACCAGCGGCTTATTTATTATAATATAATAGTACCTACAAACCATTGATAATAATGGCTGCGTCCATAAATTGGACAAGAACGGCTAGTTAGGTTAGCATGATTAAATGTACACCGTGAATTTAAAATCACCGAAGAAAACATTATCAACCGCTTTGTACACATTTATGTATATCAAAAAATATTCGCTCCCCCTGGACAAAGAACCAAAGCAGCCAGACGCCGACCAAGACAAATATACCTTTTTTTTTTTTAGGAAATTTGTTTTGGGGAATCGTGACGGCCGACAAGACCGGAGAATTGTTTTTACGCTCGGGGCAATATCGTTTTACCCGTTCTGGTTTTTTTTTTTTTTTTTTTTTCAATAGAAATGAATAAATGTTCCAATATATTATGTGGTTGTAGCCCGGTCAAAATGGTCGGGATCTTAGCACAAAACTAACGAGCTACGCGTTGCCGGCGGGCGTTTGTGTGTATGTGTGCATATCTTAGAAACTACTGAAAAATTTTAACAAAAATGCGGTAAAATCGTTGGGGTAACTATGGTATTACTGTATAGTTACAAAATTAATAAATAGTACGAGTATTCGTCCGTTTTTTTTCATTTTGCGATTTTTTTTGAAAATAATTATTAAATTTATTTAATTATTATAGTCGTATTATTATTATTTTATGACGATTTTTTTTGTTTTTTTTTTTTTTTAATCGGATCCGGTCGTTTAAATATGTACTCACATACACAACTCTAGGAGGTTAGGTAATATTCGAATTGTTTTATACTTGTTATAATCGTAGACCTGTTTGTCAATCGGATTTTGTCGCGTATCAAAAGTAAAATATTGGATATATTTTTTTTCCTTTCAAATTTTCGAGTATTAACTACTACAAGAACTTTTCGTCTAAATAATTTTTTTTTTATATAAATAATTTTAAACTTAATATTCTGAGCGGAACAAGGAATCTAGTTATTACTTTCTATTTTTTTTTTTTTTTTTGTAAGCATTTTTTCTATCAGAACAGTTCATCCGATTTTTACATTCCTATACTGTTTCCCGTAAAAATGTTTGTCTAGTTGGTACATTAAAGAAGTCGTTTTCCGATTTATTAATGAGTTTTTTTAACGCGGTAGAGAAAACTACCAAAACAATGACGGAAAAACGGCAAATACGAATTCGTCAAACTCGAGTTTGATTACTTCGCTCAATAATTGTTTTTCGTTTGCGATTTATCGTTGCATAAACTAAATTACTATCCATATACTACCTTCCCGACTTCCCACCGACAACAGTGACCCATCCATGGTGCGATGTATGTATAGACATAATAATATTCGACTTTAACCTTGTAACGTTATTTCTATACATTTCTATTAATTACACTTTCGGTCGGGTATCAACGAACTGTTAAAAAACTATACCTGCCTCCGGTATCCTAACGACATCGTTAAATTCAATATACGATACATTTGAACGCCTTGTAATTTTTTATAATGTACGATATTAGTAGTATGATAATAGAAACGACGTTCGAAAACCAAACAAAATGTGTCATCTATAATTTAATCGTATAATGATGGTATATAGTACACGTGTGTTGTACCACGCTATTGGAAAGCGCATTTTTTATAAAAAAAAATGTTTAAAAAATGTCCTTGATCCCGAGCGATGACCGAATTGAATTTCGTCATCGGCGGCACGATTTATTAGAAAATTGATATGGGTATTTCTCGAACAAAACCTTCTTAACGATCGTAGGCACGGTTAGAGCTTAATGATTTTTTTTTATTTTTTTTTTTTTTGTGGCGAGGGGGAAGAGGCTAATACAATTAAAAACAACCCAGTCCCGCACCTCAATTTGCTTACGGTTACAATCCGTGATTATTGGGTTCAAATGTTTGAAACCCACCTCTCGTTATTTTTTGTAAACGAGTTCGCAGCGAAATTTGCCCCCCTCCATCCCCCGAACAAGTAAATAGTTTGAAACAACTCTAAATCATTAACATATTGCGTGTATATTATTTATAAATTAATTGGAATTCGAATGTTATTTTTCATACAAAAACGTTTGAACATTTTTATTACTAAACGTTTCAAAAGACGTCGTATTTTTCTAACGGACCGAAAACACCACTCTCGATATCGAGAACATCTTAATTAGAAAAACGGTATTGCAGCATACCGGTACTTGCTGATTTTTAACACGACTCGTAGAAGAAAATGGCTACGGTATCCGGATATCGGACAACCGCCACCGAAGTGCAGACCCAACGAATTTCAATCCCAACAATAGTGACGGACACAGATATTACCGATTAGAACATATATTAAAATCCTAATAAAACCCGGGTCAAAAATACAAAAACACCGGGTACACTGAACACCGTCATTTATCCAACTGTCATTTCTTCATCTAATATCTACGTATAATATATATTTAAAAAAAAAAAATGTAATATTCTCGCATACGCGGAAATTAAAAAAAATGTCCTAGGATTATTGTTGTCATTATAAATATTTTTCCCGAGGCGCCTAACCGATTTGTGATATTTGCCCGTAGCCCAACGCGCGAACTACGATTTGAATACCATCAACAAGTTTTACTTTGTCAGCCCGATGTACCCGGACCTGATAAACAACGCCGGCAAGTATATGGCGAGCATTAAGAAAAAGTCGAAATTCGTCAGTCAGATACGGATGGAGTTCATTCACTTCAATCTGGTAAGTGCGGTTATCGAATTAAATTACACGACAATACAATATGACGCGATGAGTGTGACGATACAATGTAGGCCCGATACCTAATCGACTTGTTGTCTAGCAATTGTGCTCGTTTATCTTATTTATTTATTTAATAGAATTAACGCCGCTTGGCTTTTTACACAATGGTCATGGGCGTCCGCAGGAAATGTATAAATCAAACGTAATAAAATAATAAAATCAAACGTCGAAAACGTACATGACAAAAAATAAAAGTTTATTCTTTACAAACCAAACGAAATACGTCGGAATTGTTTGCTGTCTGTTCGTTATTAAATACAAACTGAAGTCTTCGCGGTTTTTCTATTGCCAAACATTGTAATTAACCACACGATAAATTTTTCTTATTTTTCTTTTTAACTCTTTCACGACGAATGCTTAACACACACGGACCATTTAATCGATTTGCACCTGTCCTAGACCGAAGTCAAGTTTTAACTCTTCGTAAAATACTAAATGACCTTTCCGCTGTACAACTTGTAGCTGATAAAGATAGGAAAATCTAGGGAAATGCTAGGGAAAAATATTTTGCTACATCCTAGTCAATCTATAATGTCCATAATTTGGCAGTCTTTGTTTTTCGCTATAAACTATACCAACTTTCACTGTCGGCCTACAAATTTTCGATTTTATACAAATTATAAATATTTGTTATATGCATTCAGTGTACTTTTATTTTTATAAATAATGCTGGATGAAGATGTTGTAATGAAAAATCAATACAATTGTATTTTTCAAATCTTTGTTCGATGGATTGAATTATTGATTCGAGATAAGGTACAAAAACTGTTCCTCGATCATGATCTTTGAGAGTTTTACGTGGATAATTGTTTCTGTGTGATTTTTTCCCTGTAATTCTTTAAAATACGATTTACGGTATCCGGTTCCCGCCGGTAAACCCGATTGTCAGATCACAAATTTTCATATTGACTTTTGTATTTTTGGAACCTCGTAAATCATATCATTATGATGGTCTGCATTACGAATGTATAGTTTTTATTTTTCCTCGTCAATAGTAATTCGATAAATCTACACTAAAATAAAAATATCAATGAAATGTTTATTTAAACAATAATAAAAGTTCGAATTTTCAAAATTATATATAAAGTCCACAGAGTGAAGGGCAAATGCCCCTCCTTGCCACTCTGGGCGTCCATGACAATTGTATAACGTCTAACATTGTACACGTTGTGTTCAAGTAGAAAATAAGTATAAAAACGGGCGGTATAAAAAATTAAGTAATGATTCCAGGCACTGCCCAACAGTAGTACTGAAATTTGCGACACCGACGCTTTGACCGTCATCAACGGAAAGTACGGCGACATGAGAATTTGCGGTCCTTTCGACGACCAACACGGTAAGTTTACCCAGTATCCGTTTTACTCACGATTTTCGCTTCCCGGTTTAGTTGTTTTACACGGTTCTTGTTTGTGCGATGCCGACCAGAATCGTAAAAAACGACGGGACCAAGAAACGGGCGGTTGAAAAACCGTTTAGAACGGTATACACGTGCCTATAGTTTCCAAAGTTTTGCGATATCGTCGGCGGCGTACCCGGATTGAAAGCCAGTAAGAGCAAAGGAAATGTAGTAAAATGTCCGTGGTAAAATACAAAAAAAAAAAATTAAATAATAATAATAACCGTTTAGCATTGAAAACGTAACGAATGTTCAATAACGACTGCGATTCAACATAAAAGTGCGCACTGCAATTCCGCTGGAACTACACGAGTTATTCGCACCGACACAGCGTGCCGGTGTTTTGAAATATGATTTTTAGTGTTATCCTGGACAAATAAAATACATTATTATTATTTTTTTTTTTAAATTTCATTTAAAGACGATTTCGATTTAAAAATACTATTAGGTACAATAATGTTTATTATACGTATAATAAACATGATCACCGATTAATAGCGTTATATGTTGTTAATAGTTGAAACGATTTACGAGTACTCTTTTTTTTTCCTTTGTGATTGTACACATCTCGACAGTCTAAAGTTTCTCATAAACTATAAAAAAAACTGAAAAAAGTATGTTGAATTACCATATTTAACATTGCCGACCGACTACCCAGTTAAATTCTAAACGACCATTGAACACATCGGGAAACACAGCAGACGAGTCCCGACGACGATAACAATAAAATATATCAACATTTAAATTTTTAAAAAAAAAAGAAAAAAAAGTGTAGTAAAAGAACCAACAAATCCTGTGGAGTACTCGGTTTCGGTTTGAAAAATCATTATCGGGTATAATACGTATAACAGCGTAAACGAAAACAAATAATTGCCAAAATATTTTTTATATAAATTTTGATATTTTATCGAGTGATCGAGTATTAATTTATAAAACCATTTTCTCGTTTTATTAAAATATAAGAAAAAGGTTTCATATAATCGATTTAGACACATTTTCCTTGAGCTATTTATTATATTATACAATTTGCATTTGCTACGTTTAGTTGCCCTAAGTATAAATCCTGGGTACGCCACTGAACGTTTAAAGACGTCGCTCTGTTAAATTTAAAAAATAACGACGAATTACAAACTAACCCCTAAACATTTTTATGTACGTTTCACGGCAGTGGTCTACGAATTGGACAACGCGAACGACTACATATCGATTCAAGTCAATCTGGGTAAGGTCAAGTACAACCGCAGATGGATGATCAAAGTGAGTCGACAACGATACACATATATACATATATTAGTGATAGGGAAAATCCGGATTTGCCGATCGGGATTTTTGGATTCCGAAATTTGAAATCCGACATTTATCTTAAATCCGGATTTTGATCCGAATTCGAAGTTCGGTTTTTTATAAAATTATGATTTTATATTCTTCAATTCGTTTCTCATAAAACTATTGTTATTTTCTAATTGTCAATAAGCATTAATTGCGTAAAACATTAAATACGTTTTTACAATTCAATAAAATATCACAAATAGAAATTTATTTTTAAAAAAAGACAAGTAACCTAACCTGACCCCGGCAAACGTTGTTTTACTCGTAAAAATACAACATTATGGATTTTGGAATCCAAACATTCCAAATGTAGGATTTTATAATCCGAAACCTTTCGAAATCCGTATATATTAGATTTATGGATAATCCGGATTTATGTCACATCAGTAGTATATATACGGTGTGCCATACCAAAAAATCGCTTTATTTATTCGTTTCCTCCGATTTTCTAGATCATTCAGATGGAGTCCGCCCGGCCACCACTGACCGGATGTTTTCAGTATTACTACGAGGCTGAGGGAATCTTGCTGGGTAATAACTACGCTCTAAACGGCCGTGAATTAGCGTCCCATCCCAACGACCAGATATGCATAAGACATATAAGAAGTAAGCGATCACAAACTCTTTGTTTTTCTTTCGCCTTTCCCTCAAACAAAAGTGGACGGCTAATTATTCTTATCGGTATGACTCATATTCGCGTTCTCCGTCACATCTCCCCATCCATAACCGTTTCCTCGTATGTATACGTATATCCTCTAAATAACCTCTAGCAAATTTGTACGAATCTCGATCATGTGACACAAGGTCAGGTATCATAAAATCTACGTAGTCATAAAAATCATATACATTAACCGAATATATCAATGAGACAATAGATCTGAGAATAAACCGATATAGGTAGACGGTTTTTAAGGTATGGTCTTAGTATAAATGTAAAATAATAAATTTAACTTCTACGATCCAAGGAACACATTTCTATATATATGCACGACGTATTAGAGCAACAGAAAAAAAAAAAAATGCAAAAAGCAGTCCTGGAGCCTATAGTTATCAAGAAGTCGATGAATTTGATGAGAAATGAATTTATTATAACATATGACTTTAAAGACACTTGACCATATTAGCATTTTTTCATATATGCCTACCCAGGCCCATAGCAACTAGGGTAGCTATTTCCCGGCTATAACCTTGACTCACCCACAATTCCTCCACAACGGACAATACTTATTTAGTGGATGATTTATAATACTTAAATGTATGCGCCATGAAAAATAAGTGAACCCTAGATTAATCTCCTCCAGAAAACTTATCTGGATTCAACATTACCTCCACTCTCTCTGCATCACCTAACTAATAAATACACTCAACTCCGTTTCTTCTAAATACCTCAATTCCAAACGCAAATATTATTGTTTTCAAATACATGGCTAATCCATATGGTGGCTCGTTTACAGACAAGTGTTTCATCGAGTACGAACCGTGCAACTGGGATTTGATTGCCAACAAAATGAACAATTTAACAATGTTTTCCAGTAAGTATTCATAATTTCAGTGGCATACCCAGAGATTTTCAAAGGGAGCCGATGAGTATTAACCTAGATACCTAAATAATAATCATGAATAAATCGTAGAATATGCTTCTATCCTAACCCGGCGAATTAAAAATTGTTTTGAAACCGGATCCAAAAATGCTAATTTGTATTTAACAAATCAAACTTATCCCCGAGACTTGGAAGAATTATATACATTTCAAAATTAAATTACTAAATAAATTACTCATAAATGTTGTATATTTAATGATGGGACAATATAACCACTAACCTATCCTCCTGGGCATGCCACTGTGTAGTTCTACGTTGTACAATTTTAATCATGTTTTAACGTTAGTATTGTCTGTGTTTCCCGCAGAATTTGACATTCCGGGCACCCGTACTCCGAGACGAATAAAGTTTGGGCTGGGCGACTGGGAAAAACTTCCGATGGACTTGATTAATTTGTGTGTCAAATACAAACAACGCAAATGCTGATCGGTGTTCAACACGCGCACAATACATATTGCACATATTTAATACGAAATATTGTGTTATATCATTTTTTTTATTTAGCACGGTTAGTCAAATTGGTTGTTGAGCTCGTCCCAAAACACCCAAGTCTAGAGAGCCTTCTCTCCCCTATATATTTTGCATTCACTATATGATATTTTATACTCAATAATAATTATTATGTAAATGCACTAAATTCATATTTTCTAGTATTTTTTTAAAATTATATATTGTAAAACAATAAACGAACGTTAATTTCATTAGCAAACCTGGTCGATTTATAAAAGACCAACACGAATTACCTCTGTCCATTGTCGGGAATTCACCGGACCGCGATGTATCGTGGATGATAAGAGGGTGCGTGGGTGATACCCCTTTAAAACATGATGGACTACCGAGTCGGCAATTCGACGATAATAATTTGATTTTAAAGTCGGTAAAACTAATAATTTCCTTGTATTGTATTTTTGGTATTTTAATACTGTTTAATACCCGGTTGCTTCCTTAAACATTTTTGAAAAACCGGGGTAAAACGAGAAACTTATGTGCAAAAATATGTATTCCTTACGCCAGGGAAATCGTACGAATACTAGTGACGATCTTTGTGTCAATTCGGTCGTAATTGAAATTACTATTGTTCGACGAAACACGCACACCAATATTTCGGTATAAATACAGTAACATAATGTTTAATTCATTATATCATCGTCGTCTTTATCATTACCCCGGGGAACACGGTAACCGTGCTCCAGAAGCCGTTCTGAAAATGGGAATTTTCCAAATAACAGTTTTCAAAATATAACCATTTATCGATTGACTTGTTGTAATATTATGTATATTATTATATCTCCATACTATGTGTTGGTGTGTATGTTTGTGGTTGGAGTCGCCTCGCAAATCCGACGAGCTACGTCGTTTCGGTGGATGTGTATCTTCAAAACTACGGGAAAAGATAACTAAAATAATGTAAAATCGTTGTGGTAACTACGCGGATGAAGTATTTAAAACAATAGACACGCTTTTCGTTTTTGAGACATTTTAATTCGTCTGCTGCCAGTGAAGAATCGTGATGACAAACTAGTGGGTGTTGTGCAACATTATTGGATCGTTTGTACAAAAAAATTATTGTGCAATATTGTGCGTTTGTTTTCTTCAGTTAATTTAATTATATATAACTTTGTCTACTGTAACTGGCACAACTCGATGTATATTAAGATCAGCAAACCCATTCGATCTATGTTCAGCAGTAGTGTTCCTTAAATATTTTTAAATTATTTTAACTCTTTCCGGCACGGTGGAATATGCGCAATCTCGCCGAAAAATTTGTACATCCGACACGGTGGGACGAATATCATACCACCCATAAAATATTTTTTGTTCTATTTTTTAGTCGTCTATTGGTATTATTTTTGAATGTGTTTCCCATTGTATATATAACTTGAGTATATATTATAATTCTAGAAGACCCACATTATTACAGCCGTATCCATTAAATAATTGTTTGGAATTATTATATTTGAACATTTACTTTTAAGTCTTGATGTTTTATTTTTTTCGAATTGGATTTTCCGATTTTTCAATGATTTTTTTTTTTTTTTCTTTCATCATTCGATTTCAAGTGTAATATAGTTTATTTAAATTTTGGTTTTGTTTAGCTATTTTAAGCGCATGGCGTAATATTTGTGTAAAACTGGGGATCCATCATATGTTCCACCGTGCAACAACGTCAGTAGAAAATAAGCTATTTCGTTTTCGTAGTCGATTAATACCGACGGTGGTACGCGTACTGTGCAGGTATATGTATAAATATATAATATATATATATATATATATATATATTAATTATTATCAGTCGTCGAACCGTGCGATTTATTTATTTTTTATTCATATTTTATAATTGCCAAAAAAACTATACTGGCCACGAATTAAATGAAATGATTTTTGAAGATTTACCGTCAGACGACGACGAAACTTATTTTCTCGGGCCTGATAATGACACTTTATTAGTTAGTGAATCCGGTTCAGATAACGATGAAAATGTAGACGTTATAAATATTGAAGAGAATGTTACTTGTATTCTTCCAAATTCGCATAAAACGCGTTCAAGTCGTAGGGAAAAGTATCCAAATGAAACCACAACAGATGTTTCCGTTAGTCGTCGTGCGTTTTTCCCTAATAATAAAAACCATTACAGACGCAAAATACAACGGGTGAAGAACCATATTTTTATAATAGCTCACATATTCATGACCAGTTTATTGAACCTGTTTGGTCGTCTAATGAAAATATAAATATGGGAATTTTCGCCTTTGTTTGTTTGGAAGGACCAACAAATATCGTGAAAACCTTATCGGAAATAACTCCATTTTCAGTTTTCAAACATTTACCGACGTACGAAAATATAACTTACATTACTTTCCACACTAATTTCTACGCAAATCAAAAATATATGCAGAACGGAAAATCATGCAAAATGTTCTATACACAAGGACTTTTTTTTATTACTGTATTGGTGTTATATTATATTATTTTTATACGAACATTGTACATTTTTGTATCGTGTACCCGGCAGTTTATAATGTTATGTTTTATTGTAATGTTATGCGCATGTATAGGTGCCCGTTTTTTTTTTTTTTTATCAAAGAATGTACATACATATAAATGTAACTAAAGATTCGTTGTGGTTAAATATTTAGTGCTTAGGCGTTGTAAATAAATACAATGGAGTTCGTTATTCGAGATAGACTTATACCATTTAAAATTTAAAGACAGTTTACTCGTGGGATATATACAACTCTTGTGACGTAATCGCCGCACCGACTCTGTCGTAATAACATAAAAATGCACAGCTAGCGCAATTCGTTAAGTCGGTGTCTCACGATTTTCATACGTCAGCTTAATTTAAAAAAAAAAAAATAACGTCTTTTTCTAGATTTCTTGAGTGTTTAGTGTTTCTTTCTCTCGAGAAATCTGGCGGACGGTCGCTCTGTCGATAACCTTACGCACAACGAGTGCGTCGTAGTAACATTTTTCCATAATTCTTACTCGAATAGCTAGCTCCGACTTTTAGCAGCTAACCAATCAATTGTGTTGCAATTTATTTAACTTTCTATTTCAATTACTTCAACCCAGCACAGTTACGGTATTAGATTTAATTATAAAAATTAGAATTTAATTTAAATTATAGATATTCTAATAATATTATCACGATCGTTTGCCACACCAGGTGCACGGGAGACCATGGTTTATCCCAACTGAATTATTTTACCCTCCGAACATCAGTAGGAAGGCAGTAACACAAAATAATTAATAACTTGACAATACCCCTTTATATACCGTTTTACTATATTTTTACGCCTTATTATTTGGACCCCCCCCATCCCCCCTTTTCCTTTACTTTTCGTGTCATTATAGTATCCAGCCAACCACGTCATTTCATTTTAACACTATTTTATTTGTTAGGTTGGGTACCTTACACACACTTATATTGAAAATTGATTGATTTATATTATTATTAAAATTAAATTATAAATAAAAATATATTGCATGAAATTACCGAACGGAATAATAACTATAGTTATAATAATTAGATGGATAAAATATAAGACTCTTGTATTGCACGGTTGGATTCACGTCCCATCAAGAATAATTTCAAAAGTTTAATAATTTTAATTTTTGTTACTAAAATCTATGTTTGGATACATTTGTAAATATAAAACAGTTAAGAAAAAAAAAAAAAAAAAATTCTAAACAATTTAATTGTCTTTGCAACGAAGGTATAGAATATTCTCGTGCATTCTCAATGGTACATAAATTTTTGTATAAATCAGGATTATATTTTGATAATGCATCCGATGGGTTTATTATTATTTTCTCTTAGAAACCTATGCCATAAATTGATTTCCGTAACTACTTTAACATAGCGTTCGACATAATTTTGATAAAAATGTATAAGTTGATGAAGGTCTGTTTTAATATTGAAATCGATCAACGCACGAAAACCAGATATTACTTCTTTGTGAATTATCCGTTCAACAATTGATCCAACGAACGGAATAAAAATGCTTACTCTATAATACTGTCCGTGGTGTGTTCATTAGTATCCGAAGTTTTGCCATTTGGCAAGTCTTGGAATTTTAATGTCTTTATCCATTTTTTTTTTGATTTTATACAATTGTCACTAACTAGCCAGGGGAAAGGTTCGGATCCCCAAATCGATCCCCTCGGGTGTGCCACCCATGAGGAGGTGTTGGGGGTTTTCACTTCACCCCTCCCCCAGAGAATGTTCGAAGAGCTCAAATTTTAAACATGTCAACAATATAATTGTAGTTGTTTTATTTTGTAAATTATAATTGAAAAAAAAAAAAAATGAAAAATATTTTTACATTTAATTCGTTCGATGTTATTCGTTTATTTTTATATAAAACTGTTTATACGACTTCTAATAAAACCAGTGTACGATAATATTGGCGTTTTCGACTATAAAAGGCCAAATACGGGCTGTTGCCGGTCATTGCGTCATTGGATCATTATTATTATTATTACTATTATTATTTACTCTATCGACTGGTCTTACTTGATTATCCAATTTTAATTGTGTATTATGTTATTCATGACGAATGACGACGAAACGACGGACGGTCTCGCAATCGTAAAAATTAAACGTTTATAATTAATGTACTTACGAGTTACGGTATAATTGAGTCATTAAGTGAAATAGAGCCAATAAACAAAAGATAAGAAAGAAACGAATCAAAAAACATTGGATTTTGATATCAAAATACAATCAAATGAAGTCAGTCAAAAATATCAATTGTATTTAAATTATTCGTAACCTACGCATTGATTAAATCGGTATATTAAATTGTATAATTAATGAATTACAAATGTTAAGGCACGACAAATTATTACATACCACTATTGTTTTATTGTATTTTAAACGTAGTAAATAATTTTACGCTACCGTTTAAATTGGGTTAGCAATTTATGTTTGTGAATTTTTAATGAAAGCTAGATTTTTAGAGTTTCTTAAATTATCGTCAAGAAAAATAATAATAATACTTTCCGAATTGACGTGCAGACCTCAGTGGCGCACCCGAACGGGCGGACCGTATTTTGTGCATCATTCCGACGGCCGGGATGAGTGACGGAGACGGCAAGAAGAAAATAGCGAAATAACCAAATGGCGAGGTACCAGGAACGCATGAAGAAACCGTCGAGTTTACGCGGGCCGCGCCGCCGCCGACCGTTTCCGTTATCGAAAATCCGGCGGCGCGTCGGCCGGGTGAGTGGTGGTGGCGGTGAGCCGACGGACACAACAGAATATTGCGAAATAATTAAAGGTCGAGGTACCAGGAACGCATGAAGAAACCGTCGAGTTTTAGCGGGCCGCGCCGCCGCCGACCGTTTCCGTTATCGAAAATCCGGCGGCGCGTCGGCCGGGTGTGTGGTGGTGGCGGTGAGCCCAAGGACACAACAGAATATAATAAATATTTCTTTAAAATTTGGGAATACCGGATCAAAAAAAAAAAAAAAACACTGTAATAGGTAACGGTATCTGTTGATTTCGACCCAGTATTTTTGTTTTAATTCAGCACAATTCTAGACGTAATGAAAAAAAAAGGAATATTAGAGTTTTTTTTTCGTTTTATGTGCCCGGTAAAAATGAACAAAAACGTAACATTAGTTTCATCATAAGTTGTACTAAATGGTATAGAAAAAATTCAATGTTGTACCGTTATTTTTTATTATAAGATTTTTTTGATTAAATTTTCTCGTGGTTTTCACAGGAGGCACCGCTGCTCAATTTTGTCTACAAAAACGCACCACCGTTTAAGAAGATTAGGAACCACTGATATAAATAATAATAATAAAAATCGTTATCCAATGGTGAATTTATAAAAAAAAAAAAAAGCATTCAAATGCATCTGACTCATTATTTTCGGACTATAAAGACGAAAGTAAAATTTCACGTTCCGTTATTTCGTTGTTTAACAATAAACGTATTATCCGCCCCGACGGACAGGTCTATAAAACTATGATGACATTTTTTTTCACTCATCAAACAAGTTTTCCTTCTAATATCTCGTTGATGTCGATCACCAGAGGCTTAAAATTTCGAATATAGCTCACTTGTTTGAAAAGGTTAGCGACTCCTGTCGTACAGCCTCTATCGCTTATTAACATGATTTAATATTTTCAAATTTTCTATAGTCGGTAGGTAAAGTAGTGCACGTGCACTCGTGTTGTCTCCGACAACAAAAAAGTCGAAATGTCGTCTGCTCGCGGTAAATTGTACCGGGGCTGTTGATTAGGTCCGTGGTAACAAACTATTGATTTTCAAATTGAATCGGCGATTTTTAGAATTATCGTCAAGAAAAATAATAATAATACTTTCCGAATTGACGTGCAGACCTCCCTCCAGTGGCGCACCCGAACGGGTGGACCGTATTTTGTGCATAATTCCGACGGCCGGGATGAGTGACGGAGACGGCAAGAAGAAAATAGCGAAATAACCAAATGGCGAGGTACCAGGAACGCATGAAGAAACCGTCGAGTTTTAGCGGGCCGCACCGCCGCCGACCGTTTCCGTTATCGAAAATCCGGCGGCGCGTTGGCCGGGTGAGTGGTGGTGGCGGTGAGCCGAAGGACACAACAGAATATTTCGAAATAAGAAAAGGTCGAGGTACCAGGAGCGCATGAAGAAACCGTCGAGTTTCAGCGGGCCGCCGCCGCCGCCCGTTTTCGTGTTGAAATACGGGAGAGCCGACCGTGAACCTATTCAAAAGGCGATATAAGTTCATTGGAACTGGTAACTTTGTTAACTGATAACTTTGTTGACTGGTATCTTTGTTGACTGGTAACTATAATTGCAAGCATATCTACAAATTCCGGCCAGTCTGCGCGGTTATTCGAAGACAATATCTCGAAACGATAACGCACTACGCATAATTAAACCCAATAACTCGCCCGGTCCTTCTGATAAATCAAAAATAACTAAAGATAAGTTGTCAATCCGAAATCTAAACACCACACGCTCAATGCGTATCAGCAGCGTATTTCCCAATAAACAAAGTAAGCGGTAAATTCGCGTCGTAATGGTTTTTTTTTTTCTTTTACAAATTCGTAAAAGTTTGGAGACATACCATACATAACAAACTTTTGAATTTTTTTAAATTGTCAGTACTAAAAACATGACAATTACTTGTCCATCGGATTTCTAAAATACAACTGTAGATACAAATTATTGAGGCCTTTCCAGTATCACCAACGTAGCCGCCGTCGCCCCAGATAATCAATTTATTAGGATTTATAATATTATTATATTATTAAAATACCATAAAAACAATAAGAATTGATATAAAAGTAATTTAATTATCCGGTACATAGTGATTCTAGTAACACGTCAATTTAACATTGGTAACATAAGATTTGGTTTGAGATTTCCTTTTTTTGAATCCAATAAACGGTTGATTCTTTAAGTGATTACATTAAGTGGAACTCATTATAATAATATTATTTTTAATTATCTATATTTTTCTTGGACTGTTATGATGTGTTGACTGTTGCCGTATACGTATTTTATTTTGTTCTTATTATATTATATCGTGTTAATTTGTTAACATTATCATCTTAACCTGTATTCTGTTTTTAAATTAGTATACGGTTGTCTTT
This sequence comes from Tuberolachnus salignus, assembly GCA_956483605.1. Lineage (NCBI taxonomy): Eukaryota > Metazoa > Arthropoda > Insecta > Hemiptera > Aphididae > Tuberolachnus > Tuberolachnus salignus. Next base: position 12,424,893 of record OY101431.1, read on the forward strand.
GGATACGTACTGTTTAGTGTTTGAAGTGTTTCGTATTTATTTGATTAGGTCATCGTTAACGGTAAAATATTTATTCGCTCATACAGTTATACATTTAAAAATAATTGTATTGATATTTTTTTTAAGACGAGTAAATGCCTAAGTGGAAGTCAATTTAAACAAATTGCAGACGAGGGGGGGGGGAAAGCTAAATGAAATTAATAAAAAAAAAAAACAATAACAATTGATTCATTCTTTTGTTTAAAAAAAGTGATAGTGAAAATATAATTTGTACGAACATTGACATTACACAAAATGTACAACAATCGCGGATTATTCAAATGTTATTCAAAGTAGTACTAGTGATACATTAAAAGAACTAGAATTATAAAACCGTAAAAAGTGTTATTTCGCAATATTCTGTTGTGCCCGTCGGCTCTCCGCCGTCACCACTCATCCGGCCGATGCGCCGCCGGATTTTCGATAACGGAAACGGGCGGCGGCGGCGGCGGCCCGCTGAAACTCGACGGTTTCTGCATGCGCTCCTGGTACCTCGACCTTTTCTTATTTCGAAATATTCTGTTGTGTCCTTCGGCTCACCGCCACCACCACTCACCCGGCCAACGCGCCGCCGGATTTTCGATAACGGAAACGGTCGGCGGCGGCGCTGCCCGCTAAAACTCGACGGTTTCTTCATGCGTTCCTGGAACCTCGCCCTTTGGTTATTTCGCTATTTTCTTCTTGCCGTCTCCGTCACTCATCCCGGCCGTCGGAATTATGCACAAAATACGGTCCACCCGTTCGGGTGCGCCACTGGAGGGAGGTCTGCACGTCAATTCGGAAAGTATTATTATTATTTTTCTTGACGATAATTCTAAAAATCGCCGATTCAATTTGAAAATCAATAGTTTGTTACCACGGACCTAATCAACAGCCCCGGTACAATTTACCGCGAGCAGACGACATTTCGACTTTTTTGTTGTCGGAGACAACACGAGTGCACGTGCACTACTTTACCTACCGACTATAGAAAATTTGAAAATATTAAATCATGTTAATAAGCGATAGAGGCTGTACGACAGGAGTCGCTAACCTTTTCAAACAAGTGAGCTATATTCGAAATTTTAAGCCTCTGGTGATCGACATCAACGAGATATTAGAAGGAAAACTTGTTTGATGAGTGAAAAAAAATGTCATCATAGTTTTATAGACCTGTCCGTCGGGGCGGATAATACGTTTATTGTTAAACAACGAAATAATGGCACGTGAAATTTTACTTTCGTCTTTATAGTCCGAAAATAATGAGTCAGATGCATTTGAATGCTTTTTTTTTTTTTTATAAATTCACCATTGGATAACGATTTTTATTATTATTATTTATATCAGTGGTTCCTAATCTTCTTAAACGGTGGTGCGTTTTTGTAGACAAAATTGAGCAGCGGTGCCTCCTGTGAAAACCACGAGAAAATTTAATCAAAAAAATCTTATAATAAAAAATAACGGCACAACATTGAATTTTTTCTATACCATTTAGTACAACTTATGATGAAACTAATGTTACGTTTTTGTTCATTTTTACCGGGCACATAAAACGAAAAAAAAACTCTAATATTCCTTTTTTTTTCATTACGTCTAGAATTGTGCTGAATTAAAACAAAAATACTGGGTCGAAATCAACAGATACCGTTACCTATTACAGTGTTTTTTTTTTTTTTTTTTTTGATCCGGTATTCCCAAATTTTAAGGAAAATTGTAAAAGTTATTTATAAACAGAATAATTATGCACACACCATAGGTACAACCAATACTCATACATTCTTTGCTTAAGTCAGATTATTGTAAATATATATTTATTTTTTTTATCTTATATGGTATTTCTTCTCGTATGGGCTCGCGGTGCCCTGAGGGCACCGCGTTGTTCAGCTTAGGAACCGCTGATTTATATTATTGAAAGGACAACGAACGTAGTGCCCGGATTGGAAATTGATGACGATTGATAAAAATATTATTTTTCGGTAAAATCTTACGGGACGATAATGCGACCACAATAATATTACCCTTGGGCTTACGCTATTTGTTTTTCATAGATATAATACTCGATAATATACAATCTATATATATGTAAAATATTTTTCTCGATACCATTGTCAATCGTAATCGAAACGAATTTACCTGCGTCATTTACCAAGCAGACACGATTAATGATGAACGGTGAATGACAACGCTGTAAATGGTCCACAGCCAGTACCTATAACCTAAAGGGGTATTGAAATCTTTGTGGAGAAATATTTTACGAGGAAAACACGGACGTGAAAAATGTAGAAAATTAAAAAAAAAAAATTATTAAATCTTACGTCAAAATCGTCAATAACGGATTCGATTTCTTTCATATACATTTACATCCATTGGATTACGCACTGTGTTCGTACCTGCCTAGCCAATCGTTCTGAGTTTCTGTAATTTCGTTTTCCATAGTATTGCCTTTATTATTTAATATTTATTTAAATTTTTTATACTTGTAGGTTAAACTATAATAAAACAATTGCAAAAAAATTGTTGTATTATATTCAGGGGGCGGAACTTTACACGGTTAAAAAGTACTGAAATATGCGCATGCGTTAAAAAAAAACATCACAACATGCAGTAAAAGTTGAGAAAATATGCAATTTATTGAATAAAATACATTTTACATAGAGAATTTAAAAATTTAAATTAGGCACACGAGAAAAAAAAACATTAAAAGAAAAACACTGCACACTTGTGTATAGCTGTGTCTTCTTGTTTGTATTCCTCCATCAAATTTTAATTTTCTTAAGTTCCTACAAAAAAAGTAGAATCTATTAATATTTTTAACAATAGGTTATTTTATTTTTTACCTGTGTTGCGCTGAAGTAAAAATTGTTTCCTTATGTTCTCGCGTTTAAATAATCTTCGATTGTTAGTCGAGAGATTTTTGCAAACGAAAAAGATCTCTACACATCAACTGATGTAATTGGACCAAACTAGTAAAAACTTAAATCATTTGGTTCGGGTAGGCCATCCATGTTGACACTTTCTCCACCAAGTATTTTTGATATCTGTTTTAGTAATTTTAATCCGCTGTTTTTGTTTAAAATTGTATCAAATTGTTCTTATATATTAACCATGTGTAGTTCTGAACTTGAACCTTTTCCAGAATATTTCCTAAAGATTCAACTAAAGGCGTATTTTTTTTTTTTTTTTGTAATTTTAAAATAGAATCTGAAAGTACTTTGAAATGTAATTTTATGTACACCGGCGTTACTTTTGGCGTAATTTTTACGTTTTCGTTAAACCTAGGAAATAAGGCATATAAAAGTTATTAAACCTAAAATGTCGCCGTGACTGCCGTATATAAGGCAACCTAACCGGCACGCACGGCCAATTATCGGTGAAAATATTATTCGCGTTTCGATAATAATATATTATCCGAGGCGATAATGCGTGGTTTTTTTTTTTTTTAAATACTCTAAAAGAAAACCATCTCTATTCTTCTTCTCTATCTCAATAGAAATAATTGGTAAGGAGTAGACGCTATAAAAAAAAAATAAAAAAAAGGAATATATTGCTGGATGAAATAGGAACAATAAAAAGGTCCTCAGCGGAATCTATGTGTGTGTGTGTGTGTGTGTGTGTGTGTGTGTGTGTGTGTGTATCTATAGTTGAACAATTTTGTCAACGAATATAGGTAATCCGTTTTGCTTAATATTGTCTCGATTTTATGAACTCTCAATCTCAAACTCTTGTTTCAGATTTACCTATTGGCCCTTGAAGCAATGGCGTACTTAGTGAGGAGGGGGCGGTGGGAGGGTCCGGGGGTACTGGACTCCTTCAGAACCAAAAACCACAAAAAAAGTTATTTCTAAAGAGTAAACATATAGAAATATATGCCAAAATAATATTTAGATAATAGTTATTATAATTATATGTATAACATTATACAATACAAAATGTTGGTAGATACTATACAAGTACATTTTACTCGTGTAGGTATACAATACTAGTTCAGTAGCGGTTTAGTTAAGTTGGCAAATCCATACAAAATGTATCGGGCCTTAAACAAAATATATTATATATATATTCATTTTTTGTTGCAATAAAAATTTGAATTGTATTAAATTATATAATTTAGATTGAAGCCCCCTAGCATACAAATTAAATAACCATTAAATCGGCCACTGCACTAGTTAACAGATAATAATAATATAGCCTATAGGTAGGTATATAGTTAATAAACATCAATAATATAGGCTTATAATAAATAATATTTATTTATATCCATCAGGTTATTTAAAATACAATAATAATACTGTCTGATTACTGACTACATTTCATTGAATATATAAATTTGAAATTGTAAAGTCTATTAGATTTAATAAAATGTACTTATACTAACTTAAACCAGTCTAAGGTATTTTTAATGTATATATAATATAATGTTGGAATTTAAAACAAAAAAAAATGTATTTCTTCAATAATTGTTCTTCTCTTGTATATTATGGTATCTACATATTTGTAATAATATTAATAATAGAATAACAAAACTAAGTGGCTTTAATGGGTTTAACTTTTTGAATATAATAATATGCAATACAAAAAAAAAAAACCATTTGAACTATTATGTTAAGCAATTTAAATATTTCAAACATTATAATGTTATACTGGATATTAAATTATTGATAAAGCACCTTATTTTTCTTTTACACATATACATAATATTATGTGGTACATTATATTTATTACAGTTTTACAGTAAACAATAATTAAAATTAATACATTAATGATAAATTTGTAATGAATATGGTTGCGTAATCAATAGAAAAGGGAATCATATATTTAATAAAAAACAGTCACTTCCCACACATATGCATATGACATACAATAGGGAATAATTAAGTTATACACATAAAAGGATAATAGAATAATATATAATATAAGCAACTAAATTAAACATTTATGAAACTATTGATATAAGGTTAAATAGTCCTGTTGAAATTTGTATTTATGTATAACAGTGTTAAGTTTGAATTCAATTCATATTTGATTCAGTAAAAAATATGCATTGTATTCGAGCACATGTATAAGTCTAGTATATGTATTTATATATACTGTTAATACAATAAGATTCCAATAATAAAAAATACAAACACATTAATATTATGAACAATATTATAATCAAGCACTATTAACTATTATTACAAAGAAGCCTAAATATTGCAATAATACAAAATTTGAGAAACTTAATGTTATGAATACTATTATAATCAAACACTTAACTATTATTACAAAAAAGCCTAAATATTGCAATAATACAAAATTTGAGAAACTTAATGTTATAATCAAGCACTATTAACTATTATTACACTAAAAGCCTAAATATTGCAATAATACAAAATTTGAGAAACTTAATGTTATGAATACTATTATAATCAAACACTTAGCTATTATTACAAAAAAGCCTAAATATTGCAATAATACAAAATATGAGAAACTTAATATTATAATCAAACACTATTAACTATTATTACACTAAGAGCCTAAATATTGCAATAATACAAAATTTGTGAAACTTAATGTTATAATCAAGCACTATTAACTATTATACACTAAGAGCCTAAATATTGCAATAATACAAAATTTAAGAAACTTAATGTTATGAATACTATTATAATCAAATACTTAACTATTATTACAAAAAAGCCTAAATATTGCAATAATACAAAATTTGAGAAACTTAATTTTATGAACAGTATTATAATCAAACACTTAACTTTTATTATACAATGCTTAATGATATATATGGCTGGAATTTGAAAAAAAATATCTGGTAACAATATTCAGTATCTGACAATTGAACAGGTACACATTCCCCCACAATTCAAGAACTGATAATATAGCATTCCATTAATTTTGATTAATATAATATAATATACTTAAATATATATATATATATATATAAAAAAAAAAAAACATTAAGTTATATTGAATGTATTGAAGTATAATATTATGTTAAAATAATTAAACTATATTATATACTTATACTATATTCCCCAAAATAAAAATATTAGTTCAGATTTGTATTATAAGAAGGATAGAATAGATTTTTTTTTTTTAAATTTAGAATTTAATATTTTATACTTTGTTAATAAGATTCCAATAAAAACATTTTTTTTTTTTTTCTAAAAGCAACCTAATATTACAAAGATTATTATTATATGGAATAAACTATTATTTTCCTCAAACGCACATCAATAACCTATTGATTTTAAATAATTTTTAATGATAATAATTAATATAATGGAGACTTGTAACATTAAATTAAATGAACATTAGCAAATGGGTAAACACCGCAAACAATTATAATAACAGAGGTTTACACTACAAGTAAATTTTAAATAGAATTTTAAACCTTATATCACTGATTAATCTCTCAAATACGTGTCCATAAATTCAGTAAAATCACGTTCCAACGGTTGCAGCGGCGCAGCCGGTTGATTATCATTTAACACCTCGCCAATCATCGGGGTTTCATAGCTATCGGCGGCCTGTCGAATACTATTTACCAACTCTGCCACATTCGGGAATACATAGTTATCACCGGACACCGAATTAAGTTCATTTATCAACTCGGCCATATCCGGGACTCTGCTGTTATCGGGCACCGGTTGAATACCATTTCCAAACCCAACCATATTAGGGGCTCTGCTGTTATCGGGCACCGGTTGAATACCATTTCCAAACCCAACCATATTAGGGGCTCTGCTGTTATCGGGCACCGGACGAATACCATTTTGCAACTCGATAAAATTTGCACTTGCGTAATTATCAGGTGCCACCGGATGAATATTACCATTTCTCGGCCCAGTAACAATAGGGTTTCCGTGTGCCGGTCGCATACCATTTCCTGTGGCGTTCGGCATTCCGCGATGGTCAACCGTCAGTCGACGAATATTGTCTAACTGGATTCCTTCGAAAACGTCGAACGGCCGGATAGTTCTCGGGCCCCTTCTCCTTCCGGTTGACCATAGTTTTTTAATACACATGTCGACGGGATGCGAAGTAAGACATGTGGCCCGTTCTTCCAATACACTATCACGTTTCTGCTTGGCCGCGAGACCCATTATGCCGTAAAATGTCGAGATAAGTTGATCCAGAGCCAAACTGTACGTGAGCAGGGTGGTGGTGGTCCGGCATATTGGACACGCGTTGTTCCTGAAATACCATCTTAAAATGCACAGTTCGCAGAACGAATGGCCGCAATTGATGGTGACTGTTTGCATTAGAACCTCGTTGCATATCGAACATTCCAGTTGATTTTGTAAAATATTAAAAATATGGTCTTTGATCTCCTTTACGTCCCTGGAGTTCTGCTGCAGTTTTCTGGCGAACGCGTCAACGTAGTTCAGATAGTGTCTGTTAATATTGTTGAATTCGTCCTGCAGACATTTGACCACCGATTCGTCGTCAATACTGACGTCTTTCAAATGATTATAGAATTCAATTAACGACGCTTTGTACATGTTTAACATACGGGTAATTTTGTTATCGATACTATTATTTATTAGATACGGGCTTAAGCCGAGGGAGTCGTCCGTGGAATCCTCGAACTTCCAAAAGAACTTGAATATATATTGGATTCTGTTTGATTCAAGGAAACCGATGAGATCGCCCGCTACCAGTATTATGCCATAACCTCCCCTGCATAATTTCTCACAATTTAAAAACGTACCGTAAGCCGATTGGTGGTCGAAAAGCGAGTACGTGCCGTGTATTTTCATGATGAAACAGTGGACTGCGGATATGGTGGGTCCATTGATAACGACGTTACAACTCGGGGAACTCCCGAAGGAAAACTTCTCGATATTATCGTGTATATAATACTTTTCGCCGTCGTTCGCATTAAGTATTGCGGCAATACGTCGGTGACTCATCGCTGCGTTCTCGGTGCCGTGCAAATCGGATCTATTATCGATTTTTGTAAAAATGAAAAAAAAAAAAAATAATTAATACCGTACGAGTAACGCGAAATCGGAATTAAATTAGCTTAAGCCGTTTATTTAAAAATGCAATACTTACATTGGACAATTTCAATAAAAACTCCTCCGTGTACGGCGCGCCAAGCACTCGTGTCTGAAGTCGTCGTCGTGGCCGTGCGTGCAACGGGCCGGTCACAGTTTTCTTATGCTTTCGGGGGGAAAAAAAAGAACCGCTCCGCCGGTTGTTTTCAGCACGCGTACAGGCAATGGTAGCTACCGACCGATATAAAGGAAACGACAACGTTAGAGATTACGAAAAACAGATACTTTACACAGATACTTCGAAACCGCGTAGCGTTGAACAGTTTTCCCTTTGTCGCTGAACTGGACCGTCGAAACTGGAAGAGGTTAGGTCGACGGCGAGATCATTGTTCCGACTGGCAACAGCTGTAACCGTATACCCGGTTTGCGGTAACGATAATTCAAAAAATCAAAAAAAAAAATAATATTATTATTTAACAACGTAATGGAATATTTTAATTTCTAAAACGCAAACGTCCCGGACCATTGACGACCGGCAATCGCGATGGACCGCGTATATACTCACCGAAAATGCTAAATATTTTCTTTGTCGTCGCGGTGGTGGCAATACGTATTTGGGCGGTTTGACGGGAACGGCACGTAGACGGAACGTTCGATGGCTCGGCGTAGCGCACCCACCAAAGAGATCGGCTGACGATGGCGGCGCACCAAAGAGATCGGCTGACCGCGGCGGCGCACGCGCATCTCGGTCGAACGCCGCAACCTACACCGGGGGTGCGCGCGGTGCCGCCATTCGGCACTTACCCGAGTTTTAATAAAATAATATAATAATCGTATTCTACTGGACGCCTATTATTGATTTTAATGGCGTTTATTATTACTATTATTATTTATTGCACCGTCCAGTATTTACGTACGTATTGAAACCGACGTGGAAATTTTACGAAAAGATTCCGCGGGCGCAATAAGTGTTGATGGCGTTTTTTGAATCGACATGCAAGCGCGCGTTTTACGCACCCGGTGCGCACCGGGTGCGTAAAACACAATCGACCTACGGCTCGGTGTACCGGGGCGGTGTTACGCGATCGATTTTAACGCACCCGATCACCGGTGGGGGTGGAGGGTGTCTGATAATCGCCGCGTATTTGGACTGATTCGAATTCGGCGTTTCGAGAATTTATTATATGCATTAACGATTCCGGTAATAATTACTATACCCGATTATATATCATAATCACGACACATTCGTAAAATAATAATGAAAAAAATAAATATATATTGTGATTTCATTTTACCGTAATATTATTTTAACACTTTATTCCTTTATACAACCAGTGTTGGACGCAGACGTTTTGTTCTTTAGTCTTTCGTATATTCGTATAGAATTGTTAACAGTGGCCATTTGTCGGGGTTGGGGCGAGAACGAAATCGTACGGTGTGAGGGCGAATGCCCGCCCCGTACCCCCACAGATACGCCCGGATTCAACGACGATTTATATTTTTCGTATTCGATTTCAAAACACGGTGGCCGTGTAAACTCATATCGTGTAAATTCCAGTGGAATTTCAGTGCACGGTTTTTTCTCGTATCGAAAACGCCTACAATGGCCGTAGCTAAGAGATCACTTCTTCCCCCCCCCCCACGGACCCCATTCCTCGCTACGCCCGTGGCGTGATAGTGTAATAAATAAATAATAATAACAACAACAATTCAACGTTCGGTAATAAAACGATATTATAATTATAAGTAGACTACAAATATTTAAGTACTGCAATGAAGACATAATATAAAAAAAAAAAAAAAAAAACCAATCGATTGCCAGCGGCTCCGAGGAATGTTGCGCGCGCATCGGGAGCCAATGTGTGTGGTATTGACCCAACGAACGTCCCCCGTCGAATGTTCTCTAAATAATACCATGGGTTCACCGACAGAGGTCATTGTATGAACCGATAAACATATTATTAGTACGCAACAATAATATTGTTATAATAAAACTATGTATGTTAATACGAAAAAAAAAAAAAAAAAAACAAAAAATGACGAAGGTAGAAAAACTAAAACAATTCACACTTTAAACAATTTATTGTTCATACGATAAATTTATTCTCAATCGAAAAATGAAAAAAAACAGACCATTATTGCTGTCCAGTTTTTCCCACGTTTTTCAGAATTAATTGAAAAAACTACAACGAAAATCAGAAAAAATAAAAAATAAATAACTACCGTAACACTCTAATGTTAATGATAAAAACGTTCATCGAACGTAATTGTTTGTTGTTTTTAAAATTATTTATCGAAATTTCGACGTCCTAAAAATCGTTGGAAAAAAAAAAAAAAATCCCCAATTATATTACAGTGAAAATAAATTCAAGTGTGCGCGGAGCGAACATTTGTCAATTGGACAATAATTGCTATAGTCCGTCGTCTGCACAGAATCGCTACTCGAAAACAATTACCCGTCTAAATTGCTTGTTTTATTTTATTTTATTATTCTGTTGAATTATTACTGGAATATCTTAGACGTTTTGTTTTCGTATCTTCCATTGTTGCAGAGTTTTATGCGCTGCCAAACACGGCACGTCTTTTGTCATTGTAATTATTGCCAATTGACAATAATTGCAAGACATCGAGCCTATAAATGAGGTTTGATTGATACTCACCAGAGTTGAAATTTTAATGATATAAATTACAGTTTTTTTTTGTTTTTCCTAATCAGTTAGTTTATACATTAAAACGGTATAAACATAAAAAAAAAAAACCGAGATAATAAAAATTTTGCTCAATTAATTATACATATTTTCGAAGTGTTTCCCAACGGAATACAGATAAGGTTGAGCTCTAAATATATTATATATTTTATATAGCTGGCTTGGCAATGCTTTGCTGTTGCTAGATCATTATGTATTTATTGTCCTGCCCATGTCACTATTTAAAAAAAAAAAATAAAACGAGTAGAAAGTGGGTAGTCGACCTTCGGCAGACTAAAAGTTACTTTGTCATTTCAACCGCTAATCAACAAAAATAATTTAAATCGCAACTGGATTAAGACAGAATTTCACGTGGAACAAATATTTATTGTGTTACCAAGGTAACCCATAAATCATCAAGAATATCAAGAAAATTCGAATATCGTACTAAAAATACCGAAAAAAAAAATTGTTTTTTTTTTTTTTTGTATTCATTAAGGGGTGGATTTCAATAGGTATTGTCCTTCTCCGGACAACGTTTTACAAAAAAATCACTCCAGTAATTTTTGAATTTATTAATCTTATACGGACAGACAGACATTCATATTTGTATATAGATAAACTGTCCCAGTGTCCATAGCATAGTTATCCGGTGGTTTTAAATTAAAATCAAATGATAATACGAGACGGTAATGTCAAATCAAAATAGGACTCGAAAGAAAGTGGCTGGCTCCACTCCAGATTAATAACGACGACGACCACGACGTGGACGTAAAAAAAAACCCCCGCACAGACACGTCGATAACAATCGAAAAATCGACGAAAACGGAGACCCGCCGAGTGGTTTTTTTTTACACTGTTTTAGAATTATATTATAGAACTATTTTTTTTTTTTTCCCCCAATATAACTGCAACGTTGGAGGCTAATGAACTGACTGCGCTGGCATCTCGAGTCACAGATGTTTTAAAATTAAATACAAGTATAACATAACGGGCGTACAGAATTTTTTTTACTCGGCCAACTAGACGAATATATAACGAAAATATAGTTTAAAAAAATACCGAGACACATACATCGCTCCATGGGGGTAGGCCACTGCAGTTGTTGGCTGCAAGTCAGCAAGGTATGAAAGTTATCGACGGGAATTTAGTTTATATCTGTATCCAACGAAAAACGATTCCGAGCAACGTCCGGTTAATCGTGTTTCAAAACGCCGTCAATTTTCATCGAAATTTACTACGCGGTTAAAAAATCAGAAATTTTAAACAAATTTAAAAAACATTTTTTTTTTTTCAACCATTAAGTATACAACTGTACGATGGACCACGTGTTAAAATTTCCGTGCATTTCTGTTGGACCAAACAAATTTTATTCGCGAAATTCCGTCAATTTTTACGACTTTCATCAAAATTAACGCTTTAAAAGCTCACAAAAATCCATTTATTCGGTGCAGGTAGAAAAAAACACGTAAACCGACCAATAAGCATGGTTAAAATCCGGGGCTTGAGATGAACGGATTTTAATTTTGAAAACAGATTTGATTTTCTATACTAATTTTCTAAGTTACGATTGATGCGATTTTCGATATTCAACTTTTTCGTTAAACTATCGATAGTTGAAAAAAAAGTTAAATTTCCATTATTTTTATACCGAGTTATACATTTTTTTTTTTTTTGAATAACAAAAATTGCCCCGCAATTTAACCAGGCTTATTGGTCATTTAATCTGTTCCTATTTGATGATTATTAAATTACATCATAATACCTGTGCAAACATTTTCAAATGGAAATAAAAACAAATTAAAAATATCGTAAAGAAGTATTATTTGTCAACTCAATTTTTTAGTTCAATAAAAAATGAATAAAATGTTTACGTTTAGTTTTTAACTTCAATTTAACTATATAATATTTTCTTATTTTTTACATACAAATTTAAAACATCTCAGCCTAGATTTCTTTAAAACATTTGTCCTAAGTGCTAACTATTAAACTGTTAATATTTGTATTAACAATTTACTGTTTTATGTAATTAAATCAATTACGTTATCAATTATCATTCTTAATACTACACGTAATATCTTTTTCAACCGGCATAAGTAAAAACATGTTCAAATTTTTCTTGAGACATTATACTTCTGAGCCTGTTCCAAATATATTTTAATTTAGAAAATGTTCGCTCACAACTAACTTGTGGGCGGGATAATGTTAAAATATATTTATATGCACTCATATGTAATTGATACCGATGAACTACAATCTGATGATAATTATTACGACTTTAACTTTTACTCTATTATTTCGTTAGTAACACGGCGAGCCTCGGTGATATTTAAACTTGTTCGTTTGATAATCGAAAACCAGAACATTTCGAAAAAATATTCCGTTGAAATAAATTTTGTTTGGAAAATCAATTAAGTGCTGTGGAGAGACTAAAACGTTCCGGGGCAGGGGAGTGACTTGAAAACCCTCTGGGCTGTTGTGGTTCGATTTTTAATTATAACGAAATGACCGTCGGCATTCGTAAACGTGTCGGTTGTCGACGGAACGGTTATTTTTAATTATATAAATTCGATAAGTTTTTAAGGGGGTTCGTGCAGTGGCGCAACAAGAGTTCAAATCTTTGGGGTGCTACAATTATGAATCGCTTACATAGTCGTAAGGGGGGGGGGAACATTACATATTGCCAGTATTTAGATTATACTATTATTATATTCACAATAACATTTTTGGAAAAAAAATTTAATTTTTTTATTATATTACATTTTCAAGTGTCAAACGTAATTTTTTATCAATATTTGCAAATGTGTATAATATTTCTTCAGGAACAATGTCATTAGCCCAGGTCTCGCTCAATATTTATGATACTTAAATAAGTAAAGCGCTGCTGTAACACGCTGCTTCGCAGACAATTTTTCAACATTCTTGTGGAGGAAAAACTTCATTCGCATGTCGCAGAACTGACAGGAATGGTTAACACACCCTGCATTAACTAGTACGAGTTCGGGAAATATTTATTTAGTATTTTTTTATTTTTTATGTCATCTGTAGTGTTTTTTTAACAGTTTTTTGCTACAGGCATTTCTGCTTTTAAGCACTGGGCGTTTGGAGTTATTATTATCATAGAATATTATAAAATTTGTCTAATATTTAATAATTCGATTACGTTAGGTATTTAATAATGCCGAATAAAATGTTGACTATTTTTGATAATCCACATTCACAACATGATCAATGGTTTTGGCCATATGAAGATTTTCACTTGAAAACCTAAACTTTATTTAATATTAATAATTGGAAAATAAATAGTACGCCTCCATATAGGCTTCGACCGATTCTGACACTTTTTGTTCTTCGTGATTAGTTCATTCATTATGTAGTCGTTTCCAAATGGAAATTTCTCAAATTATTCGGCTTCCGGTAATCTCGGCGTGACGTTATTGTGGTAGTTATTATTCACTATAATCGTAACAATATAATATAATTAAAATAAAAATCTTAAAAAAATAAAATGTCTATAGATATTTGAAATGACAAAGTCTTGGTGCTTCAGCACACCAAATGTAGGATTGTGTTATAGGCGATTTCTACACGGTGCGCGCTGCTGTGTAGTAACACGACGACGCGTAGTACTCGTTCCCTAGTTGTTCGGTAAACGGAACCGACGAGTCCGGTTCTTTGGCTACCATTATTTTTAGCCGCACCACCACTACCACCACCGCCGCGGCCGCTGGCGGCGGCGGCCACGTCGCGCGTCGTTGTCGTGCACCTGCGAGTACGACAGCCCGGCGACCGAATACAAATTTTATATAAAAAAAAAAATAAAAATAAAAAAAACCTGACGGAATTACAAGCGGGCCGTAGTGAACAAAAAAACATTGACGGTTGGCGGCAATAATATTGTAGACGCTGTTGTTATTATCACCAGGTGACGCGGCAATGATTTGCTATTGCTAGATTATTATGCGTTATTGTCCGACCCATGTCACGGGCGGACAGTGGCAGACTAAAAGCGTTCGACTTTGTCATTTTAACCGGCAATCAACAAAAATAATTTTCAAGTCGCAAACGATTTAAGTCGGTATTTCGTGCCGAACAAATATTCGTCGTGTTATTCATCGGCGGTTTCGTTAGGATTTTCTCGCATTTGGCCCATAATCAACAACAATAAAGGGCCAACTCGAGTCGAGTATTCGAACGCAGCCCAGTGCTCGATCGGCAAAATAAAACAAGAGGGACTTGAGAAAATATTAGCGTTCCTTGCAATTATTTAACGCATCCTAATCCGTGGGGGGGCTATGCCGCACACAACCCCCTTGTACTCATTGTCAAACATAGGTAATTGTTTACCAAAAAAGAAGAACTCGTATGCGAGCTTGCATAGTTATTTATTTTATTTGTCGTTTCTTATTTTCGTCAAAAAAAAAAAACAAAAATATGATGTTTAGATTTTGGTTGAATCGCTTGCTTTATTATCTCACAAGGCAAAGGAGTTCCATCGCCCCGCGTCGTCTCCCCAGTTTTGGCACTGGTAACAATAAACAGCTGTTAGTCTAGAGACCGGAAAAAGTCGCATAAACCTTTGATGTACGGAGTATAGAACGATATGGGAACAAAACACATTTAAAAATACCGAAAAATCGAATTTTTAAGTGGTCGGTATTCGATACGGGGCGGATTTCAATAGCAATTGGAAATCTTCTCCGGACGACATTTTGCATAAAAAAAAAAATAAAAAAAAATCGCTCCAGTAGTCGTTGGAGTCTGTGAACGTTATACGGACAGACACAGACATAGATAAACTGTCCTAGTGTCCATAACAACCGGTGGTATTAAATTATAACCAAATAATCAAACGCTAATGACGACAACAATAACGACGACGAGTGTATACATTATGAGTATACACTGCAGACGATTACGACGAGAGGAGAATACACAATAATGATGAAAATAATTCGTATAGTACTCGAGTGAAACGAGTGGCTCGGCTCCACTCCAGACGACTAATAACGACGACGACGCGGACGTAAAAAAAAAAAAAAAAAAAAACCATATTGTTTAACCATATTTATTATAATTATTCGCCACTGCGTTATGTTTGCGCAAATAACGCGGACACGGACTAAATATAAAATAAAAAAAAAAAAACCATCGATCGATTCCGTAAGCGGAAATTAACGGGAAAACGTTTGCCGAGCAAAGTTCGGTCGTTTCACGTTTTGTAACGCACCGTAACCGTTACGGTTTTCAACGTAATGTCCACTTTAAACGCTTTAAAATTGTCTGAATTTCCGTTTTGATTATTTACTTATCGGGAGTTTTGGTTTTTTTTTTTTTTTTTTATATTTTCTGTTCGTTGGTAAAATTATACATACATATATATATATAAAAAAAAAAGAAAATTAGCAAAACAAAAATAATTTCGTTCACTACATCGCCTACAATGATATAATAATACATTTGTTACATCGTGAATATAATACGATTATGGTGGAATATACTCGTGACTGGAAATATTCACAAATATAAAAATGTTTTTATAAAATAGTTCTGTGGTATTATTGTAATATTTATCTTTATCTTACGTCTGGTTTTACAGCGATGTCGTTTTTACGTGTTACACGCACACGTCACAACTACAGATTTCTATTCATTTTTTTTTTTTTTTTTACTAAAATGTACGATTCGAATTCCAACAACCGGTATTCATTCCGATTTTCGTTCCGAACGAATTTCATGCCGGACAAATATTTAATGTGTTACCAACGTAACCCAAAAATCATCAAGAATAATTCGATTTTTCTATTAAAAATACCGGAAAATATAATAATAATATAATAATAATATTATTATATTATAATAATATAATATAATACCGTTAAAAATCAATTGATTTTTCACCATTGCGTTATCTTTGCGTAAATAACGCGGATACGGACTAAATGTAAAATAAAAAAAAAAAAAAAACCATCGATCGATTCCGTATGCAAAAATAACGGGAAAACGTTTGCCGAGCAAAGTTCGGTCGTTTCACGTATTGTAACGCACCGTAACCGTTACGGTTTTCAACGTAATGTCCACTTAAACGTTTATACTGGCCATCGCGGACATTTGTATAATATACAAAAAATCCTCTTATTATTATTTTATCCCCTCGTAAATACGCTATTGCAATGATTTTTTTTAAAATTGTCTGAAAATATGATTTGCTGTTTTACTTATCGGGAGTTTTAGTTTTTTTTTTTTTTTTATATTTTCTATTCGTTGGTAAAATTATACATATATATATAAAAAAACAAGAAAATTAGCAAAACAAAAATAATTTCGTTCACTACATCGCCTACAATGATATAATAATACATTTGCTACATCAAGAATATAATACGATTACGGTGGAATATACTCGTGACTGGAAATATACAGAAATATAAAAATGTTTTAAGAAAATAGTTCTGTGGTATTATTGTAATATTTATCCTTATCTTACGTCTGGTTTTACAGCGATGTCGTTTTTACGTGTTACTCGCACACGTCACAACTTCTATTTCTATTCATTTTTTTTTTTTTTTACTAAAATGTACGATTCTAATTCCAACAACCGGTATTCATTCCGATTTTCGTTCCGAACGAATATTGGTGGGTTTCTCTCGCATCGGAGCACTTTTCGATAGATAATTTTAGTTAATAAGTCAACGTGTACTTGAAAAACAAAAAACAAAACCATATATCAGAAACACGAATGAACTTCTCATAACCGTTTTGGACGGTTCTCTGGAGCGAGCCCTGCAGAATCTAGAAATATAATCAAAAATCTTATCGGAGTACTGGTTAATGCGTAATTTCTCTAAATCGTGAAAAATTACCGGAAACGATGTTTTAATTCGCCATAAATATAGCAACGATTAAAAAATAGTTTTTCCGATGTAATATTCTTCGCGTCCATCTTCGAATATATTCAATAGTATTAAACGTTTAAAAACAAAAATACATATATACACAACGTAAAACTTACATTAGGTTACGGAGTCGAGAAAAAATGGCATTTTAATGCCCGCAATTTACATACGTTTAAATAATAATGCCCGTGACGCAACTTACGTTTCAATAGGATATAGGACAATGACAAAACTCGCGATAGAAAAAAATAAATCGTGAATAATGAATTATAATCCATTATAGTTTAAATATGTATGTAAAGTAACGGAAAGCAATTTTTTAAAAATGTTTTTTTTTCATTTATTACGACACAAATCTAAATTATCTATTCATGTTAACCGTGTGTGATATGAATACATATATCCGTATCGACATTCGATACTCTCCATCACGCCCTCCGTACAATTATACACCCCGGATCCGCGATTTTTTTCGTAAAAATAATTTGTACTTTTCGAGAGCACAGACGACGACGATTACGACGGTGTCTCGGTTATAATTTTATTGTTAATATTGGGTTTACGG
This sequence comes from Tuberolachnus salignus, assembly GCA_956483605.1. Lineage (NCBI taxonomy): Eukaryota > Metazoa > Arthropoda > Insecta > Hemiptera > Aphididae > Tuberolachnus > Tuberolachnus salignus. Next base: position 12,443,056 of record OY101431.1, read on the forward strand.
AATATACAAACGTCGTGCGCCGATTAGAATTAATTCGTATTGAACAACGACGAATATCTTTTTTTTTTTTTTTTAATTTTTACGTGATATATACAAACTGTGCCCTAGGGCACAATAAGAATATATGATAAAAGAATATATATATATATAACATGATAAAGTTTGAGAAAAGAAGCCAGCCAATGATGACACTACCTGACGTATGATTTAATAAATGATTTGGATAATATTTTTATTTTTATTTTTATTAATTCCTAAGGAGATCTCTACACCACTTCCTTTTTAGCTGCCTCGGTGGGTTGCCAGGAATCGATAGTGTGCCCAGATTAGATCTAAGAGGATAGGGGTGATAAAGGAGTTTTGAATGGTATCTTTTATAGAAGGTGCGAGCTTCTTCAGAAACGGTCTTGATTTTTAAATCCGAATGGAGTGAGAAGTTGGACACATACGGTGGGGCGTTGGAGATTTTGCGTAGACTAATATTTTGGAGAGTTTGGATTCTATTAAGGTTTGACTTATTTGCGTTGCCCCAGAGTTGGAGGCCATAAGTCCACATTGGCTTGATCAAAGATTTGTAAACTTGAAGTTTCGTGTTTAGTGGGGTGTGTTTATTATTAGTTATTAATGTTTAAGCATGCGGTGTCGCGCATTCAAGGCGAGTCTCTTAGCTTTGATGTGGGGAGCCCAGGTAAGACGGCGATCAATAGTCAGGCCAAGATATTTTACGGACTGGGATGAAAGTATTTGAGTGCCAAAGAGGTATACATCAGGACACTCGGATTTTCCGAGGGAGAAAGTAGTGCGGGAAGATTTCGATTGATTGATCTTAAATCGCCATTTCGTATACCAGTCATCCATAAGAAGAGGATGGTTTTGGTGACTAGCGGAAGCAATTAAAGTAACGACGAATAAATAAATACGATAATAATTAAAATAATCCGTGTTTTCAGACGGCGGCGGACGGGGCACCGTGGTCTGCAACTGATGTTTTAGCTGGTGGTCAAAACTACTTGAAAAAAATATTTAAAAATGCAAATTATTATTATTGAACATTTTAATGCCAAATTCACAATTTCAAATTAATAAGTTTGTTTATGAATCGGCTAGAGCTATTTGAATAAGACACCTCTATTAACTATTTAGCTATTGTTCATTTATTTTTTAACAGAGTAAAAAGGAATTTTTTAATTATTTATTGTTTTAAATTATTTTATACTTGGGTTATAAATATAATTTATTTATTTGTATTGTTAATATTTCTTTTTATAACAATACTACAATTGTTAGCATAAATAATAGTAATAGTTTTCTTTTACGTCTTTTATGACTTCATAAGTATGCCACAAAAAAAGGACGCACTTTTACCGTATTATTAATACATATATCTGGCAAAGGGGCGATAAACAAAAAAAAAAAAAAAAATCACTTTATTATCGCGTTGTACGTCGGATAAAAGCCGAAACGCCAAATCGTGTTTATTTATTATATTGCATCGGTTGTAAAAAAAAAAAAACCGTCGGGTTAGACGTAATATAATTGGTACTTGTGCAAATGGGCGACGAAATTAATCGATCACGGCCAATTTGAATGGACGAGACGCGGAACGATAGGCCGGCAAGATAATATTAATGAACAAGTAATTCATTCAAAGGCGTCCCTAATAAATATTATTTTTATCCGGTAGTGCGGAGTACTTTTCGACCAGAAAAAAAAATGTAAAAAAAAAAAACTATTCTCACCGGTCCGGCCGGAGTCTAAGCTCTCTACTTCAGCGTTTCCCGAAATTGTATTCCATCGCGGCACACTTTGGATAAACACCCGAAAAAAAAAAACAACTACAAATGTTCCCATTAACAGCGGATATTGGTCCACGCGGAAAAGTAACGTCTGCTTTGATTATTAACCACCTTATAATTTTTAAAGAAAAAAAAAAAAATAAACAAATATACCGCCATCATTGTCTGTTGACGAATACGATTGGATGGTACTGCCAAAAGGGCAGTAACATCGGATGCTATATCTCATTTAAAATAAATTGAACAAGAACAACTTTTGGAATATCGATTTTGATCGAAATTAAAATTTAATGAACTCGCACTCGTCCATTTTTGGAATTTAAATATTACCGAGTATCCGATAATTACAGAAAAAGCAATAAATACTTTCGTACCAGTTCCTACAACGTACTAACCAATATTAAAAAACAACGACTTCTATCGGTTGAACAAAAAAAAAGAAGAAAAAAAAGGCGATTCTGTTTAACGTAAATTCCTTCTCGAATTCAACTGTTACGCGACCAGCATAAAGTAGTACACGTTTCACACTAAAATCATACTTATTTCGATTTATAATTTAGATATTTAGTTTTTCTATATTATTATTTTTTTTTTTTTAATTTGTTAAAATAAAAATGTTAAGTTTTCACGGCTCATCCTTTGGCGAACACTACTTAGTATGTGCAGTGGATAAGTATTCATTCAGCCGCTCGGACATTATCGTATTAAATTATAATATTGATTGATTCGATTGTGTTGCGGGTCGATTAGCAGAGTTTCGCGTGAGTAATAGTAAATATAACAAATAGCCAATCGCCTCAGATATAATAATTCATAGAATACATAATTAATTTCAACAGTACGTGTAATAGTCGTCGATGTTTTGTGGCCGGACGAAAGATAACCCCGGGTACAGAGAATTGTCTGAAATAATATTATTTTTTTCGGGCCCCGGGACGAGTGCGGTTCGTCGCATTAAACATCATTACGATAGTATTTTTTTTTTTTTTTTTTTTTCTAAAACCCGGACCTACGGAACAACCTAACCAAACCGACACAATTGAAAAGGCTGCGTACGATAATAATTGTACGATAACAATAATCCGTGGGCAGATGTTCCGTTTGGTCGAAATCGGAGGACAAAAAAAAAAAAATAAAAATAAATGTGTTTCTCCGGGGAAAAAACGAATAATAGAAATAATTTTTTTTTTTTTTTTTTATAATCAACTGCGGGTAGACCGGTTTTTTTTGTTCTTCTTCAAAACGCCAACGCAGCCGCCCGCCCACTCGCCGTCCGCCACGCCGCCGCGACAGATTTTAATCTCAAACCCCTCTTTGAGTTTGAAAAAAAAAAACATTTTTATAAGGAACAAAATAAATGAGCAACATATCGATTTCGACGTGAATGTATTTTTTATTTTCGTTATCTTTTACGAATAGAACAAATCACCGAAATATTCTGTAATAAAAAAAAAAAAAAAAACCGCGTTAAAAACCCAGTCGACATTTACGTCGATAAACGTATAGGCGTTTATTAATTTTTATTTTTTTTTTTTTTGATAATATTTTCTGGGATTATATTTTCTGTAATAATAATAATAATAATAATAATTCGGCCTGCCCGCGGGACACGAAACGCTCGTCGCTCGTTCGGTATATTTACGGTCATCCGATAACCAGCGTTCCCTCTACCCGTCGCCGCCGTAAACAGACACCGAACCAATCCACGGTTCCCGCTCGTACGCACGCACGCACCCGCACCGGCAACAAAAATTTGCCACGGTGGAGGTGGCGGCGGACGTGGAGGTGGCGGCGGACGTGGAGGTGGCGGCGGACGTGGCGGCGGCGGTGACGGCGGCGGTGACGGCGGCGGCGGCGGCGGTGGTAGCGGCGTCCACACGCGCACAATCCTCGACCGTGGTCGCGTCCGTTTTTGCCGCGCTCCGCGGTGTTCAATTGCGTTTTTCCGAACGGTGAATTTTTTTTTTTTTTTTTTTTGTTTTTAATTCGGTTGTCCGTTTTAATATTCGTTCTTTTGCCACCCGCGCACCCGTCCGTGTCATTGATCGTACCGCGACTATAGTGTTTTTCTTATTTTTTTTTTTTTTTTAACCCGTTCGTCTACGGAAACCGCCATGTCCGACGTCAACAAAGACCCCGGGATTTCGCCGGAGGCGCCGAATAAAATCGTTTATTTGAGCAATACGTACTTGGACGTGCTGTTGAACATTGTCAGTAATTATTTCGTACGCCGCACGGCCCGGTTTACCAACGGAAATAATAACGGTTTATTTTTTTTCCACCCCCCCCCCCATCTGCCGTAGGTTCGAGAAAAAACGCTTTCGGAGTTGCCCGACGACATCGCCGGTTTGTCGCTCAACGACGACGGCGACAGCGTCGATCCGTCGGTCTATGAAGCGGGCCCGTCGACACCGGTGGCCAGCACTTCGACAGCGCACCACCCGTGCCTGCTGCAGGACGTTGTCGACGTTCAATGCCGTCATTCAAGTCACCAGCAACGGTCGAAATTCAGAATCGTCTTCGAGCCGAAAGTGTTGCCGAAACCGGTCAAAGTGAAAAAATCCAAACGGTCCAAGTCGATCGATCCGCTGAGACGTTTGCAGCGTACAATCCGGTGAGTTGTGTAGACAACGTTATTGGCGGACGGGCGTATATATCCGCCTGCGCAGTGTGATTGTAGTATTTTTTTTTTTTTTTATATATTTCATAAATTCTGTATAATAATCGTACGACCACCACCAATAATAATACATTATTATTTGGCCGACGATTCCGGATTTTCGCATTTCTTGTGCATAGCGATCGTATATAACGTTATACGATACCTCCCGAGTTGAAATATCGAATATCGTATTAACATTTGTAACTACAAAAAAAATTCAAATTTTCCGTGCCATTTTTAAGGAACCGAAAATGAATATTATTTACATAGATTGGAAATTCGTAAATATTCAGCGAACAATTTTCGGGACTCTTGTACCCTTGTACGCTGGTGCAACCAAACGGGAACCAAGGGGGTTAGGTCCGGACAACTCATCTGAATCGAATTTACGAAAATTATACGACTGTGTTGTTACCGGTAGAAACGATATCGTGTTTTCTATAAATAATTCAAAAGTAACATAAAATTAGTCCTACCGCCTACCACCGCCCCACGTGCTCCTCGACGCTACGGCCAGACACCGCCGCTGAGTGCTGACAGCATCAACCCACAAGGCCTGCCGCCGAATCATCGTAATAATAAAAAATAACACCAAAAAGACCATGTATGATACGCGCAACACAGAAAATCATCAATAAAAAAGTCCTCGTCTTATTATTATTGCTTGTATAATATGTACAGCCGAAGGAAATTTACGTTTTTTTTGACTTTACTGTCTAATTCTTAAATTTACGCTTAAGACTTCTATGCATTTCGGTGCTCCAATTTGCCCCTCACCTGTTAGTTGCGACATTGAAAAAATTGCGATTGTCGTCAAAATTGATGACTACATCGATTGTATATTTTATAACTTTTATTTCTCCGTTCGAATAAAATTCGAATTTTATTACATTCGTCTATTAGAACGTCATTATATTTACAGGTTTAATGGGGATGGGGGTCAAAGAAATACTATTAATTATTAAAACAAACTAATTTTAGCCAAAATACTAGGATATTGATCCAAATAAATGTACGAACCATTAGTGGTGCTTATAGCTCTATAGCCCCTCTCGCCCTCCTTGAGTGGGTTTTTGTTTAACACCCTCCGCCTCCCATTGAACTAAGTCGAACACGCTACTGCTCTTCGATGTACCATTGATTATAAAGTTTGGTATTTGTTACCCTTTGTCTAAGAAATTCCAAAACCATCACGTTTACAAAAAGTGTTTTAATAAATACACAATCTATTGAGTTATATAATAATTTTGCTGTATTTGACGTAAATTACGTTTGTCCCAATTAGCAATAGTTAGTTGTTAAAACGGCCGTATGATTTTCAATCCAACGAGTTTCACATAAATAATGCGTTTAAACATGATTTTAAGACAAAGTTGTGTTTTGAACGAAGTTGAACAACTTTACAATTTCCGACCAAACGCCTTACGCACAGTTTGAATGTGACAACCTTTAGAAATACATTAGTTTAGACTATGATTAAAACATGGATAGCAAATAGCTTCTGGAATTTAATTTTGAATAGTTCTAACAGCTCCGCAAATTTTTCAAAACAACTAAAGTACCATCGTCCATGTTACCACGGAGAATATAAATTTGTATTGCTAAAAATAACTGTGTCTGAATATTATGGGACGTATTCCTTTCCTATATCCATCGATTGTTTTTTATACGATGAGTATTTTACTTGATTTATTATATTATTTTCGGGATGTTCGTAATTCATAATGAAACCGTTAGATTTTAAAACGGCTTCCAGGTGATATTTTGCATTTGGACGAGCGAATAAACCACCAGTATTTCCCAATTACTATTTACATTTCACCATGGGCCTACTAACGAATACACCAAGAGTCCTAGCATTTTTATTTGCCAATACCACATCATTTAAAATAAAATACCAACAATATTTGCAATATAGACCTTTTTGATTTTCAGAAAAAAGAAACGCAAGCGTGCTATGCTTTCGGTACAATAACGGACTCAGTTTCGATAAACAATATTTATTTGACCGATGCAATGTGATCGACCCATGAGAAAAAAATTACATTGTTTTCAAAAACTAAACGTTGATTGTTAATTGTTTTCGGTTTTAATAAATATGAATTCTATTAAATTGTCTACGTTTATTTGCTATTTTAATTTTTTTTTTTTTTTTCATTGTTGTTTAAATAATCAAATGGAAGCAAGTGGAAACAACAATTGTTTCAGACATTATTACTAATGATATTTTACAATCGTTAAAATATCAAAATATAGTTGAAATTGAAAAAAAAATTTATATAGAGAAGAAATAAACAAAGTGATCGAAACTATCACAACTATGATTAGTCGAACTTTAGTCAAGCTGTTCTCATAAGCAAAAAAATCACATCGTTTTCAGAAACTAAACGTTGATGTTAAATATTTTCGGTTTTTATAAATATGAAATTTGTCTATTAAATACACAACATTTATTTGTAAATTTTAATTTAATTTAATTTTTATTATTGTTTAAACAATCAAATGGAAACAAAAAGCGTTTTAGAAATTACCAAAATCGATAAAATATCAAAAAATAATTAAATTTGAAAATAAAAAAATATGTAGAGAATAACAAAATAAAGCCATTAGAGTATTTAGATAATATTGGAGTTATTCTAAAAAAATATTACTCTGTGTTAATACGTGTGCAGTTTTAAGATAAAATCATAAGGGAATGCGTCTAAAAATTGAAAAATTTATTCAATTAAAAACAATAAATGGATTATTCATGAGTCAACCAAATATTAGATATAATATATATAGATTTAAGGTTTATAGACAATTATACATATTTAAATTGACTCTAATAGTGTTTTAACTTTTTTATAACATTTTTATGGAAAAAAAAAAAAAATTAAATAAATAACATAAATATTAGCAGAAGTGTAGGTATAGATTTTAATGGGAGGAGTTCAGAAAATCAATTACTTAGGTACTGAAAGTATCGCCTCCCGAAGTAGTGCCACACGGCGTTTCCGGGAGGCAGGGGTATTGCCGGTTTAAACAAAAAAAAAAAAAAAAAGGTACTGAAAGTATAGTATTGACTTCTTGAAAAAATAATTTGAATACTGATTTAGGTGCTAGTTGTAGTCTTGTTAATGTTTTAAATTTACATTGAAAATAATACGGAAATTAAATTTGATTTGGTCAAAGAATTAAGCTGTTAAAATTACTAATAACATTAAAATCATAAAATCTCAAAGAAAAAAAAGTCACACATACTTCGCATCGTGGATTGATTAATATTTGCGTTTGTCATCCCATTGCGATGTATTCAGTACATACGTTTTTACCGTTTTTATTTTATTCGATAATTCTTTTTAATAATTTTAATTATTCCACGATCGAGGAGTTCACTAAACTATTAAGCTATCAGGATAAATCGACCCTATGATGATCATTATCCTTCCTAATCATTGTGTTTGTCAAAAACCAGTAAATCATTGTGAATCAATGCAAGTAAAATTATCTGAACAAACTGCTAAACAAAACCGAGATAATGATTATCAGTTTAAAGATAGCGATTTTATAAGTGATGTTGATGCAGATAATGAACCGAAAGGTGGTCAATCGGTATATAACCTAACCTGATTTTTGCAGCTTTTAAAGGAATAGCACATACAATTTCCCGTGACCTAGGTAACATAAGACATTTCGGATAATACTGCAAATGGAGAAAATGTTGAAATTCACTGTCCTCTAGGATCAACTTGTCACAATTGCGGGTAAATATTTATATACATTAAAGATCAATTTAAACTACAAGTTTTTAAAAATAAAAACTTACATGCAACAAATATACAACTACTATTATATAGCATTGCTATAATGGTTCTGAGTGTAGCAAAGAAGCTGTTCGTTTTACGAAGATTTGTTTTATTTGTATCCTCAAAAACACTTCATTGATTGGTTCGTTTTAATGCTCCTGGGACAAACACTCCTATTCTATTTTCCCACGCAGTACCTTATAATGCGAATTTTTCGAAATGTGTTTAGAAATGTCTGAGTTTTGTTGCAGCATTAAAAATTTAAAAATACTTTCCTAATTAAATAAACCACTTAAAAATTGACTATACAATAGGAAAATATTCCAAAAAAGAAAAGTAAATTTAATTGGGTTTCGAATAGAGAATAAAAACAATAATGTTGTGCGCTCGTTTACCCAACAACTCGAATTTTTTGAATCGAAGGTCTCACATCTAGGAAACCAGCGTTTGTGACATTCTGAAGAATCTTGAAAATATATTTCGTTTTAAAAATAATTTCAATATTAATAATTATTGACATTTTTCTAAAATCTATTATATTTATGACTGTGGCCAGGTAAAAAAAAAAAAAAAAAAATTAAGTAATCAGTCAAGATTTATTTGTGAACTATTTGTAATCTAACTACAAAGTCGAAATTAATTTTTTTTTAAAATACTGCTCGTCTGTGGACCTACCTGTTGTAGGTAGAAAGTTGAAAATGTAGGATACAGAGAGAATTCAATTTACATCAATACTCAACAACGATAAATCATTGCTAACGAAGAAATTGTATGGAGCCGAAAACGTTTCGCTTATTCGCATTAGTTGGAAAATTACTAGGTGAAACGCCGTGATTTTTTACCATTTCAATTAAAATTTGAACGTTAACGCTTGTAAAAAAAAATATTTCACATTGCGTTGAATTTTCAAACATTTCTGTTCGACCGAAACAATATTATCCGCAATAAAACCGAATAAAACTAATGAAAAAAAACTCGAAAATTTGACAATAAACAGCTCGAAAATTGTCGGAATGTTTTGAAAACTCGAGCCTTTACGGTTAAAATTTGATCCGAATCACAACGAACATTTCGGTTATTTTTTTTTTTGGGCCGTTTTACTCGATTATTGAGAAAAATACACTTGAAAATTGGAACAAGATTTCTGGTAGAAATATTGTTTACATGACAGACAAAAAGAAAAAAAAGCGTATATACTTCGCGCCATGGGTGGATCATTGGTGTAATTGGGAAGTTGGGAACGTAGTATATAGATAGAAAATTAATTTTTATTTGTATGCAACGATAAATTGCAAACTGAATATTATTCTGAGCGAAATAGTATTAGTCGGTTTTTTTTTTTTTTTTTGGACAGAAATAAACATAAATAAAAAATATATAATAAAATTCGAGTTTGACGAAATCGTGATTTTCGCCGTTTTTTCGTCATTTTATTGGTAGTTTTTATTGCCGCGTAAAAAATGCATAGGCATATCGAAAATTTACCATAAATAGGTACCAACCAGACAAAATTTGCTACTGGAAACAGCATAGGAGTGTATAGATCGGATGAAGTGTTCCGGTAGAAAAAATATATACGGAAAAAGAAAAATAAATCAACATGATTGTAAATTTACGAGACCCCTCGCTCCGCTCAGAATTAAAAATATTTACAACGATATAATCCGATTTGATAATAACAATAATAATGAGTTTTGGTTGAACTTAATTTATTTTAACGTTATTTGCACATGAGACGCGCCGACGTCGTCCGAATAGAAATAGTCGGTAAGGAGACGATGTAAAAAACAAAAAAAAAAAAAATTGGGAAAAAAAAGAAGGCTAAACAGTAGAAACGCTTTATTCTTCCGCCTCCGGCCTCTTCTATTTCTAGCATTGAATATAATATTATTTTATATATACGACCGCCGAATACAAACACACACTCGCCACGCACACCGTGGGTCGGTTATTCGTATAATCTATACGTATAGTCTATGTACACGGTAAAAAATATTATAATATAGAGTAGTATTACGTATACACAATAGCGAATGGCGTACTACTAAATAAACACCCGGAATGTAAATATGATTTTGTTAGAATATACTACGCGGAGGACACGGTGCGGCCTGGAGAATGACGATAAAAAAAAAAAAAATAAATATAATAACGGTTCTCTTATCGGACTGCGTTCACTGCTGTACAGTGTATACATTGTATTTTCTTTGTAAAAAAAAAAAAAAAAAAAACGTACATACTTGGCACCATAAATTTAAAACCAATATAGTCACGGATTGTGTCCGTAAGTAAATATGAGCGGCGGGCCTGGGTTATCGCCGATGGTTTTACTGTCTTTTCCCACCGGCCGCAAAAAATTAAAATAACAATTATCGAGCTCTAGTCGTGTCTACGGTCGATAAGGAGGTTTTGTTCGAGAAATACATTATTCTAATAAGTCGTTCCGCCGATAACGGCATTCGTTACGGTCATCGCTCGGGATCAAGGACGGTTTTAAAAAAAAAAAAAAATAAAAATAGATATATATATATATATATATATATATATATATCTATTTTTCATATATAAATAACGCGCTCTCCGATAGTCGTGGCGCGTGAAAAGTGTTCTGTAAACCATCGTTATACGATTAAAACATAGATAACACATTTCGTTTGGTTTTCGAACGTCCTTTCTATTATCGTACTACTAATATCGTATATTATATTGAATTCCGATGTGTTTAAATGTATGGGCGCATTGAATGTAAACGAAATCATTTGGATCCCGGGGGCAGGTTTAGTTTTTTAAATGCCATTGATACCCGTACGAAAGTGTAATTTATAAAAAAATAAAAAAAAACCATAAAAACAATAATAGCGTTAAAGTTGAATATTATTATGTCTATACATATTTCGCACCACGGATGGTGTAGGTGGGAAGTCGGGAAGGTAGTCGGGAATGAATAGGAAATGAGTTTATATCTGTATGCAACGATAAATTGCAAACGAAAAACGATTCTGAGCGAAGTAGGATTAGTCGTGTTTTGTTTGTTGTTGCCGTGCTAACCCGGAATTTAACATAAATAAATAAATAAAGAAATAATCAAACTCGTGTTATTTCGTCATTTTTTTTTTTTTTTTTTTTGGTAGTTTTTATTTCCGCGTTAATAAAATGCTTTGGTATATCGAAAAATTACCTTTTTAAGGTACCTACCAGACAAAATTTGCAACCGGAAACAGTATAAGAGTGTATAGCTCGAATGAAATCTTCTGGTAGAACTAGTGTTTACAAAAAAATACAATAGAAAATAATAAATAAACATCATTGTAAAACCACAAGACCCCTTAGCTCCGCTTAGAATCTAAAACAAAAGATTTTATTAAAATAAATTACGCGAGCTCCTCCAGCGGCGTATTTTGGATGATTTTTTTTGGGGGGGGGGGTGGTGAGGGATGTGTCCAAAACTTAAAGGAATCATATTAACACATTTTAAAAATATTTACTGATAATAAAAGACAGTGTACTTACTTTTGTCTTTGTTTTCAGTTTTCTACGTTAACGTCCGACGAATAATATTACATTTAAAACTAGTGTATAGTGTAACGATAGATAAATCGAAGGTTATTATTGAATACTGAATACTAACGTTTATTTTAAAAATTGCATTCTTATATTATTCACATTTTACCATTTAGTCGATTTATGATTTATCTATTTATTTATTTTTAAAAACGAGTGTTTTTAGACATTGAAGACAACGTCCCCTCCTCTAAAATATGCCACTGTATACCCTATTTACAATATTTGGGGGGGGGAATACGCAATTCCACTTCAAACTCTACAAAATTTTGGAATTGATTACGTAAGCATATCGCGGATTAAAAGTTATCTTTTAAACAGGAAACAAACGGTTATGATTGATAATGTAATAAGCCAGAAAAGTAGCATCATATATGGTGTCCCTCGAGCAAATGTCCTGGGCCCTGTTTTATTTTTATTATACATTTACTTGATTAGTGGTCTAAACCTAGGTGGGTTAGTTGTGTCGCATGTTGACGATATCTGTTTACTTTTGAGCGGTAAGTCTTGAGAATGGACCATCATAAACACTCGCCGGTGTAAACAAAGTCTACCAATGCCTACGTGATGGACGTGCAACACTAAAAATGACGAAAGAACAATGTTCATGACCTTTTCCATTAATGAAATTAGTTTTAACCTTAATCCAATAACATTACACAGATGTGTTGATGGAAACACAATGAAAAATTATTTAATTAAGTGTAGTCGTGTCGGAGAAATGACAAGGACCCGCTATAATAGGTATCGTATTCGACAATAATTTACGGTGGAATCTACATTTTAAAAATTTAGTTGGCAAGCCAAATCACCTAAATGAACAATGCGTGTTATTTACTTTCCGTTATTCCAGTCAATTTTTCAATGTGGACTGTTAATTTGAGGTGGACTTAGGTGACAACTTTATAAACGAACTGCAGATTAATCAGAACAATATTATAAGAATCTGTCTATGACTGAAGAAGACTTGTTTCTTCACAAGGATGTACGAGACAATCTATAAGGATTTGGGTGTTCTACCGATTAAGTTTTTCTACAAAAATTTTCACTTTTAAGAACACCATTAAAGTTGAAAAAAAGAAATTTTATGATGGTAGAAGGGAATGGTAGAATTTATAATACTCTAGTAAAATATACACGTAAAAAGCCTGTGGGCAATCGTTTGTTAATTATTTAGGGCCTGTTTAATTTCAACTCTGTGCCATATTTGTACAAAACAAATAATCCTAATAAAATAATATATCATTGGTTTTTCTTCCATATTTGTCTTATTTTTTTTTTAATATTGTTTTTACATGATTTCATTATACTTTTTTCTCGTTTTAAATTTTTATTTTTTTTTTTTTGTATTAATCACATTTGTATTTTATTCTTGTTGTATTTATTCTTATCAATTACTCTCTATCTCAACACAAGCTATAGCTTAAAGAGATGGAAATTATGTATATATATTTAAGATTGTTTTAATAATATAGTATCTTCAAAAACTAAAATAAAAAATTCCATATTCACGCAATAGATTGCCGTTAATTAATGCCATAAATTAAAATTGAAGAAAAAAAAAAAAAACAAGATGGTATTATAATGTAAATGCGCTTACCTCACTTTGACAAAGCCGACCGAGTTTTCCAATTATAAGTAGTCGACTTAATTTCGGCAAATATTCAAATGCAGTCGCGAGTTAAACCCAGAAACGTGCGCACTTAAATTTTAGAGGTATTATAATATAAGGGTTATTATATATATATTATATATTATATCTTTAAGACGTTATTATGATAATTATAGAGATTATTATTATTATTATTATCATCGTTATATTATGAGTGAAGCGAAAAAAAAAAATTACTTTTTTCGCTTTAAATCATCTCATATCGTAAAAAAAAGACTCGTATTTTTCGTCCAGTGGTAATTTATTTCGAAAAATAACGCCTAGATTCCCCTGACGCTATACTAAAAATATATATATATATATAAAATCGCTTTTATTTTTGTCGATTTTCGGGTTACATTTATTAAAGGCACTCTTACCCGAAATAATAAATACGGACGGTTCGTACGTTTGTGATATTCTCGTGGAAAATATACCCGAATCCATACCGAATAACCGAGCATTTTACATTATGCAATTCTAACCGTTTTAATTTTTGTTTTTTAAGTTGGACGTTAGAAATTAAGGGGTTCGCAAAATCACTAGAGTCCCTCTAACTATTATATTAATACATTTTCGAATGTGGATTTCGTCAAATACTCCACGGCAGTTTTGCCTCGGGGTATTTCGTTTTAACGATGCGTTTTTCTAAATAAATCCGTATTTTTCTCCTCATGGTAAAAACTTTCCTGTCGGACGTTGATGTGTATTGTGTTGGCCATGCTTTTTGAGGCGGCGGGCCATTATAGTATAATAATTGACTGTTCAACAAAGAAAAGACGGTCGGGGGGGGGGATTAAATCGGAAATCCGGAAAGGGGGGAAGGGGCACAAAAAAAAAAAAGCTGTCAGCTTAATTATATTATAATATATATGGCCCGGTCCGTCCGTTGAGTGCGTCCGGTTCGATAATGTTTTTTTAATTACTTTGTATTATTTATTTATATTTTATTTTATTATTCATTTGTCGCCCGTGTGCGATCGTCGCTACTACACCGTTTTACCCTAAAAATGACCCGTTCGCGTGCGACGACAAATGCGAAATTCCGATTTGAATCCCGGCGATTTACGGTGACGTTTACACGCGACTGCACCGAACGCGGACGGCGTAGTCGACCGTACACACACAGCTCTGTACTCGCTTATCGGGGGGGGGGGGGTAGGGTTTTTTTTTTATTTATTTATTTTTTTTTTTTATCTTCGCCAAAGCCTATAACCAGCGCCGGGATTGAGTGGTCCGCGGGCCTAAAATAAATAAGTCAGATGCCCATTAAGAGCAAAAAATTATACACCTGTTCTGTATCTCAGCCGTGCCTCTGAATTGTAAAACAAATATATATCATTCGATTTTTTTTTTCGAACATTTCGCCAATTATCGGTACCCATTATGATTTTATTTCAATAAATAATACAATAATAACAATATATCGTATTTTTTTTTTTTTTTTTTATAGAAAAATGCAATTTTGCTTAAACAACGGTTTATTTATTTCGTATAGTTTTTCATATAACGATCTTTAGTCAGCATCTTTATTTTGAAGAAAGAAAAATCCGATTCGTTTAGCTTTTCCCAACCACATTTCGCTTTTGACATTGTTCTGAGTACTTTTTAAAAATGTATTTACATTTCATCCACACAGAATAACTTTATGCATTCAAAATACTAAAACACAGTGTTAATACTGTACATATATATATGTTCACCAAACGACTGTGATAGTCGTCGGCGTCAAACTTTCGTTATATTCAGGTCCGTCACATTAGCACCCCCAACGTGGGATTTAATAAAACAAATTTTATCAACAATTTTTATTCGATTTCTACAAATTAGTAATTATAAATTCCGAAAACATACATAGCGTGCAAATGTACAGATTTTAAATTTTCTCAAAACAAAAAAAAAAAATACTAGCCATTCTACGGGCTGAATATTTTCCAGGGCTTTATGCAGTGCTTAATTTGGTAAGGTAGGTTAATCTACGGCACTGCGTATATCGTAAACTTTTTAGTTTACTCGAAATCGGGAGAATTAAATATAACACAAGGGGCGCTGTTGTCGCTTTGCGAATGGTCGTGAAAACAGGATAGAATTATCAATTTGATAATATTATAAATTTATCTGCGAGTTGATACGCTGATATTTTGAAAAAAAAAATACGGCAAAAGATAGATCTTGTTTTATTTTCATAAATGCAAGAACAGAAATCTTTCTGTAATAATTAATTGGTGAGCTCTAGCATCTGGACATCACGAAGAAAACGATTCCGCTATTTTATTAAGTATTCGTCGAGAAGGGATTGCTATCACTGTATTCAGCTTTTTATCCGAATTTTTTTTTGTTTTAAAATAGGATTTACAAACTGTACCACTGAGGCTCAATAAGTAAATGAGATACGGATAACTATAAATAAATTACTAAATCAAGTCTAACTAAATTATATATATATATACAGGATGAATTTGAGGAAAGCAGCCATCCACCAAATAGTCACACTTTTGTTTGATTTTGATTAATATTTTTTTATTTGATTAGGTAACGACACAATTTACGTTTTAACTGTAGTAGGAGTAGCTAGAGATTTAACAAGAGGATTGCGATGAGAAGATAAGCGGAGGTGGTAACAAATATAATATAATTTTGCTTCTTCGTTCACAAATTGAATTTTAAGATCAGAATGGATAGTGTGATTGGAGACGTAATTGGAGACGAGGGGTAATTTTGTAATTTACGTAGTGCGATGTTTTGAAAGGATTGGATTTTATTTATATTCGATTTTTCTGCATTGCCCCAGAGCTGGAGGCCATATGTCCAGATAGGCTATAAAAACGATTTATAAATGAATGAGTAGTTTATTATCGATATGTGTATATTTATTATTATTTATGAGGCTTTACAAAAGGCGTAGCCGGCGGTTTAAGTTAAGTCTTCTGAATTTGATATCCTGGGCCCACGTCAGCCTTTTAACGAGGGTTAGGCCAAGATATTTGATACTCAGAGCACTTGGGATTTGGGTGTTGTATATAAAGACATCCGGTCAGGGGGCGTGTCTGAGGGTTGTTGTGGTATGAGTAGATTTTAGATTTGGATTGGTTTATTTTAAATCTCCAGTCGGTGTACCAGTCCTCCGTGAGACTGAGATGAGGCTAAGGGGTCACAGGGTCAGAGTGAATGGATAAGATGGCCTTAGTATCTGCGTAATCGGCAACCAGTATATTGGACGTTGTTGGTCGGTCAGAGGAGTAAATATTGTAAAGGATGAGGGGAAAGGTTTCGAACCTAGAATAAAAACTGAAGGGTATGCTAGATCAGCACTATACACTTGGCTCAAATACGTGCCCGGTACATATTACGTAAAACAATATAACGCTGGATTGTCCGACGGTATAGAAATAATTGTATGAATTCGAAAGGCCGCGCGCCGGATTTTCTCGCCGAGTCTCGCGAACACATTATATTTTACAACAATATAGTCGGGGGGGTTGGAAACAAAAAATAATAAAAAAAAAACAGCCCCCATACGGACCGCGTTAGGGGAAATTTATTATGAAACGCGAACGCAAAACTCACCCTCCCCCATGCAATAGGCGGATTAGGTCGGGTCGTGTATGTCTATTGTACGTATAATAAACTGAGACCTACTCTTTTTTTTTTTTGTTAACTGAGTTTTGATTTTTTTTTTATGTTTTTTTATTTATCGTTATAACACTCGCTTCGGAGTGATACGTATACGATTATTCGTACGAATGTACGTATACTGTGTGATCACGATAAGTGGAAACACTCACTAACTATGTGCAGGCTTCATATATTTCAATTTTGCTTTTTTGGCTAACTAATAAACATAATTATACACCTTTCCAAAAAATAATTAGACTAATTTGTGACAATTAATTTTGCGCGCATGCGCACAGAAACTTCTTTTTTTTTTTTTTTTTTAATGACCACAAATTATTATTTTTTGTATTTTTTAATGAATTTTAGTGGTTGAAATATGAATATTTTATGTTATTTTCACGTTTGATTATTGGTTACAAAAGCCCAATGGGGATTTTGGACATTCCAATAGCGATTATTCTGTTTATTTAAAACACCATTGTTTGTAAACTTAGACTGGTCTGTCCAAAGTATGTAAATTAAAACATAAGGGTTTCCGTTCAACTGGGTTTTCAACCAAGCAATGTACGTAATTCTACGATAAGCATGCATTTTATATTTTTTTAATTTTTTGAACTACTCCATAGGAAATGTTTATTTCTCTACTAACGTGACAAATCGAAACCCTAGGATTTGCTCTAACATAAGCTAATATTTGCACCTCAATGTATTCTCCAATAGCATTTTTTCGCCTTGGTACTTGGTTAATAACTCGTTTGGAAAAAGAACCGGTGTCTATTAAATTTTTTTCCAGTTTATAATAAAAACTATACGAAGGATGTTGTCTATCTGGATATTTATAAATAAGAAAGGGCATTAATTCGATGAGAAATTAAGCAGAGTAAATTAAAGTTATTGTTAAATCATAGTTACTTGGATAACGAAAAGCGTAGGTTTCTTTGGCATTCCCAATATGTAAAAAGCATGTAAACTTTTTCTGAATTATTATCCATAATAATAATTATTGAATCTGATTTAAATACTGCAAAATATCGATTACGTATTTCTTATTAGTTACTGCAGAATAACATCGGACTGCGAAAAATGCCTGAATTCGAATTATAACTGGGACCTACGACCGTATGATATGATTTATATATAATAATACAATTACTGAGATATGGGTTAAAAAAAGATAAACGCAATAGGCGAACAGGTATTTCATGAATTGGATTAGTTATTTTTATTTGTATTGTTACGGATTTTATAATCTGTTATACCCGTGTAAAAAACATAAAATATTCAAATTGCTATAACACACCACATTATTTTTTTTTTTTTTAACTTAAATAGTCTAATTATTTGACAATGGTGTGTAATTATGTTTATTAGTTAGGCAAAAAAGCAGAATCGAAATATACGAAGCCTGCTCAGAGTTATTGAGTGTTTCCACGCAGTATAACCCGGATTATTATATCGGTTCGGTGGCAATCGGCGTCGTCGCCATTTCCCGTCTTAATTAATAATCATAATAATCATAAATAATCATAATCATAATAATAATAATAATAATAGTATTTCATGACCGATTGTAAAATTTTAATTAAAAAAAATATGGTTTTTTTTTTTTCTGTATTATAGCGGTAGTCTGACATGAAAAATCGATTAATAATTTCCCGAGGCACCGTATAAAAAAATATGGAATAAAATAAAATAAAAAAAAAAAAAAAAAAAAAAAAGGATTATATAGATTTCAGAAGAAAAAGAAGAAAAAAATTCAATGGTCGACTTACTTCGCACTGCTGTTGGCGGGACGGCGAGGAGAATTTAATTTATATTCGTGCGCGACGGTAAAGCATTGCTAACGGAAAACGATTTTTAACGAAATTCGATTAAACGTGCGTTGAATTTAATTTAATTTCTAACTGCGATACAAATTACAACTGTCCGTGTTTTTTCAACAGATTTTTATAATAAATTCCAACTGGAAATTGAATAAATAACAAAAAAAAAAAAAACCTCGACAATTTCAAATAGCTATTGAGGTCAGTCTGATTAAGTACGTAATCGAAGGAAAAAAAAAACGATAGAATGTATTGAAAATTGTATACCGCGTCTAGAAAGTGTGCATATTTTAAGTATCCGATGAAATGATCGGGTTTCTACGATTATTTGACCTAAAAAAAAAAAAAAATAAAAAATTACATAAACCGCGGCGCCGTTTGCGTAAATATTCTCGTCATTTCCCGGTTTGCTCCTATTATTTAGAAAACTACAATGCAAGTGGAAAAATAAACTGCAAAATACGCCAACCAGAGAAAATAATTTACCGGAAACCGCCCCTGAAGTTTCATCGGTGTACCCTGAGATAATTCTGGTAAAAAAAGCGGTTTGCAGACGACAATAAGAAAAAAAAATAAAATAAAACAAATGCACCGTAGTAAAACCAACAACGCATTCCACGCTACGGATAGAAAATAAAATGCATCTTAACGGCAAATAATTAATTAAGCTTTAATCAAAATTAAATTGTTAATTATTAAGTTTCTATTGAACAGACGCCGTTCAAATGGGATTTTTTCGGTTGCGGGGCATTTTTAATTCCAACGCCACGTTATTAAGTTATTCAGTTATTCGCTGAACTGCTTGAATTCGATTAAAAATGTCATAGCAGTCTGTATTTAATCATTCTTATCGATGTGAAAACACGATTAATTAGTTGGTATTTTTTTTTTTACGTGATTCTGAAATTAAAAACGAACGGCGGCGCGAAACTTTGTCGGCTGTTGGTTATTTATTACGCGGCAATAATAAATGCTTTCCGGAATTATAATTACATTACTTATTACACCGAAGTTGAAAATATAATAATAATTAACCATTCCGAGTTTGTTCTGTACTTTCGCAAAGCTGCGTTCTATTCATCAGTATCTTTATACGTAAATGCAAGCGTATAAAGTGAATTCATTAATTTCCCGCACGGCCGCAACGATTACAATTAATATAAACCGTCGAATGCGATTTCCGTTGTCGTCTTACTCCGGATTAAATATTATTATAATTATTTATAATTCCATATGATATTCCGCTTAGTTTTGCCAATTTGTACGCCGGTATTATACGGGTTTTTTTCGTTAAATACCCGCAGTAATTTTCAACAGATGTTGAACGCTGCGCGTGGGCTTGTAAGCAAAACCGTAATAATACGCACTACAAATAATATCGTTGTGCCGGTTTCGCCCAAAAAAAAATTAGCAAAAAATTCATTTCGAACGTATTATCGTTTAATAAATCTGATACAGTGTCGTCCGGCTAGTCGAACGGGGATAATTAAAAACACGATAGAACAGAAAAAAAAAAAAACCAAAAAAATCAGTATACATTTCACTGTCTTATTACACGTTTTCAACGAATCGTTTTAAACTGATGTTTTATAGTAAATAAATATTTATAGGAATAGAATTTATAATTCATTATACGTAAATCTGTATTTTTTCGCTGGAATTATACGGGTTTTTTTTTGTTTTATACCCGCATTAATTTTCAACAGATGTTGAACGCAGCGTTTGGGCTTGTATGCAAAATCGAAAAAATACGCACTACAAATAATATCGTTGTGCCGATTTCGCCCAAAAAAAAATTAGCAAAAAATTCATTTCGAACGTATTATCGTTTAATAAATCTGATACAGTGTCGTCCGGCTAGTCGAACGGGGATAATTAAAAGCACGATCAAATAGAAAAAAAAAAAAACCAAAAAAATCAGTATACATTTCACTGTCTTGTTACGCGTTTCGAACGAATCGTTTTAAACTGATGTTTTATAGTAAAATAAATATTTATAAGAATAGAATTTATTATTTTTTTTTTATACGTAAATCTGTGTACGTGTTTCGAATAATTAATAATTTTTATTCTACGGTTACGGTAACTAGTAATTTATTACCGAAGTGAAATATTTCTTGTTGCGGTAATAAGAATTGCGCACGTGACATAAATGATTACACCCACTACAATGCGCGCACATTTAGTTTTATAGTTATCGTTTTGAAAATAAAGTTTTTTTTTTTTTTTTTATATAATTTAGTTTTAACTTTGCAGAACACAACCGAACCCACGTGTTTGTTATAATTTTTTTTTTATTTCTATTTTATACTCGACGTTTGCAATTAATCAATACGGATAGTAGTTACTTGGTCGGCCGTGTTACTCTGCGTCGACGCGTTTCTTATACGTACACGCACGATGCCTACAATTTTTTGTGACATGTACATGTGTTGGGGGTCATTCTGTTAATTTGTCCGACACCGAGAATGTTACCGTGACGTCATCGGTGCGTTCACGTGTGCGCGTGCGTGTGTGTGCGCGTCGACCGGCGGGGGGGGGGACCAGTTCCCGGGAATCAGCGATTATTGGTACGAACGTTACCGGCGGTAATAAGCGAATTGCGACATCTCGTGACGATATATCGGTGACATTTGTTCGACCGAGAGCGACGACCGTAAAGTTAAACGAACTGTACATGTGTCGGTTATACATCACTCCGAATACACCAATTGAATGAATCGAAGAATTTTTCGTCTTAAATCTAATGGCATACAGAACCCTAAATTAAAAGGTGCTCAACAAGTATAATAATCACGATTTCTACCCGTGATCGTTGGGGGAGACATAAATTTGGATTTACGAGGACCACACGGAACTGAATCCATCGAATTTATGCGTACCGTACTCGGATTAGAATTAAGTAACGATCTAGCAACCTCTACTTCGCGCAATTCAACTTGTATCGGCGCCGTATTTTATCGACACACCGAGAAGCTTGAAACCCGCGAGTACGTGAGTTCATATTTCAGTACACACCGTCCTTTATTATCCATCTCTAAACGTATTGTAAATGACGATTCTGTAGTTTAAATTAAAAATTTAGAAAAATGTATACTCAATGAAAATAAATAAATAATTCCTGTCTTTGAAACTTGTTTATTTTTTACACGTGTTAAAAAAGTTACCTACGGTTTAATCCTCGTCTCCTCGTATCTAATACCAAATTGACATCGACATTCTTATGTCGACTACATTCAGTAGAAACAAGACATATACATGTACCGATGTATCTGTATGCAGTGTAGATACTCTTAGTTTTATACTTTTTTTTATTCGATTTATGGTCATTGCACATTGAGTGGTGTCCGCGGGCACGTAGTTTTCGACGTATTCGAATAACATTCGGTGTATCAATCCGTATTATTTTACCGGATTGTGCACAGCTGTTTAAACGCACGACGGCCGTCCGAATTGCTCGTCCCGGTGTCGGCATGTTTTTTTCGAAATTAAAACGTATCGTTTTACGCGCCGCCGGAACCATTTGTATTATACGAGTGAACGCACAATACGAGCCTCTTCTTGTGCGCGTTACGCGGCAAATCATTATTTCCTATTTGCCACTCGCGCTGCCTGTTCCGCTTTCCGGCGTGCGCAATGTTGTCGCACGCCAACGTTAGTGTTACGAGAAAACACTCCGCGAAAGTGTTCCTCCGCACAGCACTTCGGTATTATTCCGATTGACTGGGCCGTTGACTGTGCGCTTTCCCGTTTCGGCTCGCACGGCTCACGCGCTATTTTCGCGTGACTTCAACGGGGCAATTTTGAACTTGTTTGCACCGCGTCTAGAGGCTGATCCACTATCCCCCGGACCCCGTCTGGCGACGCGTCCCTGTCGTTAAATAATGCGACGACATCCCGACCGACGGGTACGCGTTTAAGTTTTTACAATTTTTATCGTATTCTGAGCGTAAAAAGGAGAGAGAGAGAGAGAAATAAAAAAAAGTCTTAAAAGAAAGTGGTCGCGGAGATATGCTTAGTAATTAATATTAACGGAAAAATACAAATATTATCCGAATATTTAATTAAATCATTCGTCAGGTAGTGTCGTCACTGGGTGGCTTTTTCCACCTTCAAGCTTTATCATGTTAGATATATATTCTTTTATCACATATTCTTATTGTGCCCCAGGGCACAGATCACGTATATATCACGTAAAAATAAAAAAAAAATTAAAAAGATTCCGAGCGTAACGAGAAACGCGTTGGGTTTTACACCGACGATGGTTGTTAGTTTTTCGTGTGTTTGTAAAACTGTGTACGGATTTTCGACCAGAATTCGCACTCCGATCCAAAACCGCGAGTATATAAGAACTTTTTTTCTTTTTTTTTTTTTTTTTGTAGATTTTCGGCGCATCGGGAATTTTTAAATTTCCCATGTAATAAGGGAATGGTACGGTTTCGGTTATTTTTCGATTTTGTTTTATTCTATGTAAACATATAGATATTCGAAATTGTCAAAGTTTTTTTTTTTTTTAGGGTGATTGGTGGGGAGGTTACGTGTATGAAAATGTTGTCGTTTATTTTTATCGGCGTTTTATGTTGAAAACGATAAAATTCGTTAAAACGCGGACAATTGTAATTTTGTTCGTAGTAATAAACTAATAGCATTTTCAATTTAAATTTTTTCAAAATATATTTAACCGAACTTCTCTCAGAATCGTTTTTCGTTAGCTACGATTTATCGTCGCGTAAATATTTAAATTCAATTACAAAACCTCTATACGTTCTCAACTTCCCAACACCTACAACAGTGGCTCACCGCACCACTGCACGATGTATGCCGGCTTTTTTATTATATATATATATATTTTTTTATTTTCTACATGGCTAAACTTTTCTTTAGCCGTGCGATTTATTTGATTCGATTAAATTGTTCGCAAATCGGGATTTCGAATTATTCCTATACGTCTAGTAATGCAATAGTGCACTCGAGGAATTACATTGTCAATACTGGAAAACCGAACAAAATATGCTCGGTGCAGTTGTATGGAAAAAAAAAAAAAAAAAAAAAAAATGTAATCGAATTGCCTATAATTGAAACAGAAAAATATAAATTATTACTATATAAAAACGAAATGTAATAAATTAAAAATATATAAAATTACAAATTCAGTTTTTATTTTAATTTTAATTACAGTGAAAAAAAAACTGCATAAATTGATGGGTGTAGTTTCTAGGTATTATTAAAAAAAAAAAAAAAAAAAAAATATTCTTATCTTATTCTAATAAAAAAAAACTCGCTGCATTAGTGATCGCAAATTTTGAACATTGTACCAGTTTATTGCTGAGTGTAGTGATGGAAAAATCCGGCTGTGCCAATGTTCGAAATTCCGGATTTTTGATATCCGAAAATGTAAATCCGGATTTTTATCTCAATCGAAATTTCGGTTTATATAATTTCAATTTTTTATACTTAAATTAATTTCTCATAAAACTATTATTATTATTTTAATGTTAATAGCATTAAATGTGTGCAAAACATTAAATACGTTTTTACAATTCAAAAAATATCACAAATAAAAATTAAAAAAAAAAAAAAAAAAAAAAAAAAACGTGTACAACAATACAAATCATACATATTCCACTCTAATTTAAATAATATATTACTAGCTGATCCAGCAAACGTTGTTTTACTGATAAAAATTGTTTATGGTAACACGCCGTGAAATGAATGAAATTATTTAACTCATTTTATAATGTTTTTTTTTTATTATTATCATAAGATATATAATATATATTGCAATCTATACTGCTTTAGCATAATACGATTTTTTTTTTATTATAATATGCTTCAACGTTTAAGGTTATTAGCCTTGTGTACATTATACAGAATTTTGTTTGGTTTTTAAATTTACATATTGGTTAATAATAGAGGTTTACAATATTAATTTTAGTTAGAATTATTGACGTGTTAAATCTTCATTTAGAGCTTATTCTAGGTTGTCTGGTATCGATAAGGTGTTTCGTATATTTTGGCGTTCTGGACATTCTTGAATGACGTGTTTAGATGTTAAGACAACTAGGCATTTGTTGCATACGGGTGCTGGATTTTTGCTTATGAGGAACGAGTGGGTTAAAAAGGTATGTTCGATTCTTGTCCTTGTCATTGCGATTTCCTGGCGTCCTTTTAAATGTTGAGGAATATGTCATTTATTCGTGGTTTTTTGTTTTTTTTTTTAATTTGAATTTGAATTTAAATATCCAATTTTAATTAGATGGTAAAATGATGGAATAGAATTCCAATAATTTTACCATGACGTTTTTACTGTTTGTTTAAACGAGATTTTAATTGACGGGAAAGAGTTTTGGAGTGCCAGGAGGGCGCTAAGTGTGCTTAAGTCGCCTAAGATTAATAAGATATATTATTATTGGGGATAGTCATGTTGATTGATTTGGTTGCTTCGTATAATGCCGTAGTGTTCTGCTGTGAATATAGTACTTTCCGGGGGAAGTTTATGTTGGATATTGGTTTCTTCGTGGACAATAACTTAGCCTACTTAACCTATACTTAGCCCCCCCCCCCTTAAAGCAAGAGAAATTGTTTCGGATAATTTCATAAAATTGCGAGGTGATGATTTTTGGGTTAGTTTCGTGTTTGCTGTACATTAATAACTCAGTGTTTAGTTTTATTTGACAAAGCCAAGGAGGGCACTAAGATTATATAACGTAAACGAAATTACCTAAGGACATGATTTTAAGAAAAAAACTAAATCTGTACGGTCAAAACCCGCGTTTTACAATTCGAATTTAGAAATAGGAAATTTCAGATTTTCACAATACGGATTTATGTCACATTCACTAGTGGGTTATACGTTAGGTCAGGGGAAATATGTCGTCAGAGCTCGTTGCGTCTTTTCCGAGTTACCGTGGTGTGTCCGCGGCCACATATTTCCGCAATACCGCAACGGTTTCAATAAAACGAATTATTACAATAAACACAATTCGTTTTTATTATCGGTAATAAAACACGTTTACCCGCGTTGAAAACGAAAATAATTAATACAGAATTCGACAGAGTTTTTGTCACTACTAAAAACGGTCCGGGGAAAACGCGCACAAAAGCCACAAATTTCGAACAAACGGCAACCGTAAAATATTATAATAATATACGTTTGGGTGTAATTACGTTAGTGGTGCGCGTTCGATCAAATGTCAAATGTCTAAGGTTTAAACAAAGAAGAAAGTTTTACGCGAGGGAATTCTCTTTATAAAACGTGTAGTACGGGCGGCAACGCCTACTGGTCCGCTGTCTCGCTAACTTTATATACACCGCCGCACGTATAATTATATAGTTTTAGTCGTAGTCAGTCCGCGGAAATTGATTATGTAAAAAGCTTGAATAAATGTTTAAAAAAATATGACCTTATGTTTGTTCGAACGAATTACTGGGGCATTTTGAATAGAAAAAAAATAAAAAATAAAAATAATTATATTACATAGGTATAGTATAATTTCTTCTCGAGTTGAATTTGATGTTTCTTTTTTCTTTTTTCTTTTTTTTTTATTGAAAACTTCCATAAGTAATTAAATAATCGATTATCTACTGAACCGTAATGAAGGGTATGGCGTATGGCGACCAGACGTACTATTTTTCGTAGGACAGCAGCACTCTAGTGTCCTCAACAATAGTGTTAAGTATAAGAAATTGTAACGGACATATAATTACATGTTTATGGTTTAATTTTCCATTTATTTTTTATGGTTCGACCTAATGCATATTGGTATACAATATAATATTTTGCACCGCGATTAAATATACAATATAATGGTTGCATCAATCAACCGTATAATTATGTAATAGCTGATGTTAAAAGAACATTATGTAATAGCACAATGATCCCTCCGCGTAGAAAATGTGTATTTTATTCAAATTTACCGGATGAGTTTACTTTTATAAAATATCTTCTCATAATGTGTACTACGAAATATGTAAAATTGAATTTGATATATCAAATAGTAATCGCAGCAGAATGATAAATAAAAAAAAAAAAAAATCATTATTTTTCAATAAAAAAACCATCAAGTACCCTTAAATGCTACTCCATCTGGTAAAAAGATCAATAATTATTATTATTATTTTTTTTTTTTTTAAATAATACTACTGAAATTTTGGAATTTGCCGTAAAAGATGGAACTTTCGTTTGTCATACGTAAAGTTTTAGATCCAAATATGTTTTAAATATACACGAAACATATTATAATGTTTTAGTTTTCAATTATCATACATTAGAGTGTTTCTTATATTTTCAATGTATTGAGTTTCAAAGTATTCTCACCATAAAGTTACACACCTAATAAGTTGAAATCGTAATGAAATTATTATGTCAAATAATTAGTTTTAATATTTGATAATAGAAATAAGAAATAATCGGAGTTAATCGGATAAAAAAAAAAAAAAAAAAAAAAAAAAAAAAAAAAAAAAAAAAAACAATTTACACAGACGGAAGATCACCTATAAGTAAAACGAGTAAAACACTATACACATTGGTCGGGTCTCTTATGGGAGGGTATATTTTTTTTCATGATAGAGTAGCTGATTTTTAAAATGTACTTTGGATTTTTATATCTGGTCACCACAGGTATACGCCATAATGTCCATAATATAATACTAGACAATAATTATTAACAGCTTAACTACAACGACGTACATTTCGGAGATATTCGAATATCGAATACGATAAATAATTTGGATTTTACTTACGGTTATCTAAAATATGTATAACGCATTGTATAATCTAAAAATGTACATTACAAAAAAAGGCGTACATACTTTGCGCCATGTCGGTGGGTGACCACTGTCGTAGGTGAAAAGTTGGCAAGGTAGTTTTTCAGATAGGAATTTACTTTGTATCTATATGCAACGGTAAATTGCAAAAACGAAAAACGATTCACAGCGAATTCGTATTAGTCGTGTTTTTTCATTGTAGCCATACCAACACCCGGAAATCAACATAAATAAAAAAAAACTCATTTTGACGAAATCGTCATTTTTCAGTCGGTTTTTCGGCCGCAATAAAAACAAACTAATAGATACGATCGCATTAAAGTGCCAACTATACGGAATTCGCCACCGGAAACCGTATAAGCGTGTGTGGATCGGACGAAATCTTCCGGTAGAAATAGTGTTAACAGAAACAAAAAAAAAAAACAAACATTATTAGGTAAAACCACAATCAGTTGATTACGTTGGATGAAACAAATTTCTATAGACATGCACACAACGTATAAGAACAAAAAAAAAAAAAAAAAATAAAGAAAAAAATAAATACGCAAACGAGTGCCGACGAATCACGGTTATTTTTTATTGAATGTATTTCTTTTTAACAGCGTGCAAGAGGAGCAACGTCTGTTAGAAAACGTTTGAACGGTTCGGGCATGACTAAAACAATTATTCCTGGCCATAACAATACGATACAATGCGGTAACGAATATTATGCGACGCGTGCAATTCTATTCGATTACTGACGAAGATTTGACAGACATTTGAATTTTTTTTTTTAAATTTAAATTTTAATATTATTAACATAATTTTTGTTTTCTTACATTTTTTTATGTACTCGTATTATAATACATATAACCAGGTCTTAGTAAGTTCATGCACTAAAAAACGTATATATATATATAAGCATGCGCTTATGCACATGAAAAATGCACCGGAAAAATCAGTCTACTGAAAAATTAGTTATTAAAAGTTTTATTTTAATTTATAGCATAATTATTTGTCTTCAAAGCTTTCTCGTCATTAGCAATTTTGATTTTTTTTTTTTTTTTGGAAAATTGTAAAACTCATAAAACCAAACGAATACTGAGATTGCGTAAAAATGTTCGGGAAAATAAATTAGAAATAATCGTTTCCACGACTTACGCGAAATATGAGCTAATAATTCCGAAAAAATCTACTATCCGCCAAAATACTCGAAATATGCAAAAACGTGCACTGTTAAACTTTGTATTTTTATGTTACGGATTTGTACTTCACTTAGCATGTTTTCTGATATTGCAAAATTTAGATGTGCAAATGCATGAACTTACAAAGCCCTGCCCATAACAACCGTAAGTAAAAATAAAAATAAATATAAATATTAGATTTGTATATTTCACTTAACCACCTCCAATAACTTGGCTTCTAATGGAGTACCGGGTTTTTTGGGTGTCCGGACGCCCGTCTCGATTCGTATTTATGGAAATAAATTGTTTTTTATTTTTCAAGCAAACATTCAAAAGTAATATTATCATACCTCGACATTCGACAATTACATAAATTGAGATTTCTAACCATTCGACATGCGTTTTTCAGTCTACCCGGACGCCGGACAGTGCGGACACTTGTGGCGCATTCGCAAATAACTAATGTGGAGGTAATAAGTGTCACGGTTGCGATAGGATGACGTCCCTTCGAAAAAAATCCTAGTTGCGCCACCGGTTGTCGTTGCTATAATATTGGAGTAAAGGTCGACATTTCGACGACGACCAGCCTGGGTCTGAATGTTCTCAATACCATCGAAAAATCCTCTAAAAAATTAGACAATATTGCGCTAAAAAAAAAAAATAATGCCATTTACCGTATTTTAATGTCCTTTAATAATTACTTAAATCATTATTTTTTTTATTCGTTTATAATTATTATTATATTACAGAAAAAAAAAAAAAAAAAACTGTTGACTTACAAACATCCCATTCGGAACAATTTCGAGCATTGCGTTGAATCGATTATATTGTTGTTTAAACACCAAAGACCTTCGAAAGAATATTTTTATACGTGGAAAAACTCTACAAAAGTATAATAGAAGGTTATTTCGAGTGACAAATATCGTCTGGTGTTCAAATGGTCGTTCAGAAGTAAAAAATAATTTTTTCTCTAAAACTTTGCTAAATATCTTTAGATAATACAACTTTAAATAAGTCAAATTTAAATTATCATGTCGCGGAATGTACACATATGCATTAAAACTATCGAAATTAGTGAAAAAATCTAAAAAAAAAAATAATAATAATAATAAACGCAATTATGTACTTGTTGATGGCATTGTCTGAGATCAATCAAATACAAATGCACTTTGCATTGTAATCCAGAAAAACACGCGTTATAATATGCATAAAAAATTCGGATAATATTAAAAGATACGGGGGCAGAAGAGATTTTCGTAGATATTAGCAGAAACTCGTAAAAAATTATGATCATCGGTGGCGAGATCTTTGGGTAGACCTTTGTTAAGCGAATTTTTTCTTTCAATCAAATCAATAAAACACCGTAGCATCGTAAATATGCGAATGTATACGAAAAATAACAAAATTATGCAATTGTTTAATTTGAAACGTGGCCATTTGTGTTACGAGTTCGTATTAAATCAGAATTTCATTATGCACTTTGAAAACAAATATGCGTAAAATTCCGAGCCTTGACCAAATGACGGACGAAAAAAATAAATATACAATATTGTAAAAAAAACGAACGGATTTTCTCTAGTTCTAATATGCGCGACGGTTTGCTGGGTTTTTTTTTTTTTTTTTTTTATGTATTTATACAAATAATAACTGTCTGTAACAATATAATATTATAATAATCCGTAATGCATTCGAGTTCTACGGTGCGTGGATGAGCGAGGAGACAATGTAGAGGGATGACGTGACTAATGAAATTATGTGCGACTGGATGAGATAAAAGAAAGCGACAAGAGTGTCGTGTCTGGTGTGATAAAAAGGTAGACGGGTAAAACAAAAAAGGGATAAAAGGAAAATGTATAAAACCGTAACACGGTAGTAAAAGGGCCCGGGTGTGAAAAGTATTATAAAATAATGCAATTAACGAATTAACGTATGAGAGAACCTAACCCGAAACCGATCGGAGCGGCCGTTTTTTAGCGCCTGTGTTTAACAAGCGATTGACTACAAACTAAAATATCGGGGGGGGGGGGTGGTTTGCTATACGTAAAATAAAGTCGAAAATATTTTTAATTTGTAACTACGTTACTACGAAGTAAATTACAAACCATCCGTGTTTGTCCGTCGTAAATCGATGTGAATGATTTGTACGAAGCCGCAAACGTTTTGTCCGCATAAAACTAAATAAACGCTTAAAAAAAAAAAAATATATATATATTTAAAATAGTGTTACGTACACCCGCACTCCGCTCCTTCACACTGTTTACGTCGGTTTACTTGGCCCGCAACAATAGCAATATATAACTGAAAAATAAAAATGCCAAAATGTTTTGTGAAAACTGTACCGCGTCTAGAAAATGGGTTCATTATTCAGTGAATAATAATCTACGATTATTTTTAAATAAATCGCAAAAAAAAAAAAAAAACCAAAATCGAAAACAACAGAAACCGTAAAATATAACCGGGTTTTCCTCGTTATAAAGAGGTCTGGGGGGGATGGGGGGAGTAAACAGATATACATTAACCAAGATAAAATTATAAATTCCTATACGCTCGGAAATTATATATATTTAAAAGAAAAAAAAAATATCAGTCTATTGAAAAATTAGTTATTTTAAAGTATTTTTTTTTTTTATATCTTTTGATTTTTATTTTAATTATAACTTAATTATTTAATATAAATTTTAATAATATTATCATAATTTTTGTTTTCTTACATTTTTTTATGTACTCGTATTATAATACATATAACCAGGTCTTAGTAAGTTCATGCACTAAAAAACGTATATATATATATAAGCATGCGCTTATGCACATGAAAAATGCACCGGAAAAATCAGTCTACTGAAAAATTAGTTATTAAAAGTTTTATTTTAATTTATAACTTAATTATTTGTCTTCAAAGCTTTCTCGTCATTAGCAATTTTGATTTTTTTTTTTTTTTTTTGGAAAATTGTAAAACGCATAAAACCAAACGAATACTGAGATTGCGTAAAAATGTTCGGGAAAATAAATTAGAAATAATCGTTTCCACGACTTACGCGAAATATGAGCTAATAATTCCGAAAAAATCTACTATCCGCCAAAATACACGAAATATGCAAAAACGTGCACTGTTAAACTTTGTATTTGTATGTTACGGATTTGTACTTCACTTAGCATGTTTTCTGATATTGCAAAATTTAGATGTGCAAATGCATGAACTTACAAAGCCCTGCCCATAACAACCGTAAGCAAAAATAAAAATAAATATAAATATTAGATTTGTATATTTCACTTAACCACCTCCAATAACATGGCTTCTAATGAAGTACCGAGTGTTTTGGGTGTCCCGGACGCCCATCTCTAATCGTATTTATGGAAATAAATTGATTTTTATTTTTCAAGCAATCATTCGAAAACCGAGTAGACATAAAAATATCCGAACATCACTAAAAAATCAATGAGAGTGGCCAGAGGCACTATAACGATAGTATAATATATCGTACGAGAAGAGAAATCCATTTCGAGAACAGACCAAAATCAAAACAAATGTATTTCTTATTCCATCGCGAATCGCGGAGAGACGATGGCGTACCAAAGTGGGACGGGGAGGTGGCGACGTGTGTGATGAATCACCACTCAGAATTCTGGGGATCTTTTTTTCCCCTTCAAATATTCGTTACACACACACACAACGAAAATACAAAAAATCGAGGGTGAAACGTGTCGTGTTATCATTTTGTTCGTATATTATTATTGACTATTATTAATGTTCGTCTAGACGACGGTGATGTTTTTAGTCGTTAATCTATCACGCGACACCGACCATTTCATGAATTTAATTGTTAAATATCAATACGACTGCGTGCAGGGTACACGGGACGGTTATGGCGTTTACCACTCACATAATGCCCTTAGAAAAAAAAAGGTCCTGTTGGGGTACTATACACTCAGTATAACACGGTAGACCCGTACGCGGATGGTGGCGAATCACTGACGAATATTGTGCACACGTGTGTTGCGGTTCGGAAATGATTACGAGTTACAAATTATTAGTGAAATTCACTTGTAACTTGTACACTGGTTTAACAAAAAAAATGTATTTCGTGCAAATATCAATCGACGTTTACCAATATTAATAAACGAGTGACATTTTAAGAAAATACCTACTAAAAACGTTTGTTGTGTACATATGTCATAACGAATACTATTTGAAAAATATTTTCAAACAATTACATACAATTAAAAGTTGATTATGAGAGAAAAAAAAATATATATATTTTTCTGGCTAGAAATTGAATTTAGTCCCACTGTGCGTTGTCGTAGAAAAGCTTCAAAAGAAAAAAAACCTATTACCAAATATAAAATATCAGCTCACTTAGTTTGCGAATTAGCATTTTTACGAATCTTTATAGATTATTTTTACAAGTAGTGCAACAATACCGTAGAATTTTATATCTAAAAAAAAAAAAAAAACCGTCCGGGTCGCGAGCTGTGAATAACGCGATTTTGATGTATATTATTAATTCGTGTACGGTTTGAATATGACTAAAAAGATGTAAAGAACTATTGCTAAACCATCACCCGGAACTACCCTTAAAAATGTATGTATATACATATTTTCTTTAGGTCCATACGTTTTGTGAGTATTTCCGATTGATATATCGACCGAGACCGGTGGCGCGCTCCCGTAATCCGACCGCCCGGCGGTGGCCGGGCACGCCTCGGTGTAGTTTTTGGTGGGCGTCACGGCCTCCCCCCGGACCGGACGCGTATCGACGATCCCTACAAATTCGAACCGAGCCACTCTCGTAAATGGTCGAAAAAAATGGAATAGATAAATAATTAGATAAATAAATAGATAATAGACGTCATTCGTCCACTGGTCGAATTGAAATTTTTCGACGGGTGCGCCAAACGTTTCGGTATACCCAACCTGCTTTACAGTTGGTCGTAGGTTTACGGATTTTCGGCCCGGGAAAACCGGCTCTCTAGATAAAGTAAAACAAAATCAATGCTGTGACTTTTACAATTATAAAAAAAAAAAAAAAACAACAACAACAACAACAAGATATTCCAGGTCACAAAAGCCAAATGACGTGAAACCTTGAAAAAAATCAAAATGTCTAATCCAAAATTGAAATAAATTTTTTCCACCTCATTATGTTACACAGTTGCATTTTATGTGGTAAAATTTCAGGCCTCTAAAATAATTATTTTCGGGATTACAAAAAAATAATAATAAAACTCGAATGTTGTTTTGGGGCGGTTTTTCGTAATTTTTTCGATAGTTTTTTTTCAAGTACAAACTAGATGAAATTCGCCACCAGAAACCGTATAGTAGTGTATATGATCGGTATCCCGTAGAAAAAAAATAAAATAAAATAAAAGCCATTGTAAAACCACGAGACCGGCTCGCCCGGCTCAGAATCTAAAATAAAATTTCAAATTAAAAAAAAAAAAAAAAAAAAAAAAAAACCCAATCGTTGTTGCCGTACATTTTCACGGTTTCCCTGCGGTTGTCCGTACGGCCGCCGGCCCGACCCGACCACTGCTTGGGCGGACACTGACATCCCGGGAGCAGGCGCCGGGTTGTCTAGACCAGTGGTCATCAACCGGTGGGTCGCGATAAGTCTTCTTATTAAAATAAAAATTGAATTTATAAAATTTAGAAGAAGATTTTAGAAGTTTTTAGAAAAAGATTCTTCAATCGAGTTTGAAAACATTACTGAATTAGTAAACGAACATTTGACAAACTTAGACAAATTATTTAACCATTATTTTCCCGGGGATATTCGAGTAAATTATGAGCGGATTGAACAACCGTCCGCAGTAGACATAATGACAGTAAATATGTCTACTGACATTGAAAATCAATTAATTGAGCTATCGTGTGATAACAAATTGAAACAAATGTTCCGTGAAACTTCGTTAGAAATATTTTGGGCGCACGTATGCACGGGAAATCGCGCAGAATTAGCAACTAAAGCCATCTCGATTTTATTAATATTTCCGACGACTTATTTATGCGAAAAGGCGTTTTCTACTATGGCAAATTTGAAAACGTCAAAAAGAAATAGACTTGAAACTGAAGATAATTTACGGATCGCCCTTAGTCAAATCGAGCCAAGGTGGAATTTATTATGTGAAAACACTCAAGGACAATGTTCACATTAAAATTTTTGTATCATATTTTCATTTTATTTTATATTTTCATATGAATTCTATACATTTTCGATTAAGTTTTAATAATAGTACTACAAAGCATTACGAAATTTTAGCTTTTTTACAAAGCTTACGTGGGTCGCGAAAAATGTAGGTTTAGACCAACCGTGAAAAACGCTCGGGTAATGGCGCCACCGTCATTTTTTTTTTTTTTTTTTTTTTTTTTATTGCTCTAATATCCGTTGCAATCGCACAACCGATATTGCAAAATATCCCGACGAACAATTGCGTTTGATAAATCGGCCGTTTATCACCGCCGGACGATACCGTGTTCGCGTCCCCGGCCCGTTTCGAACAGGGAACGTCAGTACGCTACCCGGGCGGTGCCGCGACCGCGCTCGGAAGCCCGGCGGACGCGATCCGCACCGCTACCCCGCGGCCGTACCGCGACGTCGAGCACTCTCGCGACCGGCCGCCTCGAATCTGGGGACGAGCCAAGCAAATAATAATGGCACGGCCGTGCGAATTTTCCCCAATCGCGTCACCGCCTTGTTATTAACCTAACCTCGCCCGCACCCGTCATTATCCACATTTATCCACCGTCGGGAAATATTTTTTATACAACGTGGCGTCCCTTCGGGATGTTGTTTGGTAATAATTGAAAAAAAAAAATACCACAAATTATTTATTTAGAATAATTTTTCGTTTATTTTAGTCCTGGGCAATTTGTTCTGATTACTTTATAAAAAAAATAATATCGCGTAAATGGTCGTACAGCGTAATGCGATCGTTTTTCGGCTAGTCCGTATAAACCACCGAATAAAAATGTGACGAAAAACTCGAAACATTAAAACAGCTACCTACGCGTATGTATAAATGACAAAAAAAAACAATGTTTCGAAAATTATTGTACCTGTGTCCGGAAAGTGCGGCTTGCATAAGTTTTTCCGGCGAAAAATCGCGTGCTCATAGAATATGTAATATTTTACAAATATTACTAAATCATATTAGAAAACCTCTTTAACGGCCGACATATGCGCAGTCACACACTAACGAGATGTCGTTAAATTTTTAGCGTCGGTTTTTTTGTAAACGTTTTAAAACGATGTCACCCGGATTATAATCGGCGGTACGCAATAATACATGGGCTGAAAAGTCCCGGGCCTAACAATGAAAACACGGTTCTTTCGTTAAATTAATTGACTCTATTCATCGACATAATCTCCATCGAGAGCAACGCAACCGTTCCAACATTTCAATACCGTTCCCGTAGAATTATTTATCTATTGCTTCAAAATAGGCCTCAGTTTCACTGATAACCTCTTCGTTCGAGCATTTTTTTTCGAGGTCTCCGAACAGCCAGTAGTCGCTGGGAGCCAAATCTGGAGAATACGTTGGATGCGGTAACAATTCGATCTTTAATTCGTGTAGTTTTGCCATTGTTGTTTTTTTTTTTTTTTTTTTGACTCGTGAAACACGGTGCGTTGATGAAAGAAAATTCCAAAAAAAAAAAAAATTTTAATTTCTCTCGTGTATTAACGATACTCCCGACGTTAATGATAATCGACGTACAAAACCGCCCCCCCCCAAAAAAAAAAATAAAAAAAAATAGTATGTCGGTTTGTGCGCACGAAAAATCAGTATTCAGAATATTTACCGTCCAAGTAAATGTCAAATAATTTTATCGACCGGCGATCGGCCAACCGAACAACACGGACATGTAGTCGGGGGGGTACGTGCCGGAGACGGTTGGTCCACCTGCGGCCGCTTCGGCCGTTGTCTGTTTTCACCTAACACATGGCCGGGGGCGGACTGGCCTCGGGTGGCCAGTGTTCTGCATTGAGGTTTTGTGGCACCCCCCACGACGATTTTGTCGGTTTTAAAATTTAGTTGTCAATTTTAGAATATAATCCGTTGTCTCGAGCGGCCCCCGCACGTTCATAATAATATATTAATATCGGATCAATTAAAACCGTGACAATATTTTCTACAATAATCGTTTCCCCTAAACATCTCAACGTCGTTGCTCAATATCCAGTTGAACAATGTTCTCTGGGTATCAGCCCTGTATTATTATTATTATTTCACATCGGTTGTTCTACTATTGTACTTTCCAAAGCGCCGGTTGATCCCGATACAATTGTATAATAATAAATCGTTCTTCTATAGAATTGGTTGACATAATTTAATATTTGCGCTTGTATATTGAAAGATCAAAATATCGAAGAAACAAATAATTCTTATTTACAGTACACGTAATGTTTAATATCACAAATAACGCGTTTGTCACGATCAAACTGATGATACTAATGCGAGTTATGCAAACGTACAATAATATTGTGTATTGCGCAATTTTCAATTTTGTTTGTTAACGCTCCTGAAACATAATTATATGTAGGGAAATGTTAAAATAACGTTTGTAAATAAAATATTGCGAAAAAATTGGTTTTGATAAAGTTAGATGTCTATATGAAATTAATGAGTAGTGTAATATTAGTACATTATTTGGTAATTTGTTAACTTAAAAAAAAAAAAAAATGTTTGACAAATAGAATATTTTCAGGGTGTATGCAGACGTAAAATTGAGGAAATGGTCATTGTTGTCATTGCTGATGGCCCGATATATAAAAATCGCCGATTGGCTTGTAACCCAACCAGTCTATACCGGACTGTACACGTTTTTCTTCTTGCGGTATAGCTGCCTTAAGCCGCGGTGGCGTAGCTACACACCAAAAGTGCCCCGAGGCAAAATATTTGTTCGCCCCCTACGGTATAACGTAGCAATTATATTCGTTGTCATTAAAACAATGCTGTGACCGTGTTTTTGACTGAACAATAGTGTATTTTGAATCTACATTTGGGAAAAATTTCCTAACCTAACCTTGCTTTATACTTAACAATAAAAATTAAATTCGCAAAATATTAATAATAATTTAATGCTAAAAATAATAATAATAATAAAAAAGAACAAATTAATCAAACATTTTTTTTTCTTGATTTTTCTTCGGCAAATACATCAATTAGGGTATCAAAAATGTAATGCCTGCGCTTTTCCGGCATATTGTCACCTTTTTTTCCCTTTTTTTTTTTTTTTTTTTTCAGTTGGTCGCTGCGTTTGACGCATAAACCGCATTAAATTAAATTAGCGTGGTACCAGGCCTGTTTCACATGTACGTTGGTATTGATTCAATTTTAACCATAAATTGTCTACCAAATACTTGTCTACAATCACTGGCGCCTGTGTCACACATATACATAAACGCGACAAAAAAATTTGATTTTCCGAGGCAATTGTGTTGCACGGGCACTGTTTAGCCGGCTTTCCAGACCATGGCGATGGGTTTTTCGGCGCGTTCCTATTGTTTTGTCGTCGTTGTTAACGTTTTAGCACTATAGCCCCGCGCACGTATTCTTACAATACAATTTTAATATAATATTGTCGCGTAAATTATAATTATTATTTTTTTTTTTTTATGTTATTGTCCTTAACCGGCCCATAGCCAGGTGCAAATCGGTTAAGCTAGGATTTAAGACTATAGTCGACAGTGTTAAATAGTACCTAATAAATTCAGGTGCATTTGTAACCGGACAAACTTCGCGTGTGAATACAATTAATCAAGTCTGGGCAGCTGAGGTCGTATTTGACACGACGACCTACCACCGCCTCACTCAACTTCTCACGGGGCACGGATGCTTTAACTCGTTCCTTCATCGGATCGGGCGAGCTCCGCACCCCGGGTGTTCTTCTCACTGCGGTTTTCCCGGTGAGCAGAACGAGGTGAGATGACGACGCTCTCCATACCCTCGTGCGCTGCTAGGCGTTTGACGGGGACAGGGAGCGCCTGGTCCGGAGGATCGGTCCTTTCGAACCAGGTGACGACTCGGTGTCGCTCATGTTGGAATCCCCAGATCGTCGGAAAGCCGCGGTCGACTTCGCAGAGACGGTCGTCGCGGAAAAGGAGTCGGCCGAACTGCGCCTCGCAGACGCCAGACCGCCGGCCGTGGGGCCGGTAGGAAGTGTCCCCCCTACTAGTGTAAGGGCAGCAAGTGGGCTTAGTTCGCCGGTAGGGACGCGAAGCTTTGTACACTAATAATGTGAGCCCGCCCCGTCGAAGGGGAATACGGGATTTTATTTCGTGTATCATTTGTACGTGTTAATTTTGTTAAATAAATGATGGCGACCCGCCTCCCGAAGTAGAGCCTCGCGGCCATTCCGGGAGACGGGGGTATTGCCGGTTCCGAAATAAAAAAAAAAATAAGAAGGTCGTATTTGACAAACCGAGTGTGAACGACAAGCGGAAATCGCGTCTCGTTAAATCCAGAGGCCGCGCGACAGGACGCGGCCACCGACGGACTAGTCGAATCCGACTATAAAGGAGTGCCGACAGAAGGCAGAAGGGAACGGATTCATAGGTAGAGTCAAATCCAGCGATAGAGACGTCAATGCCGAGCCAACCGTTTTTAAAGCGTTTACGAATTCGCCTGGGTTTGGTACTCGTTGTTTATAAATGGTAAAAATAACATAAAATTTATCTAGGTGGAAAATAAAAGTAAACCATTGAGTTACGTTTCGTCTGCATTTCAACCGATTTCTGAACTGTCTCCGTAGACTGGCGCGTAACATTTATTAAGTACTGTCGCCGATAATTGCGAACGCCCCGCCGGCCGTTTCTCACCGCCGCTGTCCGTTTTCAAAATAAATACTTTAAAGAATAAACCGCGTAATATAGTAAATACACCTACGCGGCGGGGTAAATTGGCCTCGATTCCTGGTGGCCCAGAGAAGATATTTCAATTTCTAACCCACCAACACCTACAACCTTAATAAACAATTTATTTTCCCCTGCCATAATGTTTTCGATAAAAACAAGTATAGAACTAATTTCATAGTAAAAACGTTATTAGTAGATAACTGAAAAAAAAATCAAACATGTCGCGCAAAACTCATCAATCACACGGTCGAATGCTATACCTTTTTCCAAGTAGTAAAAATGGCCAAACTACTTAGCCGTTCTTATACCGCCGTCGTTCTAAGATACGATTTTATCAATCTCTTCAGACAGAACTCGCCCCGTCGGTTGGTATGGTTAAGAATATGTATTTGACGACTCCGTTTTTTTAACGGAAAACCTTTCTGGACGTCATTCTGTCTTATATATTCTATTTCATGCTGCGTATTTGTCAGACATTTACGACAATTACAAATGCGCACCTATTTGTTAAACAAACACACCGTGCGTTTTGATAATAGAAATTATAGAAATAAAATGCCTACAAATGTTTGTAATTATCTGGCAGTGCAAAAATATTGCCTACCCGTGCTACGCAAATCATTTGTCGCTGTCCAAATTTGTATTGGCGATGATAAAACCGTCGAGCGATTTGCGTCGCGTGACCGGACAAGACTGGGATCGTCGAAACCGCTCGGTCCCGGGCCGCGGAATGCCGGGGGGGGTTTTTTTTTTTTTTTTAGGCGATTTGTATAAACTGTATTTTTTTTTTTTTTTTTATGTTTTAATGATACGAATACGTGATAGATAGAACTGTAGATAGAACGACATTGAATGA
The DNA here is from genome assembly GCA_956483605.1 of Tuberolachnus salignus. NCBI lineage: Eukaryota > Metazoa > Arthropoda > Insecta > Hemiptera > Aphididae > Tuberolachnus > Tuberolachnus salignus. Next base: position 12,483,590 of record OY101431.1, read on the forward strand.
TTTAACGATGACGCCACGCGTTCTCTCATTTAATATTCCATTATCGGCACACTCGTTTTTTTCACGAGAAAAAAAAAATAAAATAAAAGTTACTCGAATCGCTTCCCAATTTAATATTTACTATTTACTTTGAATTGCTTCCGATCCGTAGGCCAGATTAATCGATACAAATCACTAGGCTCAATACTAAAACTATACAGACAAAATACAACATACAATATATTATTCGAACACAAAACAGATTGGTCAGCTATGAAAAAAAAAAAAAAAAAAAATAAGTACAAAGTAGATAAAATTTGAAAGGTATTTATAGTTTCCATCCACGTTATAAGTATTTCATTTACTTAGAAACCGTATGATTTTATCGCATCAGAACATTTCCACACCATTAGATGTAAAATTTAATCAAGCGATTCCGATTGGTCGTTCGGAATGCTGTTCGCTAATGCTTTTCGTCTTAGATTATTGCTTACCAAGAGTCTGTTAATAAATCCTCGCGATACACCGCGAATACGCTTCAGTGTACATTTTAATATCGAATAGCCACTATAACTTCCACTATCGATGTTCGATTGAATATGCTATGGCAGGCAATTCGAGTAAAAAAAAAAAAAAAGAAAAAAAGATTTACCACCCGATGGATTCGGTAGGCGATCCGTGTGCGCCGGTCGTTGTATTCTACCCCGTCGTTTTTATTTAAACGGTTTGCCGATAAAAAAAAAAATCATCGAGAGACGACGCACGTCTACGGTTCAGTTGGTATAATATAATTGTATTTCCCTGAATTAGAAAAATCGATAAATGCCCCACTTCTCTGTTAAAACACAGTTACGAATTCTGTTTATAGATTTTTTTTTTTTTTTTATTATTATTTACTGAAATATAGTAAAAATAACACTTAATGAGCGAAAACAATATTAACATAATGTAAAAATAAAAATGAAATAATCGTTAGCCCGCGAAATCTTAACGAATTGCCCGGGTAGTAAAGGACCAGGCGCGACAGTCGCGTCCCGGACGTACGGCCTGTCCTGTCATTATTATTTACGGTTTCGCTAACGGAAACGAGAAAACTGTTGCCAAATTTTTTGTGTTTCCTTTATATCCGAATGTTCGTTCTGATTTTAATCTATTCTGCGGTATAACTACGGATTTATAGTCTTTTTTTTTTTTTTTTGGTTATGTGTGCCGTCAATATTCTTTATACTGTTCGGCGTAGGCTTGCGCACACTTTATTGCCACGGAGAGGGGAGGGGAGGCAAACATTTTGTTTTGTTGCCTACAAAACAATCAGCGCCCACAGAATGGTCTTCTGGGTGCAGAGGAGAAATTATTAAAACAAAAAATGACATCGTTAATAGAATATTTATCAATTAATTGAATTGATAATATTAAAATGAATACGATACTATTATTATTACAGTATACGAGGTGTGATCAAATAATACCCGGACCGAGTTAATTATATTTATATCAATTCAGATACCGAAACCCCGATAATGTCATTCGATTCAGTGACTTTTAACGAGAATTCCGGTGTTTGTTTGATATCGGTATTTATTTTTATTTTATGGCATTTTTACGAAATCGCGTTTCAGTGTCATGCGGCGGTTTTCATAATGGAAACAATAGAAGAACAACGCGTGTGTGCGTACAATTTTGTTTTAAATTACGGAAAATAGGGTATTTCAACTTCATACCCGTAAATCCAAGTCTCATCGCCGGTTAAAATAATTTTTTTAAAAAGTCAAGGTCAGGTTCTGCTCTTTCAAATTGTTCTCGAGAGATGAAAGTCTTTCGATTTTGTTTTTGTTCGTCGGTTAAGAGACGAGGAACAAATCTGGCTGCCGTTCGGTTCATGCCCAATTCTTTGGTTAATATTTCTCGGCAAGAACCATATTCCGAAGACTTCTGCAACTTCTCTGCTAGTTATCCTTATCGGATGTTCTGCCTTCCTTAAACCGTTTAAACCACTCATAACACGTTGTCCGAGACAGAACATCATCTCCAAAAGATTGCTGCAAAAGTTCAAAAGTTTCGCTAGAACTTTTCCCCGATTTAAAACAAAATTTATAAATATTATTAACACAGTCCTTGGTATTTTTTGATCACATCTCGTATATATACGCATAAAATCTACGGCATCGCACGAGTCGAGATTTTTTTTAAATTTATTTAATTTTTTTTTACTCCTCGATTTGTGAAATGCAATTTGATTTGGTGACGACGACGTGCGTCCGACGTTTTTCTCGTCCGGGCAAACCGTTATTAACGGGGCTCGTAAGTTCGTGCATTTGCGTGTTTATTTTCGCTATATAAGAAAACGCACTGACTGAAGTACAAATCCGTTTCGTAACAATGGCAATAGTTTAATAGTGCGTGTTTTTTTTTTTTGTATATTTTCGGTATTTCGACGTATTTGGCGTACAGTCGAATTTTTTGGGAGTTAATAACGCATATTTCGTATAAACCGAATGAAATTATTGTTATTATCATTTACTTTCCCGACAATTGTTACACAGTCTTAGTATTTGTTTCGGTTTACTTTTATTCTTATATGACTACGGGGCTTATGAGTTTTACAGTTTTAAAAAGATAAAAAAAAAAAAATCAAAATTGTTAAAGATGAGAAAACTTTGAAGACAAGTAAAATAGTTATAATTAAAATAAAAATCAAAAAAAAATAAAATAATACTTTTAAAAACTAATTATATAAACTTTTTATATAAACTATATAAATTATATATAAACTTTTTTTTTTTTTTTTGCTCATTTTTCATGTAAATATTTTCAGATTTTTAGTGTATATTTTACATGCCTGTATATACGGTTTTTTTTTTTAATGCGTGAACTTACAAGCCTGGATTATTATTTATACAGTAAAACGTTTTTATAACCAAATCGCTTGGCACCAACTCATTTTTCCGCTTTAAAGAGTTTTCCCTTATAGATAGGATGAAAAAAAAAAAAAAAAATTATTGTTACCCAGTATTTAAAAGCGTATTACAAAAAATTGATATTTTAGGTATGTAAATAATTCGTACATCGTAATTTAAATGATTATAATGTACGAATTTATTTTTAAACGTGTTTTGTGTACGATACTGAAAGATTAAAACTAAAAACTAAAAGAAAGAAAAAAAAAACATATGTAATATTACCTTTTAGTTAAAAAAAAAAATAATTTGGAATATATGACTGCTTTTTGCGACTAAGGAGCAACACGTTCGCCACATTGTCTTGATTTTGTCGTTAATAAGAATTAACGTATTTATTGGTTTGAATTTGAAATTGTGGCTGAAAATCCATTCAATTCGTCTAAATATGGGCTAATGATAAAGTTCAGATTACGTTATTTCCAATACAATAAAGAGAAAGTAATTTTTTACTAATTAATTTACGAAAACGTATCCGTTTAGTGTAGGGATTCCGCCTTAGAGAGTTTTTTTTTTTTTTTGAACCGTGACTATCGACATTTTCCGTTATAGGGAGTATTCCGTCTTATATAGACGGTCCGTTATAGAGACGTTTCGCTGTATGGAAATAGGATATTTTCGGCTATACACGGTGTTGTTTTTCATTTTTCACAAAAGTTTCGCATCGCCGTTTATCGGCAAATCCGCCGGCCGCCGTCAGACCGGAATCCGTGGGATTTAACCATCCCCCCCCCGATGTAATTAAATGTATAAATACGTATATTTTGTTTTTACTTTTACAGTCCAACAATGGCATTTCGGAATTGATATTTTCGGTCCGTAGCTTCGGTTGTATTGTTCTGCCCGTGCAAACAATGAAACTTTATGCGCGGGCGCAATAATAAATTATTATTATTATTATTATTATTATTCGGAAATGGAGTTTAATGATTTTCCGTCGCTCGTGATTACAGCGGCGTTATTATAGTCGGCCTCCGAATGGTAGAAACGAACACGAAAACGATAGAATATTGTAGTGACTGCGCAAAGTAGTGACAAAGTTAATGTTTTAGACGTGTATAGTTTGTGTTCTATCATTAATTTCCGTCGTGTTCGGAACGTTTCTAATGTACAGGGGCAGAGCCGACTTGACGAGATTTGATGGGCTATAAATAACGAACAGTAAAACTTAGAGAAAAGGTGTTTTGTTTTATTTAAATCAGTATTCAATCCCGTTTTTAAAAATTATTTTCCGAAAATTCTATCTCCAAGATGGCGGCCGTCAGCACTGATACACTGTTGTAGACGATCTCCGAAGCTCTCATATGATTTTCGGCACATTTCGACTGGTATGGCCTCGACTTCCACGGTGATTTTCTGTTTAATTTCTTCTATGGTATGTGGGCGATGTCTGAAAACCTTATTCTTAAGGTAAACCCTCAGTGGAAAAAATCACACATGCTTAAATCTAGTGACCGTGCTGGCCAGCCTATGTCTCCTCTTAGGGAGACCTAACCTAACCGCCCAGGGAACATTTGTCGCAAGACAGCAAGTGAAATTCTAGCTGTGTGCACTGTAGCTCCGTCTTGCTGAAACCATACATCTCCCAAATCATGTTCTTCAGCCATATCCTCCAACCAATGCTGCAAATAAGTTTCCAACATCACAACATGACGAGCGGACGTGACAGTGACGGTCCTGTTCTCGTTCTCAAAAAAGTCCAACTGCACATTTTCGGGGGTTCTTACCGTTCTGGGTGCTCCGTGTCCAAGTCAACTTAGGGTACTTCGAGTTTCTTCCAAATGCCGTATCCGCAATTTGATAGTGTTAGCAGAAGGAACAGATTCAGCACGTGGAATGCCGCCGAAGTGTATACGAAAAGCCCTTTGTGTAGCGATCGCACAGAATGATTATTTTCGTAACACGCACGCACGACGAAACCACGATGTACACCTGTCCAGGCCATGAATTACGAATAAAAACGGCATTACCGTACAATTCAAAATATACCACTTATTAAGGCCTGCTCTTAACTTATCACAGGCTAATGACCTCGTTACACTCGTCAGTCGGCTCTGCCGCACCCTGTATATTTCAACATATGTTTCGTACACGCCAAACTCCGAAGACTTACTCCGTTTGACTGCTATTTTTTTTGAGATATTTATCGTACCGGAAAAAAAATAAGAAGAAACGTGAGATACGTGCTCGTGCGTTTAGACCACCGTCGTAGGTGGAAAATCGGGTAGGTATAGGATATGAAAAGGAATTTAGTTTATATATGTACACGCCGTAACGGTCGACGACGAACTGAAAAAAGTTCCATCATCTTGTTTGACGATAAAAAAAAAAATAAAAAAATTAGCCCCGGGTAATGCGGATTGTGAATTCTCTCTGATAGAACTAGAAAACGTATTCGGCGTACAACAGCAATAATTTTAGATATTATTTGAAAGTCCTAATCTGTAGCCTTAAAAACGTGGATCCTCTCTGGATCCGCCACTGTCAGATCCGATAATAAAAATGAGGCAGATGGGCCACACTATGTAAATAATTTATAAACTCATCCGAATACGATAAATAACATAATTGTTAAACAATTAAATTTACACCGCGGATGTATGCGTTTTGTACGTTTAAAACCCGAAATCCGTACAAAACTAGTTTTAATAAAATCATTCAAAGCTCGTTTCAACTGGTCAAAACTAGTTTCGACTAGTCATGACTAGAATTAACATGTATTATCCGTCGGAACTAGTTTTAACATAATTATTTTTTAGAGTTTTAGCGTCCGAGAACAAGAACTATCCTAGTGAAAATTGATTTTTATACCGTTGGTTTGGACTGGAAGTTAAGAAAAATCAAGAATATAACTACATGTTAGAATAAGACGTCCGCTATGTAAAGGCAATTGTAATATTATCCGGGCAGGGTGAACTGTCGTGGCGTTTAGAATTACACAGCAGCTGATTATTAAAATTACCTATTCGTTTAAACTTGCGGTTCATTCATAGTTTTAACTCGATCGAAACCAGTGTTTTGGAGACTAGTTTTTCGTGGATTTCGGATTTTAACTGTAACATATACACCGTCTGCCTCTTTTGTCTGTATCGTCCACTATCAATCAGGTCTCATCCAAACAGTGGCGTATAGTATGTAGCTACGTGACATAAATCCGGATTATCCGAAAATCCAATAAATCCCAATTTGTAGTGTATATGAATGATTTTTTTTTCTTTTGTTGTATTTGTTTTTTTAAATAAATTTCTATTTGTGATGTTTTTGTGAAATCTAAAAACGTATTTAATGTTTATTTTTTTTTTTTTTTTGCACATTTAATGCTATTAACAATATGATCATAATAATAGTTTAATGGAAAATAAATTCGAGTAAACATAGAATCACAATTTAAAAAACCGAAAATTGGATTCAGATAAAAATCCAGATTTACAATAAATGTCAGATTTCTGGAATCCTCGATTCTCGAACTCCGGGCAAATCTAGATTTTTCCCACCACTAATGTGGTGTTTTCATCACGGCTATAGCCTATATATACGGGTAAAATATAATATGATATTAACCCCAGTGCCCCGTGGTCTTGGTAATATATTTTTCGATTTATTGAGTAACCGTTTTTTTTTTTTATCAGCGTTACCTAAAAGTAGTGATAATCGTCTACAATATTCTAATCGTCGTTTGTCCATTTTTTTATCTACATTAACCTACGCACCCGACGCCGGCGTGAGATTATGTTACACATTAAGGGTGTCGGAACAGATAAATGGATTAGTAATGGAATTCGATACTAGAAAAATTGAATGTGTAATTAGGTAATCGGTATGGAAGTGTTTTATTACCTATTAATATTTTAACGATAAAGTTGTAAAATCGCCTCGGTCGAAACTTAGAAAACGAGAATTCATATTTGTAAATCGTTTTTTTTTTTTTTTTTTTTTATTAAAATCCGTTAGTTCCGAGCCCCGCGAATTCGTTCCGGTCCGTTATTTGAGAACGCCGCAAAGACGTCTTTAAACGTTAATCGAATGGGGCGGACGGGAAAAAAAAACCGAATAAATAAATGTTAAGACAAATAATATGCGGCGTCGATTATTTTACGAATTAAATAGGAACTCGATAGGGAGATTTCGAGGGGTATTTGCGATGTTTAAAACCGGGCCCGTCCCTCGGTCGAACATCGGACACACAGAGCCCATGTATGCAAACGAATGTGAATATGATGAACGATAATGGAATACGGATACTGAATATGATAAATGTGTAATGCGACCGACACCAGCGACGCCGGCCGGATACCATCGGTCCGCTGGGAACCGAGGCCCACCGACCACCCGCAGCAAGCAGATAGCGGTCTAATCGAAAAAGGGACCCGTCGCATGCGTATCCGCGACGGTCTGTGTAATAATAATTAATCGGTTTGGACTTACTTAATGGGGTATTTTTTTGTGTTTTTTTTTTTTTTTTTTTTTTTGTCCGTGTAATTCCGACACTTAACCGGATACGGCCGACATTCTAATAACGCGATAAAAAAAAAATAAATAAAATTACACCCGTCGTTTTAGTAATAACCAATAAATTCTCCGTTACGTTCAGGGATCGAAAACCTAAAAAAAATTAAAAATAAAAACGCGGTTGTCGTTGTAGTTGGGAATGTGGGACCTTTTCATTTGTATCCGTGCGCGACGATAAATCAATGCTAACGGAATACAATTCTGAACGGGCGAGTCCCCGGGTAAACGAATCGTAATAGAAATCTTTTTTTTATATTCTTTGTCGTCGACACTGATAACTGTATTTGTCCGCTGTCCTTCCGTGTTTGTTTGATTTCCAAACGACATTCGATACGGACGTTTTTTTTCAACTGAAGCATAACAATTATTCGTCTTCACGAGACTTTTAAAAACCGATTTGAATTCACCGTAAAGACGACGCGGGATCGGCCCCGTAGCGTTTTCAAATTGCGGCCCCTAATTTTTTTTTTGAATTTTAGATTAAAAATTATGAAATTTACAAAACTTTAAGCGTTGATTGTACGGAAATAAAAATAAAAATCCGAAAAAGCGAAAAGGCCTATCTCGAATAGTCGACGTAATAAAGAATGCGCACCGTCGTAAAATTGCCTTTACTCAATTCCTTAAATCCGGCCCGTTTCGTATATATTGCGTACAATTTACATATTCGATAATATATTACAGTATGTTTTGAAATTCTCGTGGTTTTTACGATTTTCGTCGTAATTCGATCTTAAAAACGCTTAGAAAAATAAAACTATTGCATTACGCTGGACTTTTTCTTTTTATTTTCATCACTATGCACAACTGATGATGAACGCTATGTGAAACTTTCAAGCATTTCCGCTCGGCAAAACCGATTTTATCCGTATAAAACCAAAGTATAACTTCAAATAGCGTCTACGAATAGCTCAAATATCGTTAGAATATTTCTGATAATTGTGCCGCGTCTACAAAGGGCTAATATTAATACACCAGGTGAAAAATATCAGGTCTCTGCGGTTATTTTCAACTGCATTTACAATCGTAAAAAAAAAAAAAAAAAATCGAATGAAATGAAACCGTTATAATGTCGTACATTTTTGTCCCCTCCAATGTATCAGTTAGACCAAAAATGCGTTTGAAAATCGGAGCGAGATTTCTGGTGGATGAGTTGTTTACAGACAGAAGAAAAAAAATCATTTCGCTCAGAATCTATAAAATAAAAAAAAAAAAAAAAATGTTAGATTAGGTAGACTCGTGCGACGGAAACACAAGAAAACAATTTTAAACACACCGTAAGTTAAAACGAAAAAAAGTAACACTGAGCCAAACGTTTTGTTTAAACTTATTTTACATTTTTGTCTTACGCATGGAATTTCGGAAAATTCCGTCGGACGGCGTTTTATCGTATTGTAAAAATGTCAAAAATAAAACGCCTGTGTTTGGTGTTCCGCCGCTATGTGAAGTGAATGGGGGAAGAAAAAAAAAAAAAAAATATATATATATATATATAACAGTTAGCTAATACCGACGCCGGAGGTCGAAAAAAAAAAATAATATAAAAACGGCGTTTGTTACACGAAAAACAAAACAAAAACCGTTTTGCCGAGTCGGCGATATAACTAAAATAACCGAATAAATGGACTGTCATACACAGCGCAAAGCAAAAAAAAAAAAAAATAAAAAAATAATACACAAACGTGTGTACGTGTGTTGCTTTGACGTGATCAATGCGGTTAACGTGCCAGTGCCCGCAGGCTTTGAAAATTCGAAATATATATATATATACGGAAACGGCCAGCATTCGGAGTACGAAAATGACGTTTCATAATTAGATCTCCCGCATAAAAAAAAAAAAAAAAAAAAAAAAAAAAATGATTTTATGGTCAACGAGATGAAATCGTACGTATCCGTATCGGTATATGCGAGTTTATGTCGAATCCGTTCTGCGAGGGGTAGAGAGGATTTTCCAAATCATTTTCCAATAAAAAAATGAAACCGTCTCTCGCAGCCGTAATGTTAAATGAGAGTTTTACGTGGCGTGACTAGAAAAATTCTCTCTGGTTTTCACTAGGAAGTAGATATATATATATATATATATTTTTTTTTTTAGTAAACCAAGTTGCTTGTTACTATTATTATTATGGGTCATAGTAGTTAAAAAACTAAGTCTAAAATCGGGACATTTGGATATATCACTACTAGAGAGTGACCGGGAATTTATATGCACTAATAAAGACGCTAAACAATATGATGCGATTATGCAAAAAAAAAAAAAAAAAACTTTAAAAATCTCCATAAAACAATTTTGTAATAAATAAAAAAAAAAAATAATAATAATTAATCAACGTTGATTGTTTTTTTTCTTTTTAAATCTATGTAACACAGCGTTCTGAGCAGGTTTTTCTGTCAAATTATTTAAACGTATTAACCGGGGTTCGGACTTACAGCATTTGCATACTTTTTTTTTGGTTTTTTAATTGTAAAATATTGCAGCGTGCGAAATAAATTACTTTCCGGTTACCACGATATCAAATCTGAAATTTAAATGTGCATATAATTTGCATATTTCATCGATTTTGCAGTAAAGTGCTTATTTCTCAGCTTTTGTGTTTTTTTTTTTTTTTTTTTTTGCATATTTTAACAAAGATTATAAACAACAACTAAACGAATTTTAATGGATCAGTGAATTTTAAGAGAAGTACCTAATCGAAAAAAAAGTAAAAATTTCCGTATAACGAAGTCTCAAACAAACCAAATTCGTAATACAGAGAAATTCGTTAAATATAATTACATATTTTTATTTTTTTTTCATATGCATCAGTTTTTTAATTTTATATTCTATATTTTATATTACAAATAAACATAAAATATCATATTATACCTACATATATATATATATATATATATATTTATATTATTATTTTTTAATTTAATTGCATATTATGTATTTTTTAATAATCTTAATTTAAAAGAAATAATCCGTGAGTTTCGTTTGTTTATTATTTTTTTTGTAAATTGTACTGTTTTCGTAAAATGTTTCGATTTTATTGAGTTTAAAAATAATTTCATCCGAAACATTTGCTTGTTGTCTAAAACCATTTCTCACGACAGAAAAGGCGTTTAGTATCACTTTTTCTGTGAGTCTAGGTAATTCTTCCGCACGATCTCCTTAGATTTCATCACATTTCGTACGTATTGCGTTTACGTCAGTATCGGAACCGCGTGCTGCAGTCATATTAACCGGCTTGCCTATCCTTAGGCAGTTTTGTTTTTATTGGAAACAATAAAATCGTAGGTATTTTAGAACAATATTTAATATTCGATAGCGACAAAGTTTACATAACCAGGTTTGCTGTGGAATAGTTATATAGAAACATCAGATTCGTTATTATAACCTAACCTAACCTAACCTAACTCGTACATAAAACACAAATATATTTACACCGTCCCTGTCGTGGTCCTATTTTATGCGGTCACGCCACCGGAACCAACGTTCGACCAATTGATCAGAATCTGATTAGTACTGTATTGATTTTTCTAAAAATCTCCGATTTTTTTTTTTTTTTTATCGCTATAACCCGGTTGTGTTCGGTACGTACATAATATTTTACTCGTATAAAATATATTGTCGTACCGTGTCACCTGCCCACTCGATTTTGGCCGGTACTACACATTTTCGTTATTGTATTATTATATATATTTTTTTTTTCCCCTCTGGAAATCTTCTGTCGCCGGACAATCGATTAATACCGAACAATAAGGACTGGACGGTACGCACAGTGTAAAAAGGAACACAAGAAAAAAAAAAAACCCCGTCTCGGTCATGTACGGAACATAAATATCTATTATTCGATTGGCCGGCGCCGGTTAGGTTAGGTTTTGAATTTACGATATTTATTTGACACCCCCGAACACGATAAATTCCAATCGGACCGCACGTTTTGTGGGGTTGTTTTTTTTTTTTTTTCTTTTTTCGTTCCTCTTCAAAACTCGACTCGTTATATTATTGTGTCCGCCCGTATAATAGGTACGTGTTTTTCGAATTGTATATTTAATACCGTTGTATACGATGCCTATACACAAAACACACTTAACATCTGCCGTTTCGTTATCCGAGCGACGCGATTTTTCATCACCATTATTATTATTATTTTTTTTTTTTTTTTGTCCTCGAACTCTACAAAGACACATACCGTGACGACGGGCGTGCGGAAATTCCGAAATTTTTTTCCCAAATAAAATGAATTCCGATCACATTCGATTTATTATTTCAATGCCTTTGAATTGAGTCCGTATAGATTACATATCATAGCTATTTACCGGGTGACGACCCGACCTTGGTAAAAATCCTAGTAAAGTAATAAAAAGGAAAGTAAAAGAAATCCAATTTTAAATCGCGACCGACATATAAACGATATTGAGTTTAATCGAAAAACGAAATACAACTCACTAGATTGAACACTGTTTATCGAATTTTTATTTGACTAAAAACTTAGCCCGTCGTATAAATACTGAAGGCGCGATCCGACAGTTGAAATTATTGTCGCTCCTTCAGAGAGAGAGAAACGGTACTATGGAATTACGATAATCTGTTGGGTTTTATATTATTAACGATTTATTTCATTTTTACTCGTACGAAATATTATTTCATAGTTCGTAACGCAATTGAATAAGCATCAAGCAAACTTCGCTTAACAAAGTACGATATTTTTTTTATTATTATAGGTACCTATTGAATTCACTATAATATGTGTTAAAGTTGAAACCCGAAATCGGTCATAAGCAATTTCGACTTGTCTCCACAAATCTATTTTGTTAGCGTCGGTTTCGACTAGATACAACTAGAATTGATCAGGACCATCAATGTCGGGAACTAGTTACACCCTATTTTTTTTTTTTTTTTGAGTAAGTACTGTAGTTGTGTCTGAAATATATTGACGAAAACTAAAATTATTTATTGAAAATTCGATTTTCGGAAGTTATTTGTATACCGTTAGTTAGGGAAAAGCATGTCAGAATAAGCCCGTTAAGTATCTAGGCGTTTATTAATGCTCGGAACAGGATAAATCCAACACCGGTTTTTGTTTCGGCAGGGTATCGTTTAGTGTAACAATTTTCGGTTAATTCATTGTAGTTTTTATTAATTAAAATTAGATTTGACGAATTTGGGGTATTAACTATAACATAAACGACGTGTGATCGAAAAATACCCGGACTGTGTTAATAATGTTTATTTCAATTAAGATAACGAAACCCCGATAATGTCATTCGATAAAGTAACTTTTAACGAGAATTTGAGCGTTGGTTTGAAATCGATAACAGTATTTATCTTTATTTTATGGCCTTTTTTTACGAAACACGTTTCAGTCATGGTCGACGACCAACGGATGTTCTAATCCGTTTAAGGATAACGAACGACCCGGTAGACCCTCGACCAGAAAAACAACTGAAACTGTTCGTGAAATTATTCAAAATAATCGTCGATTGACTAGCAGAGAAGTTGCAGAAGACTTCGGAATATGGTTCTTGCCGCGAAATATTAACCGAAGAATTGGGCATGAACCGAACGTGCAGCCAAATTTGTTCCTCGTCTCTTAACCGACGAACAAAAACAAAATCGAAAGACCATCTTTCGAGAACAATTTGAAAGAGCAGAACCTGACGTAGACTTTTAAAAAAAAAATATTTTAACGGGTGATGAAACTTGGATTTACGGGTATGAAGTTGAAATACCCTATTTTCCGTAATTCAAAACAAAATTGTACGCACACACGCGTTGTTCTTCTATTGTTTCCATTATGAAAACCGCCGCATGACACTGAAACGCGATTTCGTGAAAATGCCATAAAATAAAAATAAATACCGATATCAAACAAACGCCGGGCATTCTCGTTAAAAGTCACTGTATCGAATGACATTATCGGGGTTTCGGTATCTGAATTGATATAAATATAATTAACTCGGTCCGGGTATTTTTCCATCACATCCCGTATATCAAAAAAAAAAAAATCTATTTAACACCGGGGCGGACTTTCAAACAGAATCCGACTAATGAAACGTCCCGGGTAACACACACACCGGTATTTTTTTTTTCGAAATATTTAATTAAACTTTTTGCACAAGGGGCGAGGGGCGTATTACACGTATACACACATGTGTATACTCGCCGGGAAATTGCGTACGCAAGCGAATTATTATCATTTCCCGGGCGTTTGCGATACGCAAATTCAATTCGGTCCGCTTTTTTAATCCGTTCGGACGTTTGAATGACGCGGACACGGCGGACACGGCGGACCGGAACGACTGTCGGGCGGACGTTATTGCAAACAGATTTTTTTTTTTTTTTTAGCACGGCGACGTATTATACGATCATTATTATTATTATTATTACTGTCGATTTCGATAATTATCTTGGTATTTTTTTTATTTCCACAATCTGTTTCATAATTTGAACAATAAGTGAAATTGATGAATTCGGTGTTTTTTGACGTGAAAGACGGATTAAAGATAACTTCCAGTGATGGAACACTTTTACAGTTAAAAAAAAAAAAAAAAAAAATGTTAGAACAATGTTAAGAAGTATTTGAAGAGGAAATATAATATAAGAATAGCAAAAAGTAGATATCGAAAGATGAACAAGGATATTAGATTGGTATTTAAAATTTGTTTTTTTTTTTACGATTGCGCTAAAGTCGTTTATTCAATATGGTGCGGACGCTCCTCACGGTTTATTGTATTTTAATTGGAAATTATATTTTAATCGTACTAGGGCGTTCGCCCGCGCACAGCATTGAATGGGGGAGAAGGGAAAAAAAATGTAAAAAAAAAAAAAAAAATATTATTGAAAAAACTCCCGTTTCCCGTTTCCGCTTTCGTGCAGCCGCCGCCCCGCGATAACCGAATCGACCCGATAAATAACCGCGTTGCCGTTCGTCGTCCGTGTCGCGGTAATACGAAAAACGCGGAAAAAAAATAATACGAAATAAATTAAATTCGATTTTCGCGTCAATAACGCCAACAAAAAAAAAAAAAAAAAAAAAACCTACGGCCCGCGTTCACAATAAAACATCATGGTCCACGCCATCCACTCGGGAATAGCGTAGGTTTCTGTCGGCGAGAGAGACTTTTCGCAATCGAAACAGCAGTTCCCAGAGATTACATCCAACACACTTGCGCACGTCTTTATAGCAATATCGATTTTTATGTACAGGATTACAACGTCTTCGGAATATTATTATTATTTTTTTTTTTCTTCAGAAAGCATACCGCTGCTCACGACCGGCGCACTATTGTACGGGTGGGTTGAATAAAGAGAAGGATTTAAATCATATCCGAACGTAACGATAAACCGCTGTTAACCGAAAACGATTCCGAGCGAAATTTTGAAAAATATTGTTATTAAATATTATTCTTTTTGTGAGTCGTGTTGAATATACGTACTCGTGTTTGATTTATTAATATTATTTCAAAACCGCGGAGCACGAAGAATCTTCACCAACTCTACACCACTCCAACGGGCTTTCAACGAAGATAATACACAGTACACCATTTTTTTCCCCCATAAATTCGATTTACTTGAAAAAGTGTAAATAATTGAAGACTGCAAATCATTAATGATTTGGCTGAGTGCTTTTGTGTTATGTAATTTTTTTTTGTTTTATCAAAATATTGTTGATTATAAAACCTAAACCAAATTTTTTATTTATTATCTAGATTGCAAAATTATACCGAATTTCCACCCACTTGTATTTTAAAAATAATATTCTATTCAGAAAAACGTAGAAGGTGGTATGTGCCATACATTTAACCGGCACAAACGAGGTCAGTACCAACGAACAAAGGCTATCTCTATCTTTTTTGATAAATTAAAATCGTTTTAATTTTTAAGATTACATATAAATTAATTTATTATGATTAATATAATCATAGCATCTGTTGCAGGTCCCTCTTGTTTTCGGCAGATAGACTGTTATGGTACGGTTGTGTTGGTAAAATTGAGTCCTTAATTTGTTGAGTTGTAATCCCATTTTTGAGAAACTTGCGGGTGTTCAATGTTTCAAGTTCATTGAACGCTTTTTTCGTCTTAACGACTCCGTTTTTTTTTTTTCAATTTTAATCCAACTGCATTTGGAAACGTTTAGTTTTGTCGCGTTGATGTCGTGAATCGGCTGCTTGTTTAAAATCAATAAAGTCGTCAGGTTTTTTTGCATAGTAAGGCGTAGCATTCGCCATAAGTTTAATCAAGTCCTTAGGAACTTGGCAATTTTCAACCCTTTTGCGTTACAGAGATTTGCGCAAAATCCCTGTCACATGGCAAATATGAATGGCCGAAAATGTATTATTGCCCGTAATCGTCGAATAAATCCAAAGAAATAACGTCGTTTTATTTTTATTTTGTCCGATGTCCGAAAGTTATCTGACCGGCCGGCAAGTTTTCTTTTAATCGTGATATTATTACGAGCAGGACTACCGAGTGCCGTTAAAGAGGCGTGCAGCGATTTCATTACCACCTCGTCCGCTCATACCCTCATGCCACAAAAACACCGGCTCTTTGTTGTCGTCACCAACATGGACACATTGATTAAAACACGAAAGCTGACGTCAATAGGACATCTGGCCGTGGGTTAGAAAGAGAAGAGACAGTAGTCGTTCAAGATCTATTGAACACATTGAATCGTTACTAATAGGGAGCTGAGATGATATAGTGTCGCGTTGCATTCATGCAATGACACTTGGGCCCGTTATAACCACACCCGGCACATAGCTCTCACGACATTTGTTTGGGCTTTTCGTACACCAACATTATGGTCGTGGCACATAGCCTTATTTTTAGGTTGTTGGCGATGGCACATAGTTCGGTTTTTTCGAATTTACACTCAATTAGCCTGTTTTCGATGTCCAGTCTTCAATTGTAACTCGTGTATTTCACTACACTCCAGATTTAAACCAAGGTAATATAACCATTGTTGTCGAAGCCTCATCTTTAAATAAGAATAATAAAATTATTTCAAAATGTTCAATGAGTTTTCAGTGTTGTACAGTGTAATAAAAACTAATATTGCTATACTATTTTATTCCACTGAGTTCATTGTTTCCGTATTGTATTTCAGCCAAATGAGTAGTATAATTCGTATTTTTTTTATATTATTACATTTTAGATTCTCGGCGGGAGTCTTGTGGTTTTACTATGATTTTAATTTATTTTTTTTTTTTATTCTGTAAACACTCTGTCTACCGAAATCCGATCTATACACTCCTATACTATTCCCGGTATAGTAAATTACATCTGGTTTGTACTTTAAAGAGGTTTTTTTCAGTATACCCATTAGTTAAAATTAACGCGGCAGAAAAAAAAAAATGACGGTAAAAACATGAATTCGTCCGTCAAACTCGAGTTTGATTTTTTTTTTTTTTTTTTTCTTATTTTTATTTATGTCTATTTCTGGGCTACGGTGGTAATAACGAAAAAAAAAAAAAAAAAAAAAATCGTTTTGACTTTTGAAATTTATCGTTATATACATTAAATGTCTATCTCTATACTATCTTCCCGACTACAATAAAGACCCACCCACGGTGTGAATTATGTACGTATTTTTTTTCATCGTTTTTCAAAACGATAAAAACGACAACGCAA
The DNA here is from genome assembly GCA_956483605.1 of Tuberolachnus salignus. Classification (NCBI taxonomy): domain Eukaryota; kingdom Metazoa; phylum Arthropoda; class Insecta; order Hemiptera; family Aphididae; genus Tuberolachnus; species Tuberolachnus salignus. Next base: position 12,500,654 of record OY101431.1, read on the forward strand.
CGCTCCGACGTCTCGTTGGACACGCACATCGGCGGCGGGTTTTAATCTCGAACCCCTCCTCGTTAGAAACAAATAAAATAATGTAAAATACGTTTTCGGGTTTGGGAGAAAGGAAAAAAAAAAAAAAAAAAAAAAACGAAAAATCGGAATGCGCACCTGCCGCTACCCGGCAGCCCGCGTGTTTTTTTTTATTACACGCCAGCCGCACAAGATTATATTATAATAATACGATTAGAACGCTACGTTATGAGAAATATTTTCGTGAGTTTTCCAAACTAATTTTATCGCTCGGAATGTACGGCGCAGATACGATAATATAATATCGATTGTATAAAACGAAAGAAATTCCGTGATCCGGATTACCGTCGCGATTTTCCAACACGAGATTACCGTAGGTTTTCTACGTATGATTGCCAAACACATTTCGTACACTTGTTCCCGTTGGCGATTTACTATCTGCGCGTTTCATTTTAGATACCGAACCCAGCTAGGGATCTCGTGGTCGGTTTTACAATGACGTTTATTATTATTTTTTTTTTTTTTGTTTTCCTGTAAACACTTTATCTACCGGAATCCGATCTATACACTCCTAATACCGTTTCCGGTAGCAAATATTGTCTAGTTGGTACATTAAAGTGGTCATTTTTCGATATACTGATGGAAAATTTTCATAAATTTCATACTGTATTTCGCATTATTTCGCATGGTACTCGAATATACACATATCAAAACATTATAAAACAATACCTCCGTTAGTCATTTTCACGTCTCTATATTCACGTGTAATAATAGCATCGATCCGTTAAATCGCTTCTCGCCAGTCTTGTTGCGCTGAAATTGTTGTTGTTTTTTTTTTTTTTTTTTTTTTTTTGATATTTGTATGTCTCACGGGAAACATTGAAAAATCGACTGAATTTTGTGTGCTAGGTAATTTCTTTTAGATTCCGAACAGAGCGAGGGGGTCTCGTGGTTTTACAATAATGTTTATTTTATTATTATTTTTTTTTTTTTCCTGTAAACACTTTTTCTACCGTAAGATTTCATCCGTTCTATACATTCTTACTTTATTTCCGATAATAAATTTTGTCTAGTTGACACTTTAAAGAGGCCATTTGTATAATGGCCTCGTTAAATTTATAATTTATTATACTTGTTAGTTATTTTAACGCTGTACAAACTATCCAAATAATAACGAAAAGACGGCAAAAACGCGATTCCATCAAACTCGAGTTTTATTTTATTTCTTTGTAATTCCGACAGTAATCGTTCTAGAGACCTGCAATTTTCACATAAAATGTAACATTGTATTGTAATGTCGACAAAAAAAAATGGCAAAATATTTATTTCAATTTCGGGCAATGTAGAAACATTTTGATTTATTCAATGTTTCCAGTAATTAAATTTGGACATTTTCGATAGTGAGACCTGAACATTTTTCATTCGGGTTTAATTTATTTTATTATCAATATGTTCGAAAAATCACAAAAATCGGTAGTCACAATTTTTTTTTTTTTATTGCCGTTTAAAATGTCTAGTTTAACAACACTGTCGGACAACAATTGTACAATCATAATTAATTAAAATAAATAATATCGCATTTGTAATAATTTCATCGTATCCCTACACAGTGTAAAACGTACGATTACTCTAAAAGTAATTGCTAATACTAGTTCTCTAGATCACACCGAAGCTCTGCTCGGAATCGTTCTTTTCGAACGTAGTGATTTATCGTTTGTTTCCAATTCAGTAGGTCCATCAGGAGTAACCTATCCGACGAGCGAGGCGCGCCTTCACCAATACCGACACCCGCCGTTTTCATTTTGGAAATAAATACAATTCGAGCGCTGTTAGCACGAATCAGTTTTCTCCTCTATCTATTCCATTAGACGAATTGAACATCAATTGTTATTCTCAATTACGTAATCACGAAAAATAAACGAGTACCAACGTTTGACTTAAAGCTACTAAACGGTGTGTAAAAAAATCCCAGTATTGTTAATCGAAACGTGTAGAACAAAATATATGCTTGACCGTTGAGGCCTATGATACGAATCACGTGAGTACCGATATGCAGTTTGTAAGCATAATTGTTTGATAAAATTTAATATTTCATTTAAAGTGGACAATTCAAATGCTTTTAAAAAAAAAAAAACCCTACATTCAGACGGTTTTTTGTTTTGTTTTAAATACAATTGTAATAAACCTCGTGTCAAATGTCCCGTGTATTTCCGCCAGGCCAAAACGGTTTTAGCAAAAAAGTTGTACATAATAAACATAAGCACCGTTTTAAAAAGACAAAAATTAACTGAAAACTGTAAAACTGTAAATGTGTACTTTTAGACCAGTGGTTTCCAACCTCTTCTATTCTACGCCCCAATTGTAGATTTTCGAAAATCTCGCGCCCCCCTTCATATAAATTGAAAAAAAAAATCGATCACTTTTTTTTTGTGTACATAACAAACAAACTATACAATATTCGGAATGTGTACTTTCTTATTGATGATAATAATTATAAAATATAAATAATAGTAAATAATAAAATGTAACAATCATTATTTTGTTGAAATTCTCCGGTACTGTCAAGATTCATTTTACATAAAGAATTTTTTTTAGCAACAAAAAAAAACTCTTTAGGTTTTTCTTTTAGCATCGGACGAGCTGTGGTTAAATGTCGTTCTAGTCGACTTGGTCGGAGAGCATCGTCACTTAACACAGTGTGCCAAATAACACACTGTGGCATTTGGATACCGTCCTTTTCGTTGAACGTGAAACCAAACTTTAAATAATCGACGTTATACAATCTTATATTTTTGTGGAGCCATTATTTATTACGTACGTACACTCGGCGATGACTACGTACTACGAAACTATGGATGGGCGCACACTCGGAGCAGCTCAGAGCTGTTTGGACATCATTCGAACAAATTGCCAAAAGCAATTGACGTGCCTGCACACTAATCAGTCAACATCAACACTCGACAAGACAAAAAAAAAAAAAAAACATGTTCGGTCTTGATCGGTACGGTTCTATTTTTGTTCCGGGCAAAGTAATACGAAAACCAAAGTCACTTGTTTATTTTACGAATAGTACATTACCGTGTGAACACGTTATTTTAATACAAAAAAATTATATCATATTAATTTCAAATGGCGTCCGATCCAGAGAAATTAATAAATGTAGTATTTTTAAGAAAGTCTATCTATGATTATTGTGATAATGATCGTAGCAATAGATCGATTCAATATAGATTATGGAATGAAATGCGAGTGAAATTTTTGAATTTAAACTCGTCTTCACGTAATGCGGCCAAAAAATTAAAAATCGTAACGTATTTCCTAACCGTTTTTTTTGTTTATTTCATCCATTCAAATTTTACGTTTTTTTTTTTTTTTTTTTTTTACTGCTTTCGCTATTTAATAAAAATTGCCACGTAAACGGCACAATGTCGTCGTCTTGGTCAGAACTCGTCTTGACGACTGGTGTTTAACAACAGAAATTAATCAACAGAATTATTGTGTCTTGTTCCTGTTCTGTTATGTGGGTGCGCGTGGAATTTGTACCGATCTGTTTGGAACAAAATGTTCCGCGCAGCACGGAGCAGTTGTGCTCTTTAGGTGTGCGCCCAGCCTAAATCGGGTCTAAACCGATGAAAATGGCTTTTTCCCCCGACATCCTTTTACCGTGCCCATTAATTTACAGATAACGTGGCATGAAATGGTTGAGTTACACGCTGCGGCCAAACACTTTATCGGCAATCCGTTACCGATACCCGATAAGGTATCGATAAAGAGGACCGGTTAATTTAATTTAATTTTTTTTTTTTCCTCTACGTTTTAAAATAAAAATAATGTAGTCAACAGAAATCGTATTTCGTAATAACTGCTTGCGCCTCGCCAGCAATGCATGTTCGCGCCACCAAAGTTTTGGGAACACCGGTGTTTTAGACCTTTATAATCGACACACGAAATTTACTATAATTTGAATTCCATTATGTTAACGTAGGGGAATATTGAACTTTTCCGAAAAAGTCAGATGCATACATTATATATTATGTACATAAACGGACGCGTTTTTGAATTCGTTTAACGTTGACGTCGGAAATATGATAATGCTGTGCAAAATTGTTTGTACAGTTATGTACAAGTCGCGCATAATTCTACATATTTTTCCATTAAACATTTATGACGAATTAATATTTAACACCCGTTTATTTATACGGCCGTTGAACGCGGCAACGTTTCCCCCCCCCCCGGTTAATATACTTTTCCGTGGCATTTAACGTATATTTTTTTTTTTTTTTTTTTTTTTTGTAATTAAATTATACGAGAATCGAATCCTATATTAAAATATACAACAAAAAACTAAGGTATACGTACCGATAATTCAGTGTTTTTTTTTTTTTTAAATATATCTACATAACGATGAGAGATAATGTTGTTTGTGTTAAACAGATGAAAATAAATATAATAACGTCTATAACTAAAGTCTATGAAATCAAGTGTATACATCTAGATTTCAAAAAAAAAAAAAAAAAAAAAAAAAAAAAGCTCTTGCGATTGATATAAAATAATTATTTATTTATTATTATTATTATTTTGTCGTAGACATTTCGTGAAATCGATTTTTTCACGACATGTTGTCCGTTTCGTGAAATGGAAACGCCTTATTCACATACGGCGGGCACTTTTTCATGAAATTATCACTCGACTTTGACGTCGTGTTGTTTTTTTTTGGCAACCCGGTAGACCTACCGAATTAAAATGACTCAACTAATTGTTTCCGATGGGCACGCGTTGTGTTGTTCTATTAAAAACGGTTTTCTAAACAAACTGAACATCAAATTATTTAAACACCGTTTGATGTGGACTAAAGTAGAAGAGATAGAAAATCAGCAGCCGTCGTTTGTAATTAATTTGTATTTTATTTATTCGAGCGCGACGGGGAATAATCGTGACAACTGCCGAGTTACGTTCCGCGTTACTTATTGTAACAAGCGCGCCGTTTTGTTCGACGAGAACTTTTACGCGGGCGGCTTGCCGGATGCCACCCCGACACCCCGGACCCGGCAGTTTTGCATAAAATTAATTAATTTTGTACGTTCGGTCGTTCGGGCAAAACGAAATCCGTGCGGGCGCATCTCGCGTTTCGCGAAGTCGAGCCGCATCTCATTTCGTAAAACCGCGCGAATCGCGGTTGTCGGTCTGTACAAATCGTATATCGTATACGCTACGCGGGCGATTGAAAAGAGAAAAAAAAAAAAGAAAAAACATGAACACAAATTATTGCCGAGTGCGGTAAATATTCCGTTTCGGTATTACGACGTGTGGTTTCACGCGGCGAACAAAATTACAACGGTGTCAAATGCCGGGGGACCGTTACATTAAACGGCGGCCACGATGTCGCGAAAAACGCTATGCGTCAAGTGCAAACAAAGGCGTTTCCTTTTCGCGATTTCTCCAAGTGGCGTAAAATATATATAAAAATCAAACGCGTTATGATTTCTAATAAATATATAAATTACGATTTGAAAAATATTCATCTGGATCAACGCCCCGTAGGCTTCGCGTTAAGGTTAAGGCCCGGGGCAAAATATTCGTTCGCCTCTATATCCTATCGAATAGAAATTGTATACTCTTTGACCCGATTACATTTCAAACGTCGTTTTGATTTTAAATTGAATACAATTCCATTACCGTCGTACTCGTTACATGTAGGTGCTTTATATGTGTATAACTGTATCTAAAATACATTTTTATATAAAAAAAAAACGAAAACTTTTAACCTTTCTTTATACTTTTTTTTTTTTTTTAATACAATTGAAATACACAATCTGTACAACGTAACACAATAAGTATATATATGATATTATAATTTAGAAAAAAAAAAAAAAAAAAATAACATGAATATCATGAATTAAGAAATCACCCATTGGTGACACTTGGCTGGGAATTAACGCTGTCTAGAGTCTAGAACTTCGTATTATATTTATAGCAAGTCACGGCACCAGCTCCTTTTTAGACGACGCCCGGGGTTTCCCGGAATGGTCCGAGTGTAGAGGCTCTTTATCAAAGGATTTTGATGGGTTTGTAGGCGATCATGAAAGCGTTTGTAGAAAACTACAGTTTCACAGTTTCCATCGCGAGGTCTTTATGTAAGGTATTATTTGACACAAAAGGTGGAGCATTTGTAATTTTTCTAAGAGCAATATTCTGGAACTGTTGGATTTTGTTGGTATTTGATACTTTCATTATACTTGAAATATAAAAATTAAATTTGCAAAATATTAATAATAATTTAAAACAAATTATTTTTTCTTGCTTTTTCATCGGCAAAACCATCAATTAGAGTATAAAAATGTTAATGTCTGCGCATACTTTCAGCATCGATACTTGAAAGAGCCCGGCTAAGAACACCTCTTCGTTATTTTTCACTCCGAAAACGGTCTTTCTGATGTTAAACAGGTAATGTTTGGTAATGTTCGGGGAAGTTGCGATGGGCTTCAACAAAAGTCAATAATCGCTTTACACCTAAAAAAATGCAACGGCCCGGGGGCAACTGTCTCGGCAGTAGCTACGCCCACTGATCGGGACGCGAATAATCCTGTTGTGTTTTACGTAGACATAAAACGCGACGTTTACTACTGTTCCCTATACCCTACAATAAGAATAACTTTTTTTTAGCGATTAACGAAAAAAAAAAAAAAACATACACAGTGAATAAATAATTATGGAATTTATTTATATAATAATATATACGGTTAATGTCCGCATTTGAAATGTATAAAACGATATTGAATATGATAATATAGTGCACGAGACTATACCGCGAACGCGACAAAGTATTCAAGTGCGCGAAATTAAATCTAATATTTTGTTAATAATTAAAATATGATCAGACAGGTCGAAAAAAATAAAAAATAAAAAATCAATATAAAAAAAAAAAAATCATCCAATTAAATATCGATAATAATGTAAATACCCGCCACCCGTTTATATTGCCTACATTAATTACTAAATTAAAATAATAGCGATTCAAAATGATTGCTGTAGTAAAAAAAAAAAAAAAACCTATTGATAATTCAGTACAGTTTAATGAATTCAAATATTGTTTGTTTCCAAATTTAATTTTATTTGGTTTGTATTCCGCGATTACGAGGAATGAAATTAGCGGAAAATGGACTCGGAGAAATAGTCACGCCGTCTTGGTGTATTTGTGGCAATTGTTCGCCGTCTGGAATTTGCATTTCGAAATTTTGAACCAATTTGCCGATGAACATAAACACGTTCGCCTTCGCCAAAATTTCACCGAGGCACCTCCTCCGGCCTGTCGGAAAATATCGAAATCAAAATAATTTAAAAAAAAAAACAATGCGCGATATTATTTTATTACGTATACAAATACCAACCGAGACCGAACGGTATGAACCAAGGATCGTTAATGATGTCTCCGTTATAGTCCAGAAATCTCTCGGGTCGGAATACGCCGGGATCGCCCCAATGCTCGGTGTCCATGTGTACGCTCCAAATGCTCGCCAACACCAATGTATCCTGCGCGGATACATTTGTATAGATTAATTGTTGAAAAAAAAAAAAAAAAAAAAACGATTCAAATCGATTTTAGTTCAAGTGACAAACCTTCGGTATGGAGTAACCGCTTAATTTCGTGTTCCGAATAGTTCTGTGGGCAATCGACATGGGCGCTACGCCTTTAAACCTTTGTACTTCCATTAAAACGGCCTCGAGATACTTCAAACTATAAATATTATGATGCATTGGTTTTTAATGTTATCCATAAGTTTAGAGACGAACATTTTATGCTCTTAACCAGTGTCGTATTTTTAAATTTCTCTGTGGAGGGGTTTACAAAATATTCTCTGTACGTACGCACGTACCAAGTGATTGATGACTTTTCAATCAAATTTTCAAATATTTTCTGTACTTCTAGTTTGTAATCTTGTAAATATAATTATTTTTTCTTTCGACTTTTGGAATGGGGGTGGGGGGAAGGTTGAAATCCGACAACTTCCCCTGCCGAAAATACGTCACTGTTCTTAAGAGTTATTGAATTTTTTTTTTTTTTTTTTGTTATTAGTTACTTTTTTTTATCCTCAAAACAAATGTCGCGGTTCCCGACAACCATCCGTATTTCTTCGTACACCTTGGCTTGCACGTCTGGATGCTCGAGTAGATGTAAAACGACGAATGCCAACGAGCTGCTCGTGGTTTCCGAACCGGACAGGAACAAATCCAACAGGACGACGAGGAGCTGTTCTTCTTTAAACGACGTGGACGGTTTTCCCCGTAGTCTGTCGATTTCCACCAGAAATGCACATATGAAATCGTCCTCGTTTTTCGGCATGGCTTTATGCTCTTGTACTAATTCCTGCGTGGACGGATGACGTATTTTAACGAAATACAGAATTTATACAATAAAAAAGACGACGGAACTACTTTATTCCACGGTAAAAGTCGGGAATGCAGAATACAGACGGGCAATTTACCGTATGTCTGTACGCTGTAAATCACTTCTTACAAAAAAAAAAAAAAAAAAACGATTCTGAGCGAAGTTCAGTTTTGAAATGTTTTGAATTTTTACGCTATTACTAACCTAAACCAGAATCGTCAAAGTACGCTCAAATTTTTTCTTTTTCCTCATTATGTACAACTTATGATGGAACCTTGTGTCAGATTTTAGTGTATTTCTGTTCGGTCAAAACAACTTACAACGCCTATAAACAGTTTAAAAACGGCCGGAATGTTTTGAAAATTTGTCCACGCCTATAGAAAGGCCTAATATTAGTATTCGGTGGAAATTTCCGGTCTTTTAAATAATTTCTAACACCGAGTTACAACAAAAAGAAAATATCAAAACTAATGAAACCGTTTGCTGTAAATTGTCGCGTTTTTCTACGTTTTACTCGATTGTTAAGAAAACTACAATGAAAATCATAGAAATGACCAACTCTAATACGCTAAATAAATCCGGAATTCTTTCAGAAAAGGCGCTAGACAGGTAAATTGGAACAGGATGTCTGATAGAAAAGTTGTACACGGACAGGATAAAAAAAAAAAAAAAAAAGAAACACGCATCATAGTAAAACATCGGTTTCGTTCAGAATCGAATCGAAATCGAAATGACCCGAGTATGGTTACTTGCCTTTAAAAACGCATAGATCTCGTCTATGATGTGTTTCATGTCCGTGTACCCGGTTTTATTGGGAGCGAAATACCGTAGGAATGGCATGTTGTTTAATATGCCTCCCGACATGTCCACCATTCTGAAACTGAAATGCACCATTTCCATGAGCTTTATGATTTTCTGGTCGTACAACTCGAACCGGCGACCGGTTAACATTGACCAGAGCCCGTTCAAAACCGACAAGTCGAATAGTTTATTGACGTTAATCGATTGGGTACCGTTCTGTGAAAAAAATAAAAAATATCTCGAGGAATTATACAAACATTAGCTAATGTCACGCGTTTGGGGTGTGGGGAACGTACGTTGGATATCTTCCTTATGTTTCTCACAAGATCGTTGACTTCGGCGTGTACGAGTATTTCCATTCCGGCGCTGCCCAGTCCCCGTTTACGTAAATACTGCAAACAGAATTTTTTCTGTTCCGCCCAATTAGGCCCGTCGACAAATACCACGCCTAGACAAATGCACAATAATAATTTATAATCGATAAGATATTTTTTTGAACGGGTGGTGGTAAAAACTCTGATGTTGTTATCGTTGTATTGATGTCCTGTTGGCTGACGTGTTAGATGTGAAAAACGTATAGAATTACCGGGGCGCCGTATCAAGTTACCGAGCAAAACTCCGATGGACCGCGATAAATTTGATACTTTCGGGCCGGCGTAAAATATAAATACACGTCACACGACACGGCGAATAGTTCGATAAAATAATGGAACCGCATCAAACCATCTACCGGTAGACGATTACAATCGATTTCGGGGCGAGTGTCGTTCGAATTCCGAACAGTTTAACGCAATATCGACACAATTCGGCGAGAGCCGGACCGCTATAAATCGTCACTCGGGTCCGTTTTATTTCTGGATAATGCGTACCATGTATTAAAGTAGTATGCCGGAAACGCAATCAATTCGGAAAAAAAAAAAAAAACACGGGTAACGAACGTCGACCGAGTATGTATATGTAATGAATGGATTGTGATTGTGTAAAATAACGGTAAACAATTTAAATGGTAATTGTATGTGTCTTTGGTGTTGGTTTACAAGTTGATATTATTATTATTTTATATAAATATTGGGTTTACCAATATTTTTGAAGTCGAACATTTTTTGGGATTGCCAGCCGGATACATCTAAAAATCGGATTCGAAAAATTTGAATTCGATTGGACTAAACTGACGGGCGGGGAACGGTTTAAGCTCAATGTTTTTATGAAAAAGTGTTGTTTTTGGGGCGTACACACTTACTTGAATCTTAATATTACGAAAAACTGTAGTGAATCATTGTACCGGTAGGACTGATTATACCATAAACCAAATTGTCATTTTATACTTTTTTTTTTTTTTCTAAAGTTAACCATTCTGTTCGCAACCGATAAAAATCGATAATTTCCGTGATTTATGTAAATACGTTCCGGTCAAACCACGAAATCCGTCAAGACTAGTTTCCGCGAACCCCGTTGGTCAAAACCAGATTTTCACCGATTAAAACTACAGTTAATTAACCGCGAATTTAAACGGCGAGTCGGTCGAAACTCATTTTAACAATCGGATCCCGCGCAGTTCTGAATGCCCCCGGGGATAGTTTACTCGGCCCGAACAAATAACAATATTGGATTTAGTCTGTTCCGGACGTTAATAAAAAACGCCTGCATAACTAACCGGACTTATTCTGACGTGTAGCCGAACCAGGATTACCCGTAGTGTAGACCGACGGTATACAAATTACTTCCGGAAAACGATATTTCCGTACTGGAAAATTATAGTTACCGTCAATATACGTATTCCGGACGCAACTATAGTTCCGACTGGATAAACAAACGCGGTAAAACTATTTCCGACGTCGAGAGTCCAATTCTAGTAGCGACTAGTCCGCACTAGGTTTTGACGGATTTCGGGGTTCAACTGTAACGTATGCATTTAGAAAGTAATCCAAGAGATTGGCGAGGTTTGGGGGTGGAAAAAAAAAAATTTTATTTCTACGCGATATCACCGAAAACCGACATGGGCGTGCCGTGTCGACGGCGACAGTTCTTCTTACCCAGTCTCTTGTTGAACGCTCTGCACCGGAAAAAAAATCCGTCCGGCCTGCCGTCAAAGTCGACCGAGCTCAACACAAACCGCACCGCGTCGTAACCGCTGACCACGACGATGTTTTTGCGGCCCATTTTAACGGAAAATATGTTACCGTAAACATTGGAAATCGCCTCCCAAACCAAGTGATGGTATCTGAATATCTCCTTGAGTTTTCGTACGAGCAAATAGTTGCCCAATAACGGCAAGCGGCTTGGCCCTGCAATAATTTACACATTTATTTCGGTTTGTTGATTTATATAAATATAGGTAGCGTTAAAAATAATGTTTTTTGTTTTTTATTTTCAAATCGTAAACGTAGGTTATATTTTATAAGCCGTGTGTATTTTTTTTTTTTTAAACAAATATAAAATATATAACTTTATACTGCGTTTGTCAATAACCGTATCTCGCTCCAATCAACAAAACGACGGGAATTGTGACTTTTCGAATCCAGCGCGGCGAAAAAGTCATTTTTAGATTTCCCCTTGTATTTTCCTAAATAACGTGAATATTTTACGCAATTTTCGATTTTTTAACCGTTCACATGGCCATTTTAAATTTTCTAGGTTTATTCAGTTTTTATTTCATTTTGTGCGTATTAAATATATTTGTTCCAGCAAAAAAAAAATGTCATTTTTGAAAATCGTTTAAAGTTCAAATTCCGCTGATATTTTCAAAGCGTTTTGAAACACGACTAACCGAATTTCGCTCCGAATCGTTTTTCGCTGCGTACAAATAAAAATTAAATTCCGCCCTATATCCCCAACTTCCCGGCTTCCCATCTACAACAGCGGCCCGAACACGAGCAGTGTATTTTTTCTTTTCCGTGATTTTCGTGTATACTAATCTGTAGCTTTACCCCGTGTGCTTTTTTTTTTTTTTTTTTATTATTATTATTTATATCCTATACAAATTGTTTAATTGTAATATTGTATGTCTCGGGCTGAGAAACGATTACGCCGACGACTGGAATATGCGTAGGTATTTTTAAAACTATTACCATTGACATAATAAAAGGATTACATTTTACAAAACATAAAAAAAATGTATAATCGAAATACCCGCATTAGCACTTGTATGACGCGCGGTGAAATTTTCCAAATAAAATTTCACCATTATTGATATGTATGAATTGTTCTATAGATCCTGAGCGGAGCTCAGTCTTGTGATCTCGCGGTTTAACAATGATGTTTATTTTTTTTTTCTTTTCTGTAAACGCATTTCCTACCAGAAGACTTCATCTCGGTAGCAAATGTGGTCTAGTTGGTATTTTAAAGTGGTCAGTTTTTTTTTAACGCGGCAGAATAAACGGCAAAAACACAATTTCGCCAAACTCGAATTTTATTATTTCTATTTTTATTTATGATGTTGACTGCTGGGTTAGCATGGCAACAATGGAAATAACACGGCAAATAATACTAACCAAACCTAACCCTCAGAACCGTTTTTCGTTTGCAATTTATCGTTGCGTAGAAATAAAAAAAATCAAATGCCTATATATACACTACCTTCCCAACTTCCCACCTACAACAGTGACCTACAGCCAGTGTGCGAAGTATGGATTTTTCTTGTTGTTTAAACTAACGTCGTAAATAATTTCCATCGTAGTTTTAAGTTGGAATTCGTTAAAAAAAAAAAAAAACCCCCACGATGTTTTGTAATTAATTCCCGCGTAGTTACAAACGAATGGAATATTCAAACGTCCCGGACAAATCGGTAAATTCATTCGCCCAATAGCTCCGAAGGTCACGTTTTACACCCGGGGTTGAGGCCACCCGTGACGAGCGTCTACGTCGGTATTTTTTTTATTTTTTTTTTTTCCCCCTTTTAAACGTAACAAGTGAGCAATGCATTATTATAGGCAAGGAGGACAGCTGCGTGCGTATATGCACACCGGCCGCAGCTGTCTTGTCCATGCCGCCGGAGGCGCGGCCCGGTTATTCGTATTTATCTAAAACACGTTGCGCGCACTACCCGCAGGACATAATAATTTTCACTGGCGTGTACCGCGGAATAATGGGACGGAACGCGCACCGGATAACCGAAATAATATCGTAAAACCAGCGTGCGGCGGCCGCCGTTCGGTTTCGGCGTTTTCGATAATCTTTTATACTATTCATTTCATTATTTTTTTTCTTTTCGGCCGCGATTATTATTACTATTATTACCGGTGGTCCGTGTTCTCGGCGATATTTTCATAGCCCCTCGTTTACTGTATTTGTAATACGCGGTCCTACGTACCCGTAACAACCCCCTCCCTCCCCCCCCGAATCGGTTTACGGCCCTCCGTGGCGAGGACGCCGAGCGTACCAACCCTGAAACGCAACAAACGCGCAGTGTTCGGTATCGAAAACGTAATGCGTACAATTATTTTTTTTTTTTCCTTTTATCCGTTAGAGAAAACACCGCGCGTTATTCAATACTCGCGGTGGTGTATTTTCGATGGTTCGTGGCCGACACGTAATTCGTAATAGGATTTTGTAGCGAAAAAAAAAAAAAAAAAAAAAAAAACAAACAAACATATTTAAATTAAATATTAAACAAAGGGAATTCACGACCATATATTTGGTCAGGTTACAATCGTTAAAACTCAACTCCTATTGGGTGCTAATATATTTTTATACACAGAAAATCATTTAAATCGTACTGTTTAGTGTAGTGATTGCATTATGAATGCAATTGATTTTTCTGACCCGTCCGTTATTCTTCGATAAAAACGCCATTTCACTTTACTTAAATCGATTTTGAGTGTCCGAGTCAACCGAGTTCTGGTTTTCGATTTGACAGTTTTCGTTCGTGAAATAATATGCTCGCAAGTGTATGCGGGCACTGTAGCAAAGAGAGGCATAATTTTTAATGCGTCTCCCGTGTCAATATATTTTGAAAAAAAAAAAAAAACGAAAGATCCCCGGGTTGTTATAGTTGAATTTTAATATATTGTATTGTTCTGTAAATCCATAATTTTCCGTTTGCTTATATCCGGATGTGGCCACTAACCTTAACTTTGCGAGTCGCAAATTTATAAAGCTCATTCGAGGCGGGCCACATTGCAAAGCGATGTTTATAAAATGAAGACACATTTTCCATTTTAAATCAAACGATTAGGAGGGACGTTTATTTTTTACACTACACAATACATTATTATTATCGACATTATTGTTGTTTTACTACATAAGTAGTACCAAAGATTGAAATAAGTCTCATTGCACACTCTTTTGTTAGCGGGTATTTTTCTTCGGGAACATTTGCCCGAAATTCTATGGTAGAAACACCATTTCGTTTGAGTCCTCCTTAGTCCTACGTCCTCGTGCAGTTCTAATAGCTCCAACTGTTGTACCGTGACTTTATTTTTGGCTACACATACTAAAATCACCGCCGGCCGTGCCAATCTATATCTAATAACGACTGTAATGATAACGAAACCGACGGCCATCACTATCTAACGTTTCTAACGATTCTAACAGAATTTTATATTGGTTAATATTCGTCTACATTTGGGTTCAAGAGCCGCACGAAACCGATTTAAGAACCGCATGCGGTTCGCGAGCCTCCGCTGTAAATTCCAAATGAAAATTGAAAACAAATTAAAGAATACATTTTTCATTTTTTTTATCGTTGGAAGTCGTTGGTTGATCGCCGAGATGGCGGGCCACGAATAATGACGAGGCGGGTTAGGTTAGAAGACCTTGAAGACCCCGGTGTAAAATAATACGTTTAGCCGGTCCGTACCATTATCGCCGCGCTTCGGGCATTAAGCCGAAATTAAATGGAAAAAAAAAAAAAAAAAAATGATTTTCTTTTCTTTACGTCCCCTCTGCGTTTGACCCGCGGCGGCCAGGCGTAATCTCCCGGCGGAATTTCCGACGGTTCTCGCCGACGCGAGGTATTAACCTGACCGCCGCGCTCGAATATCTTATCTCGACGACATCACGACGGGAATAAATTTGGGCTCGACACGTTTCGGGTAATAAATTATACGCGCCCGGGCGGTTTAATTGCTGTGCACGGACCCAAAGCGGTAGATTTTAATTTACCATACGACGACGACGACGGCTGATTCGAAATCGCCCACTAGTCTGTTGACGAAACAAATTCTCCCGGACCTTTAATACCGTGGAGGGACTTTAATCGAAAATAACCTAATCGCATTCCGCTCGGCGGTCTTTTTCTCGCGATATCTTACTAGATTACCGAGTTTTACAGAAAAAAAAAAAAAAAACCCGGTATAGTTATAGACAGTATTGAATTTAATTTGAATATGAGCGCGACGTATAGCCGTCGCTAACGATAAACGCTATCTGCGCAAAGATCGAATAAAAATGTTTTTAATTAAATGTTTAGATTTTTTTTATATTTTTTTTTAATACAATCTATATATACTGCAAAAAAGTACAATAAGTATAATGTATGATTTTAAAAATTAAACGCAATGGCTTGGGTGTCTCGAGGGAAGAAACCACATCCAGTGAGGGTACTACGGCGTGAATTTACATTTACTTGGGTATTAAGTATTCATAGTATGTTTACTTTATAAGGTCACAGGGGCCATTATCGCTTGAGTTTTCTGGGAGGATTTCTTGGGATTGAGGTAGATAGTAGCTTTTTGATATGGGGATTGGTGTGATTTTGGAGACGAAACCTAAATTTTGAATAATACAGCTTGGCTGTACCAGTGACTTTAGTGATGTGAAGATCTGTGTGAACAGTGTGGTTTGAAATATACGGAGGAGCGTTGGTTATAAGTCGGAGGATTTTCGATTGAAACACTTGTATTTTTTTTTTGTTTGAAAGGTTTTTTTGCTGAGCCCCAGAGTTGAATTCCATAGAACCAGATAGGCTTAAGAAGAAGATTGTATATTTGAATTTTGGTATTGAGGGATAGTTTTGAGAATTTGCCGAGTTTTCGTTTATAACTACGAAATAAATTACGACTTTCCGTGTGTTACGGTCACAATAAAGCATTTTTTTTTTTTTTTTTTTTTCAAACCAATAAATTGTATTGGCATAAATCGTTAAACATAAAGATACGTGATATTTCGTGGTTTTATGATTTCCGTCAATATCCGAACTCCGAATCGCTTATTAAATAAGCTTATTAAATAAAAACCACGCGATTATTGGATTTTGGGTATTTTTAAATTAATAAAAGAACGACTTATGGCGAACTTTTGGTTGAATTTTCGAGCATTTTTGAGAGGCCGCAATATTAGATCCTCTCGACTATTTCGAATTGTTATAGAATAGCTAGAACACGTCTAGATAGTTTTGAAAATTCGACTACGCCTAGAAAAAAAAAAAATAATATAGGTATTCTGTAAAACTATCATAACCTCTGAGATTATTTTTAACTGAATTACAACAAAATCAAAAACAATTGAAAACTGTTATCGGGTAAATATTCCCGTTATTTACCCTCCCCCCCCCGTTGTTATTTAACCGGGTAGCTACAAGGAAAATCGTAAAATTACAATTAATTCTCAATTAACTCCAACATGATCAGAAATTCTACAAAAAAAAAAAAAAAAAATTAACCCCCACTCGCTAGTCGTTTTCGACTGGATGTTCAGTACGAGATTTCGGTTTGGAACGAAGCTAGCACGCGGTAAACTGACATGTATGTACAGATGAAAATGTTCTATCGTCAAAATGCACATGGATTAATATTATAATATTATATAATACGGATGGGGAAATTGTGTTCGATGAATCCGGGTCGTATGCGGTCGGCCAGTCTTGGTATATTTATTCGACCGCACTTGAAATTTGTATTTAAATTGAATCGATGTATAATTGCACAGACTCGTGTAGCCGTGTAGGGGGGATTATAAATTGCATTGTGTCCGTTCCGCTCGTTTTGTCCCGTACCATCAAAAACCTATTGAAATCCCTACGTTATTTTTTTTAATTTAATTTTCCAATACGGACGATTTTATAAACCGAAACGAAATTTCAATTAACCGCGTATAACTCGAAAAAAAAGCAGCTCGAATATTTTTTAAACCGCCACGCATTTAGAAAAAAAATTATGTTCATATAAGTGTTCGGATGGTAGTGTTGTCAGGTCTCTGCGATTACTTTTACACCAAGTACAACAAAAAGACAAAATCGATAATAATTGACACCCGGGATTTTATCCGCTCGTTTTGTCCCGTACCATCAAAAACCTATTGAAATCCCTACGTTATTTTTTTTAATTTAATTTTCCAATACGGACGATTTTATAAACCGAAACGAAATTTCAATTAACCACGAATAACTCGAAAAAAAAGCAGCTCGAATATTTTTTAAACCGCCACGCCTCTAGAAAAAAAAATAATGTTCATATAAGTGTTCGGATGGTCTCTGCGATTACTTTTACACCAATTACAACAAAAAGACAAAATCGATAATAACAGACACCCGGGGTTTTTTCCCATTATAAATAAAACTACAAGGCACATTGGACAAAAAAAAAAAAAAAAAAACCTTTCCCGATGTACTTCAATTCGTTAATGGAAACTGCCGCTGAAATTGATGATCGGATGAAGATTTCCGATAGAAACGTTTAAACAGACAGACCAAAAAAAAAAGCGCACGTCATATTAAAAACCGAACTCACTATTCGCAACGTTCGAAAATTATTACGGTTAGTAATATCTATACCGAATGAAATGTGTAGATACTATAAAATAAAAACAAACCGTATCAAATATAAGAAAAGTTATAAATGGCTTACTGAATTTCATACTTGCGAAAATAAGCGTATTAATTAAATTGTTCATTGTATTCTTTTTTTTGATCTATAGAAGTTTATGAACAATGTGATATGATTAAAGAATAGTTATAAGAAATTACACAAGTATATATATATAAAAACGCGGTCTATAAAATATATATATATATATATCAGAGAATATTTAATTAAAAAGACGTCGAGAGATTGTACAGTTAGCAAAGGAAAAAAAAAAAAAAAAATGAAAATTGAATGCCCCGAGGATAAAAACTGCGGGGATAATAAGTTTGATGATAAAACGTAAAAAGACCGGCTGCGGGTGTTATTATCCGAACAAATTATAAGGGCTAGACAGGAATATACTTTATTAAGTAAGAACAGTTCTAAAATATCGCCGTACAACATTAAAATCTCTATACTGATAGATAACAAAAAAAAAAAAAAAAAAAAATCCTTCTCCCAGTCAATAAATATATTATGCCAATAATATCAATGGACCGACGAAGTCGTTGAAACGAATAATTCCGATTGACCGGTCAGGAAAAATAATCGGTGAATAATGTATATGCCGTTTTCAATATTTAAAACGTTAAATATTAATACTCTATACTTTTATTACAGCGTTTTTTTTTTTTTTTTTTTTAATATAAAACCATCATGTATTATGTAAATCCTGTAGACCAGAGGTCCGCAACCTATGGTCCGCGAACCACCGGTTATGTCCGCGGGCCATACCTACAAAATTTAATAATAATTCATTTCATTTTTTTTTTCCACCGGGGCGTGACACAAATACCGACACAATCGTGTATATAGCACGTCGTTTATTTATAAATTTAAATTGCATAATTAACCACCTATGTTAATATTTTAACCGATAGTCAAATCTTGTTTGTACAGCATGATTAGATTATCGGTAGTAGACAATGTGTTAGGTTTTCAACAAGGATTTTCCGGGCTGCTCTACATTCGAAATGATCAAAGAAATCGGTTGGACGCCATTAAAGACATGCGTGTAGGTTTGAGCAGTATTCCCCCAAGAATGTCTCTGTTAGCAAAGGAAACGTAAACCCGAAAATCGCATTAAATTGTTTTTATAATTGTAATTCACCCATTAATAAATACAGAGGGTGTTTCAAAATGATTCATCCGATTTCAAATAATCATATTTATTGTAAAATTTGATTGATCATGTTAGAATTAATTTTACATTTTAATGGATTATTTTAAGTTTTAGGTACAATGCTTATAAATGTTCAATGTGACCCCCCTTACTTGCACGACACACATCTAAGCGATATTCAAATTCCTCATAAACCTGTTGAAGCATGTCGACTGTAACCAAGTTGATGGCGTCTGTAATGCGACTTTTCAATTCGTCAAGATCTTTTGGAAGGGGAGGTACATAAACAATGCTTTTTATGTAACCCCAGAGAAAAAATCACATATTGTATGATCCGGCGAACGGGGCGGCCATGGACAAAATGTAGCGTCATTAGCACTACAGCGACCGATCCATTTCTGTGGTAGCTGATCGTTAAGAAATTTGCGTACTTCTAAGGACCAATGTGGTGGTGCTCCATCTTGTTGTAAAATGAAATCATCTCCATCGGCTTGCAGTAGTGACGAACTGATTTCTGTGGACTTCTTACAAAACTTTCTCGAATTTGTTCAACATTTTCATCCGAAGTTCTTGGTCTACCTGATGACTTCCCTTTACATAAGCAACCAGTTTCTTGGAAGGTTTTATGCCATCTTCGAATACTCTGGGCTGTTGGAGGTTCAATGTTAAACTTTCGACGAAAATCACGCTGCACGGTAATAACAGACTCGCACTTCTCAAAGCGGAGCACACAAAACGCCTTTTGTTGCTCGGTCGACATTTCGATAACAACTAATTGAGTTACGTCACTAACGATTACTGTGCCAAATTTAACAACTAGATAACTTAAAATAAACTTAGTTATCTAATCTTTCCATTAATACATTGGTCATTAACCTGCAATTAACCGTTTGCCGAACTATATCAGTTCGTAATCGGATGAATCATTTTGAAACACCCTGTATAATAATATTGTGTACATTTTTTTTTATAATATCGGTAAATTGTAAATAAATATAAAACTTTTACTTAAAATTCATCGATTATAAACAATATTATAAGCCTGCTATACGGAATGTCATTGGTTTTTTATTCATTCGTAATCTTATTTCTTGTAAAATGATGAAAAAAAATTGATTCTTGTTTATAAGAAATGTATCGGCTAAAGTTTTGGTGGTCCGCGACGTATCTAAAATTCTCTAAGTGGTCCAAAAAGGTCGGGAACCACTGCTGTAGACAGTGAGTAATAGAGAAATAGAAAATAGATGTTAGGTTCGTAAGCATATCATTAGATTCTTTCTGCGGACCTCGCCGGATTTTCAAACGTTTCGGTGCCAGTTCATAATTTTCGCTTTGTGCGTTTTGAGTGTTCGGCACGCCAGGTCGTGGATTGTTCGTTCGTATCGACATTTCTATTTCGATAACTGGCACGCAGAGGCGGATCTGTGGGCGGTGTACGCATTTACATACGCAACGAATATTATTACCAATACGTTACAAAGGAATTGCATTGAAATTAACGTATTTGCACGTTTTATCGCTATATATCGCAAAGGGCTGGGGCGGAGCCCGAATATAATCGTAGATCGATTTCCACCATAATAATGCATTGCATCGCCCCGTATGGCGTACATTTCGCACGGTACATAATTATTAGGGTTCGGGTTTTGTTGCACCAAAAACCGATCGAAATGCGCAGCGAAAACCGTCAAAAATATGCAGCTAATTTTTTATTTTATTTTTGAATATGCCCGATAAAACATAATACCGTTTTAGAATTGAACAACTCAAAAACAAGTTGGTGCATAGTAAACATATATAATATCCGAAACTGAATTTGTTTTAATAGCAATAGATTAATTTTAATATTAAAGAATTTGATAAAAATATAATACTGTGCTATTTAACAACAATTTAATGTGCCAGAAAAACGGCAAAATATACAATTCAAGGTTTTTGTATTCCAGTCCGTTATGTCTTAAAACAAATTTTTATATTACTTAGATTATTCAACAGCCGTTATTCGAGAATGTGCAAATGCAACAAGGCCCGAATCCTAATAATTATACATTGATATTGTTTTTTTTTTTTTTTTTATGATAAATCCGTACTCGAATTCCAAGGAAGATAAAAAATAATTCGACTTATGTGTTTTTCGAGTTATATAACTCGATATTTTTTTTTTAAACACGAACACATTCGAGTTGGCTATTATAATTATATAATTATTTATTTATTAAAATGTATAGATTGCATTTTAAAACTCATTAGGTACTGATACATGTTGTGAATAGGGCTCGGATTTTGTAGCAAATGCTTGTTTCGATGGGAGTGTGATAAAAAGATAATTCTTTATATATCCATAACGTTTTAAATCGTTCTGAAATAGGAATTTTTTCGTGCCACCCGCGAAATTCCCTTTCCTCACACCCAATGAAATACCAAACATATTCTTCTCGCTGCGAACATTTTCAATTATAATTTAACTTTCAATATTAACAGATGATTTCGAGCACCAGGTATATTTTGCCGAGTTCATTACTCGTATACAATAAACGGTTTAGTTTATTGATTGAATACCGTAACGAACCGTTATTGATTGTCGAATTTTCAATACGAATTGAAATTCGGTACGGAGATAATGTTAAACGCGTAGTAATCCAATCGACAAATCCTGTGCCGGTTTAAGAAATTTAGCGCCCTTAAGCATAGGCGCAACTAGAGCACAAGGTGCTGCTTAAAAATAAACGCGTACCTATTTTTTTTTTTGTGTGTAACAGGAACGAGGAATGGGTTCCTTTTTAAGAGGAACTTTTCCAACAATGTTTAAAACAGAATGCGACCAGACGATAACAAACACACACACGCACAGTGTAACGCTACTCTTGGTTACTATGGTTAAAGGGTTATCGAGAATACAAAGTTTCCCAATACCCAACCCTCCCGTCCATCTGATTAGGCGATAAACGAACGTTTTAGTGGTATATAAAAAAAAAAAAACCCATCTGTTAAAACCGTATGCGAATAAATCGCATTGCGAGCGATTCCCTAATCGTACGGAAATCCATAAATAAATAACAATAATCTCTTACAGGATAAGTTATGGCTCGCTGAACGCGCGTATCGGTATAAACGAGTTGTTTTATTTTTATTTTTTTTATTTTACCGACCGATAAACAATGTGTAATAGGATGCGAAACCGTATGCGGCGTATAATATAACGACAATCGGGCCGATTCGGGTTTAAATACGTTCGTATAGATACGTTTGAACGAACATATTTTTTTTTTTTCATTATATATATATATATGTACTAAAATACTAACATTAAAATAGAGGGGAATTTAATTACTATAATCAATATCGGAACGTACGCAACAAAACGCTTGTAAAACATAACAATCACGTTACATTAAAATTTGTAAATTTTTTTCGCCATAATTTGCATTTACCTTACGGTAAACCTCGTGTCAAATGTAAACACGAGGCGCGCCCTTGGTGACGGCCCTCGCGAACAATAATTTCTAAACATATGAAATCGTACAGTGGTCCGGAGGGCATAATATAACGACAATCGGGCCGATTCGGGTTTAAATACGTTCGTATAGATACGTTTGAACGAACATTTTTTTTTTTTTTTTTCATTATATATATATATATATGTACTAAAATACTAACATTAAAATAGAGGGGAATTTAATTACTATAATCAATATCGGAACGTATGCACAAAACGCTTGTAAAACATAACAATCACGTTACATTAAAATTTGTAAATTTTTTTCGCCATAATTTGCATTTACCTTACGGTAAACCTCGTGTCAAATGTAAACACGAGGCGCGCCCTGGTGACGGCGAATAATAATCTCTACGAAATCGTACAGTGGTCCGGAGGGCAAGACGACGCGTTTATTGTTAATAAAATTATTATTATTTTGTTGTTTTATCAATACATTTGTCGATAAAGTCGTTTTAGAGTAAAATGTCCGGAAACGGTTTAATAATAATATTGGAAACGTAACGGAAACAGAAACGGCGGGATTCGCCGTCGTCTTGGCCACCCGGAAAAACCGTTGGCGTTTCAATTTGATCGCGGCGGCGGGGGCCTCAAACTGCCGTTCACTCTAAAAAAACCCCGAAATCAAGCGCGTTCTCGTCCCTTCGATAATAATGTTGTTGGATTAAAATAATAAATAAAAAAAAAAAAAAAACCATAATAATATTATACGTCTCACCCGACGGATATAGTGGCGGCGTGGAGACGCTGTCGGCGACGATTAATATGAGGACGAGCAGAACAAACGATATTAGGATGTACATGGCGTGTTTTCTTCTTCTTCTTCTTCTTCTTCTTCTTCTTCTTCTTTTTTTTTTTTTCCCCGTTGCCGGGAGCCGTTGATCGCTGCGAGACCGCAGTATTCGGAAGAGTGTTTTGTGTTCGTACGACGGCGGCCGCGGTAGGCCCGAAAAAACCGAAAGCCGTAGGGTAACGCACACGCAGCGCGCTAACAGGTTTTTTTTTATTTTTTTTTAATTTTTTTCCTCCTTATTATTGTTACGACGGTTCGTGCCGCGGCGGCGGCGGCGGCGGCGAGTGGTGCTGAGCGGTACCCCGGCAGTGGCCTGTCCGGTTGGTGGGAGCTAACGGGTAACGGGCCGATCGCATCAATGGAATATATCTCGTAATTATTATTATTCGTTTTTTCATTTTTAAATTATCTACGGCCGTCCCGCCGCCGGCCGACGCGATTTTCCACTATCGTTCGCCCCATCGTCACACAACACGAAAACCCTCGTGGTCCAAAACCGGAAAAGTCGGTGAAATTCTTCTGATCGTAATACGTATACAACACGCGCACACGGTTCGAGCAGAACGACCGTAAAAATAATATACAAATGACAAATTAATAAGAGATAGAGCCGGAGAGTGAACCCAACTGTAAAAATCCGTATACGTAAAAATCAATTGCCGCGTGTACGTAAGATCATCACTTAAGAACGGCTCAAACGGTTTGACCGATGGTTTTTTTTTTTCTATTTCTCGTGTCCGTTAGAATTGACACGACAAGGTTTGTATGCATGCAAGTGAATTAATCTTATTTTCCGGTGTGAAAATCCACCGGAATTTCGGCAAATTAGATGCAACAAAAAATCGGTTTGTTTACCGTGGAAACCAAAGAGTAACGGTAAATCTGTAATCCTCATCCACAGAATACGGTCACTTGACTATGGTTGACAAAGAAAAAGAATATTAGCAGCTCAACATTAAGGCCCCTGAATTTCTTTCTAACGATCAAACCGAGTATTTAAAAATATAAAAATATGCTTTTATATACTAAAAACTAGTAATAATTTTACACTATTCTGTTATAAACACGAACAACTTTACTCGTTTATATCTTTTTTTATATAAATATATATATATATACTGTTGGCTTTGTAGGTTGTTTGCTGCATATTAGTGCGGCTGGTGTCATCGGTGTTTATATCTGTATTCAAATCTCGTGTCACCAACTCGGTTTAATTACAATAGTATGCGAACAACGTTACAAATTACGTTTTGAAGCCTATTGAAGCCGGTAGACGGCTACCATTGTCGGCAGGAGAATATAATCCGAACGTATTAAATTTCCAAAACACCGATGTCCAATTATATTAGAAATACAAGAAAGTCTTCCCGTATCTCGACGTTTGGCCTTCCCCCGGTGGCCTTTGTCCAGCATGATTCCATTCGATCCCGATTTTGACTACGCCAAACACGTCCGGTCCACTTAGATTTTTTCAATACTAAACTCTCAAAATCATTTTACACTATTTTGATTGGGAAATATTTCACGTAGTAACTCAAAAGACATAACTAGAAGCATATATGCAAAATTCAGGCCACGGGTATTCGCCATCGATATTAACCGAATTACAATAAAAACAAAATCTAAAATCAAGAAATCGTAATTTTCCGTCAATTTTCCCGGTTATTTTCCCTCCAAAATAACAAAAAATATTACTACAGAAATCAAAAATATGATCCGCTCAACGCGTCTCGGCTAGATCCGAAATGCTATTAGAAAATACGATACATTTGAAAATCGAAATAGGATTTCTGATAGAAAAGTTATACTACAGACAGCAAAAAAAAGAAAACGAAAAAAAAAACACATGGTAGTATAACTGTGGTGACCAGACGAACTCTTTTTCGTAGGACAGTAATATTTTCCGATGCGAAATCCTAGTGTTTTTAATAATTGTGTTAATTTTATACGAATGTAACGATGTGTTAACATTTCAAGTCAATTCATTGACTTTTTCTTTTTTACTTACAACATACGGATGGTGCATTTTTACATACATGGATAACGGTAGTGATCAAACTACATTTAGTTTTAGATTCTCGAAATGAAGTGAAACAATTTCAGTCCGGTCGATACATACGCAGACCGGACAATCTACCGAAAAATTCCAACGGAGAAAACGAGGATCCATCGTCGAAGATTATCCCGGAGTTAATAAAAACCGGATGCCCTTGGCAGAATATATATTATGTAATTTATCCGAATTACGGTGAACGTTTTTATTTGGGAATGTTGTTCCACGTGATCAAAGGTCCGATTTCCTGTGCAAGGATTTAGGAATAAAATCTTTAATCAAACGGCCTGCTTCAGTGTACAAACCTTACCGACCGAGCTGGGCAATTTTAAACAGCTATAAAACAGAATTGCGACTACCGATGTTAGAGATTTTTCTATTTACTAATGTAAATTAAATCTGAAACAAAAAAATACAAGGTCTTAAAATTAAAAATTTCCTTCTGGAAGTCTTTAAACCTTGAAAAATTCAAAATGTCTAAATATACCCTAAAATTGAATAACATTTTTTAAAAAATGTTCACGTCATCATATTACAATGTTACATTTTACGTGAAAATTTCAGGTATCCAGAAAAATTATTTCTCGGAATTATCATGAAATAATAAAACTCGAGTTAGAAATCAAGTATAATAGGTATATTTTTTAATAGGTTCAACAAATTATTTTTCTAAAGTACCAACTAGACAACATTGTCTTACGAAAACAGAATAGGAGTGTATAGATCGGATAAAGTCTTCCGTTAGAAAATGTGTTTTCTAGAAAAAAAAAGAACAAAAACATTATTGTAAAACCACGATTTTTTTTACAAATAAAATATTTATACACAACGACAATTTTATTTCGATGCTGATGGTCAATTTCTCCTTCTGCTGTTCTCGCGTACTTTTACACCTTATCTTTTAGTAGAATATTGATCAGTTTATGACAAATATAGTTTTTTACATTGCTTTGATAGTTTTAACCGAAAAACAAATTTTTCTCTTCGTCCAAAACAGTAGAATAAATTATTTCTACTGCAACGTTTGTACCCGGCAACGTCATTGAATATTAATGAGGAAAAAAACGGGATTACTAAGAGGACGGACAAAATTCGTCTCGTATAATTATAGTGTTAATTTTATACGTATGTAACGTTGTGTCAAAATTTCATGTCAATCCATTGATATTTTTTTTTTACTTACAACACACTGATGGTACATTTTTATATACTTAGATAACATCGTCGTGATCAAGCGACATTTAGTTTTAGACTCTCGGAATGATGTGAAGCAATTTCGGTCCGGTCGATTCGTACGAAGTTCGGACAATCTACCGGGAAAATGCCAACGGGGAAAACGAGGTACCGCCGTCGAAGGTCCCGGAATAAAAAGTAAAATAAAAAGTAAAACCTACGCCCTTTGCAGGATATTTTATGTAATTTATCCGAATAACAGTGAACTCTCCTCCGCGTTACCGGCGGTGTTCTGTGCACGGACCGAGGAATAAAATCTTAAAAAAAAAAAAAAAATTTCTGCTCGAGTGTACGATCGTCATTGCGTTACCGGGGAAACGATACCAACGATAGGTATATCATTCCGGCTTCGACGGATTCGATTTAAAAATTTACGCCATTCAATGGCCATGATTTAATAATGCGCGGGGCTATACATCGAATTGAATTGACCCGAACAAAGTCCCGGGCGATGGCAGCTAGTGTAATATAATATCCAACGGTTAGTGTAGTGACTACTGATTTAATTTGCTATTTCTCGATTGCCTATGACGGTACAATAATATTCGACCTTTAGCGTGCCTATCGGTATAACCGCCGCCAACATTATACGACACAAATTTAGTACGCTTCGTCAGTGTGGTGTAGCCCCCGGTATTGATCAACATTCGTTTATCGTCTCGGTGTCTGACAAACCGCCACAGCATTGTGTTTGTATAGTTTTAATAGATGAGTACGCACTTTGAACCAGATCGGTCTTTGCATTTGCATTTTCGAACCGAGCACCCATACATTGGGGTGTGTTGATCAGGTTAGTAAAATACACATTTTTCGTCCGTCCAGAACTGTAGAAAAAATAATTTCCTTTGTAACGTCATTGATTATTAATGAGGAAAAAAACGGGATTACTAAGAGGACGGACAAAATTCGTCTCGTATAACTATCGTCTGGAAAACGGGACACAAAGTTGAATTACGGGACGTATGTTCACCCTACAGTATATTCGTATGAATAATGTAGAACGTCAGTATATCGAACTTTTCGTTATCTCTAATAAAACTACATTGAAATATCGTTGAAACCACTCTATTAAACTCAACAGCGTTTCACTCTCGACATATAATCAATCATTTTTCGTCATCTCGAACGAACACAACGTTATCACAATTAACATTTTTATTAAGGTATAGGTCTGTAAAAAAACATTTGTGCAGTACATTCGGTATTATGGTGATTGTGGTTATGCGCGTTCGTACGGTGAAGTCGTGAAATGGAAAAATAATTAACTGTTCTCTCTCAATCATTTCAGTTTTTATATCGTTTAGCTGAAAAAGTTGTTTGTAAAAAATACTTGCGAATTCGCTATTGAATTCGACATTCCGTCAAATACATTATCGTCGTTTATGAAATAGATTTTTACGTTTTCAATAGTGGTAATACAAAAACAAATGAGGATAACGACTCCTTATTTAGATTTGTAAGTAATAAAAAAAAAAAAAATAAAAAAAATACTTTATTTTAGTATGCACAATAGTATTTATTTATCTATGAGAGATTTGTTTGTTTATTGTTGTTTTTCTTAAGCGTATGAATTGATGATAATATTCGTCGTTGTCGGGTGTTTCGAACAAAAAACGTGGCGACGGCAGTGTATAATTTATAAGGGCCCTTGTGCAATACTCCCTAAAGTAAATTGAATTCTAAGTGAAAAGAAATATTTTTTTGTCAAATCGAATTAATTTTAAACTACGTCTACAATAGTGATTATGTCCAATAAATTATAATTAAAAACATTCGTGTCCGTCAGTTTAATGTTTCGAAATCGACGAAACAAGCCGAGCGTCATGCGCCCCCGTTCAGTGCGTGCTTTGCCCAAGATATATATTTTATAATTTTTTCGAGTTGGGAGTGGGAGCCATTTTTTTGTGTTACGTCACTGGATATAATCCGTGTAAAACTGCCTCTTCTTCTTGTTAAGCCCCGCTTACCTATAAAACCCGGCGAATCGATTCGGACTCTTTGGTTTATGGTAAACAATCGCGAACGTTATGATTTCGCGAGAATATTTTGAGTGTTACACGATTCATACAAATCGATTCAATAGAAATAACGGACGTTACGAAGCGAAATGTTCGGAATTTTTCACCGTGTACTATTATTTCAGGCTTCAAGTTCGAGATTAAGAGCGGTACATGATCAAGATTTCGGTTGTATTTATCTACAACCCCGTACGATTATTTTCATATTTCCGGATCTCGTCGAAACTGTATAATATAAAAACAAAAAATAAAACAACTGGCGTAGCCACGGTTGAAAGCACGGGACGGCCGTGTCCCTCTCACCGATCGGCCGTTATTTTTTTTTTACAGGGCGCGTCAGAAATAACTCCCTAGTTTGATAAGGTTGTAATCTGGGTTTGGATTGAGATAAACTAATGGAATTTACTTCGATAGAAAGCTGTATTTATGCCATTATATTAATAATTTTTATGGTCGGGAGAACACCGTGCGTTTGTTGCCGAGGAATTGATTATAAACGCCGGTTCCCCGATATCGACCCAGCGTGCGTTTCGTGTTCTGTTCGCGTTTGGTCGACATGATCCCGACCACAAAACTATTCAAAATTGGGTTTCAAATTTTAGACAAACAGCCTGAAAAACAAAGCCTACCACGGTCGACCTAAGACCGTAACACGATTGGAAAATGTGTATTTCTTTGAAGAAGACGGCGACCACTGCAACGGTGACCTCTAATCGTTATTGTGCGATGCTTGAAAACGTTCTTTGACCGGAATTGAACGATTTTTTTAACGAGTATGGACAAGATATGAATGTGTGGTTTCGACAAGATGGTGAAACATCGGGTGGCCATATTTGAGCCCATGCGATTTTTTCTTTCGGGGCTGTCTCAAAAGCCAAGTGTGTACTAACATCGTCTCTAAACTGTGGAAGTCCCGAAGGAGGTAACAACTCAGGAAGTCGCTGCCATCCCGCCCGAAATGACCCGTAGAGTCATAGATAACTACCGAAAAAGGCTCAATCGGTGTATTGAAAACGAGAGCCGCCACTTGAGTGATATAATTTTAAAAAAAATGGCATTATATGTAAAATTTATAAATACAAAACACTTTTTGATATTTGACTTGGGTTGGTGTTTAAATGTTTCACAAATCAGGGAGGTTTTTCTGACGCACCCTGTACCATAATCGATTCGTGTTTATGTTACTCTACGGCGGTTTATTTTCGTGTTTCAGAACCACAGTGTAAATTGAAATGTAATTTATTGATAGATTTAAATTACGCCACTGATACAAAACATTTTACTACCCACCTACCGAATTTTTAATCCCGCGAACCGCAATAACTGTCTACAACTGCCATATTCCACGCGGTGATTTTTTTTTTTGGTTCCCCTGCAATTTTCTCGGACGATTTCTAGTAATTTTTTATTATACCTTAAACGAGTATTAAGTTTTGATTTTAAAACGGCAACCCCCGCCCTGTTTGTTAAATAATTAAAATTTGACTAGGTTTTATCAATTTTTACTTACAATATAATTAGTATATTTTCTCGTGGCATTATAAAAATAACGCAAATACGTAGACACCGCTTATTTTTTTTTTTTTTTATAAGCGTTCGATAAATTTAGATTTTTGACGGAAAGCGTAAAAAGCGTCGACATTTATTTAATTTATTTTCCGTTCAATGTTTCTTTTTTTTTCTTTTAGCACCGTACGAATATGCTGGACAATCCGATAAGAGGTCGTGTTGTGTCTGGTGATCTAAAAAGAAAAAAAAAGAAGTAAAGCAGTGCTGGGTCAACGGACATACCGCCCTATACAGCTGTTGTACGCGTTATAAAAAAAAATTTGATTGGTTTTGGATGGAACAGAGATTAGGTATTTGGGCTTTATCGAATAATGATGATCCATAATGTATATAAAATGAACAATAATAATAAAAAATGTAATAGATTCGGTCGTTGACAACTGGTTTCGGTTTTGAAAATCTTCGTCGCGTTGTGTAAAATATAAGAATCGTTACTTTAAATTTTGACTTGAACTATACAAGGTACACGCTTTTACTACTTGCGCGTTTTTAATATATTTAATTTGAAAAAAAAAAAAATAATAAAATCATAAAATATAGATTTATTATCGTTTACGTTGGTTTTTGCCTTTTTGAGGAAACTCTGAATTTCAGGTAACCGGGAAATCCATTATTGTCGGTCTTTCTTAGTTTTTTCCTCGGATCATTTTCGAAATTCAGCACGCGCTATCCACTCGTAAATACGATTTGTATAATATTATTGAAAAAAAAAAAAATGTATATATTTTATATGCATATAAAATCCGTCTGTTTTCCGGTCAATCTGATGATTGTAATACGGGGAGAGTACAACAGTTACGGTTATGTATCAATTTTCAATAATTAATAATTGTCCTCGAAAACTATATCGCGTTAGAGAAATGCGCAAACTATTGTTTTTGCCTTGGAAAAATTGTCGCCCCCATACGGTTTCCGACCCTGGGCAGATTCCACTCTTTGTCCCCCCGCCTCCCTTCCCCGTTCATCACCCTTAACCCTGGCGCTAAAGTCGAGTACCGTTGACGTTGTTTTACCATGAATAAATAATAATAATAATAATAAAAAAAAAAAAAAGAAAAACAATAGAATATTTGATCCGCGGTCAAATAAAACACGCGACTGTAAAAAAAACGCAATATTATTTTAATAAACGCTCGTACAAACGTCATAAAAACCCATTCGACGAACTCGTTTCAAAACCGTAGCGATAAAATAATAATATGCGCCTACTAGCATATTAATAGAAATATCTCGTTTAAAAAAATTAAAATATCGACCGACCGCGTTACAAACCGCACGGATCAGATGAGGTCAAACACAATTGCACGGATATTGCCCGGTATAATAGTTTTCTATTTTAAACGGTCCGCATAGAATTATGGTTTTTTTTTTTTTTTTTTTGTTGTTGTTGTTTTTTTAATGCATCTAGTAGCTGCTTGACAATCAGTATATTAGCATTTTAAGGATGGCTGGCCTATAGCCAACGCACGCAACAATTGTATACCGAGCCTAAATTTAACGATATTGAACATATATTTATTTTGTTTTATTCGAAATGTAAACCGAATACTACCGCTCGTGGGTATCCGTTACCCACTGAGATCGATTGAGACGATTCGAATCATTCGATTCGGACCGTAAAGCCGTATAAAAAAATATCAATATTTCGGTGGACGAGACGTTGAAATATATATATATACAGACGAGTCGCGATGACTCGAACCTCGATAACTCGAAGACCTCGACAACTCGATTTTTTTTTTTTTTTAATTCCCCTAGAAATTATAATAACACTCGGTGTATTACAAGTCTTGTTAACTCGAATATAAAATCGTGATGAACAGCTCAGTCCAAGTATATTTTTATATCTGCTATATCTGGGTATTTCGTGATAATTATTATGTATTATGTTTTATCTACTTCGGTACTGTATAATAAAGATTACTGATTATTAGCGCGCGCGCAATAATAATAAGTGTGGTCGGTTAGCATGTGTGTCTACACTCTACCTGTCGTGTTTGTCGTGCGTATTTTTTAATATTTTTAAACATGTCTCAAAAAACGAAAGCTAAACCATTTAACTATAGCTGACAAAGTACAATTGGTGGAGAAAGGTAACCGGAAAAAAAAAAACAGACATCGCAAACGAATTTAATATTCCTCCAAATACGCTGTCGACATTTTTAAAAAAACAAGGCGGATATTTAAAAAATTATGTTTCATTACATCGGTAACTCGAAGTATTTATTTTATTTTGATAAATTCGAGTTAGGCATCTCGAATAATACGTATCTCGAGGTGAATTTTTATCCCCCTTCAACTTCGAGTTATCACGACTCGACTGTATATAAATATATATATTTTTTTGTAGTTAAACGTTTCGTTTAAAAATAGGATATACTTCAGACATCAAACACTGACTAAATATTCGTTACACATATTTTCCGTTTGTTGTGTACTGTTAAATGTTTTATTATTATTATTATTATTATACTATATAAAACGCCGTGTAAAAAAAAAAAAAAAAAAAAAAAGAGTAATTTAATTCTCTTGTATAACAAATAACTTCGTAAAAATGAAATAAATAATATAAATATTTTTTTTTTTTTTTTTTATGTTCGCTCGCTTCGAGACGGTCGCCCAATAGGGACTCTGGTATCAGCGGCGCGATTCTCCGATCACTTTGCGACCCCCCGATAAAAAGCCGGGATTTATTAATTTGCAACTCTATTCGTGGGTTTTTTTTCCGTTGACGGAAACGTTGCTGTGGGTAATTATTTTTAATCTATTTTATTGTAAACACAATTTGCTTGGTTCGAACCGAAGCTCATAGTACCGATAGGTTAGGTTCGAATAAAAATTCAAGTATATTATACGGATTTCGTGTCTTCGTGTTAAAAAAAAAAAAAAACAACAACATCGGAAACAGTGACGGTTTTAAAATTCTGGATTGGTTTACCTACCCTAACCTAACTAACAAATAAATAAAATAGCAGACGTACTTTTGCTTATACTTTTTGCTGCAATACGATAAACGAATCAATCAAAAATCAAATCGTGTTCAAATCAAATCGATAGTTGGCTGTACCGAAATACATGAGTATTGTTTTCTGTTTTTTCTACCATAGTTTTTTTTCTTTTTTTTTTTTCTTGTCATTCCTATTTATTTCCAATATAAAACTTTTTATCCGAAAACCAATATGCTCGTACAAAACTCCGAGAGACAATAAAATAAAAACATGCGACGTTTGTAGCAATTTTAGTAATGGAAACTTGAAATTCATACTTTTGAATTATGTATATAATACTATACATAGTATTTCTTTGTGTTTTTTTATTAATAGAACATAAATTAGTGTGGGTTTTTTTTTTTTATCAAAACGTGATTTGTTTGCACAATATTGGGGGGGCCGTGGGGAGCCAAAGCCTTCGGCGGTCTTGCGCACGCTGCGTAATATTTGCAATCCCTTTTGCGTTACGCTTAAATTACGTCAAATTATTTTTTTTTTTTCGTATTTAATGGGTTCGTGAGCGAAACCCGGTACAGTCGACCGTATTACAATAATTATTTGTATTGCTGAATTCGAAAAAAAGCCAACACACTCGGAGGACCGCTGCCGTTGTAGATGGAAAGTTGGGAACGTCGACCTAGGATTGGGTAGTTTAACTTATAACTGGACGCAACGATTAAGTCTCCGCGGATTCGTAGACAATTAAAAAATAATTTCTAACTACAAAATAAATCACAACCGTCCGATTACAATCGTGTTTTGTCCGTAGTAATCAGAAAATAACGAAATAATCGAAATTTCGTGATGGTTACGATTTCCGTCAAAAATTTGCCCCTTTAAACATACGCTTGTAAAAAAAAAAAAAAAAAAAAAATAGAAAAAACAAACTCATTTTTATTTATTTTTTTTACCACTAAATACAACTTATGGTGAACCTTGTATTTAATTGTCGAGCATCGTTGAGAAGCCAAACAAATGTTAACCGCATAAAACCAACAAAAAAAAAAAAAAAAATCTAATAAAAAAAAACCTCGTACATTTCAAATAGCTCGACAAATAAACAACTCGAGAAACGCCAGAATATTTTGAACATTTGACCACGTCTAGATGCTAATGCTAATATAAGTGAAAGTTCGATTATTTTTTTATACTTATGATTAATTTTTGACTGAATTACAAGAAAAAAAAAATAATAACTGCGATTAAACCGTTATTGCGTATATATTCCCGTTTTCCCAACGTTTTCCACCCCCCCCCCCCACACACAAATTATTATAAATTTCCCAACTTGCTACCGGAAATCACCCGATCAAAATTTCCGATAGAAAAGTTGTTAGACAGTAAAAAAAAAATGAAAAAAAAATATTAAATTCTCAAATTACTCGTATACAATATTAATTCCGTACCACTATTCAAATACAAATATATAATAACTAACAAATAAATAAAATAGCAGACGTACTTTTGCTTATACTTTTTGCTGCAATACGATAAACGAATCAATCAAAAATCAAATCGTGTTCAAATCAAATCGATAGTTGGCTGTACCGAAATACATGAGTATTGTTTTCTGTTTTTTCTACCATAGTTTTTTTTCTTGTCATTCCTATTTATTTCCAATATAAAACTTTTTATCCGAAAACCAATATGCTCGTACAAAACTCCGAGAGACAATAAAAAAAAAAAAAAAATAAAACAAATATTTTACATTTTTATCCAATAAAATATACAAGTTAAGTAGTATAAATTTTTATTAGAACCCTATAACAGAAACGTGCATGTCACAAACATTGTAGTAAAGGATCCAACTTTACCAAAACTCACTAACCTAAATAACATTTTACGAGTCACGTCACGGTATTTTTACATTTTTTATTTCGTATCATTAATATTTTGTTATTCTACGTTTGAACGATATTACATAATATTACACGAAAACTTTGTATGTATAAGAAAGTAATTTTTATTATTTTTTTTTTTTTTCAATTATTCATAATTTAATGAAACACGACAAGTGTTTTTTTGTTTTTATTTCGTTATGATTTTTTATTTATGTATAGAGTGAAAAAGTGGTCACTGGTATTTTTTTTTTTTTTTTAAGTTTATTGGCAGCGCACCGCGTGATTGTACGGTCGGAAAATCATATTTCGATTAGACTTCCACGCGGTACAATTGAAAGATTTACAGGGTTGTACAGGGTTGTACAGGGTGCGGCAGAGCCGACTGGCGAGTTTAATGAGGTCATTAGCCTGTGAAAAGAAAAGTGCACGCCTTAATAAGTGGTATACTTTGAATTGTACGATAATGCCGTTTTTATTCGTAATCAAGGTGTACATCGTGGTTTCGTCGTGCGTGCGTATTACGAAAATAATCATTCTGTGTGATCGCTACACAAAGGGCTTTTCGTATACACTTCGGCGGCATTCCACGTGCTCAATCTGTTCCTTCTGGTAACACTATCAAATCGTGGGTACGGCATTTGGAAGAAACTCGAAGTGCCCTAAATAGACTTGGACACGGAGCACCCAGAACGGTAAGAACCCCCGAAAATGTGCAGTTTATTGGTTAGAGAGTCAATAGGAAACGCGCTGTAGCTTTGAGTATCTCAGACCGTTCTTTGAGGAGATTTATTCATCTTGTTGGCTCTAGCACGGTCCCCAGATTTAAGCACGCGCGATTTTTTCCTCTGAGGCTACCTTAAGGATAAGGTTTTCAGACATCGTCCACATACCGTAGAGGAAATTAAACAGAAAATCACCGTGGAAGTCGAGGCCGTACCAGTCGAAATGTGCCGAAAATCATATAAGAGCTTCAAAGATCGTCTACAACAGTGTATCAATGCTGACGGAGGCCGTCTTGGAGATATAATTTTTAAAAATGGAATTGAACACCGATTTAAATTTAA
This sequence comes from Tuberolachnus salignus, assembly GCA_956483605.1. Lineage (NCBI taxonomy): Eukaryota > Metazoa > Arthropoda > Insecta > Hemiptera > Aphididae > Tuberolachnus > Tuberolachnus salignus. The sequence continues at coordinate 12,536,819 of OY101431.1, forward strand.
AAAAAAACCTTTTCTATAAGTTTTACTGTTCGTTATTTATAGCCCATCAAAACTCTTCAGTCGGCTCTGCCGCACCCTGTACATTATTCAAAACTTTTTTTCTAGATTCTTTATAGTTTTTAGAAGAAAAAAAAAAACAATACACCGAAATAGCGGAGGAACGTGTGTATTATATTTATCGATATCTGATTGATTTCCTGGGCCATAAAACAAAATAAACCAAATTGTTTTCGCGAGCCGAGTAGTTTGAAAATCGGTTTTCGACGTAACTCGCCGGCACGTGGCGAAATTCGAAAGCATACGAGCTGCACACAGAACCGTTTGTCCGGGTTTTTTTTATTGAAATTTCGGTTTGTATAATAATTCGTCCGTGGACGGAAATTGTTCGGTGTATATAAATACAATACCGAATGGCCTCATGCATACGTGAACGCGTTTACCGATTATCCATTCAAACTATTATGCAGTTCGTATGCAGTTGAATTTGAATATACGAAACAGTGTATTATTATTAAGTGGTATATTATCGTTTGTGTCGATTTCGTAAGTACACCGTACGTTTTTTTTTTTTTTTTTTATATATATATATATATATATATATTTATACAGTTGACTACAGTCAACTATATATAAATATTCGACGATTTCCTGTAGCTATTCACTATGCAGGCAGATTGTTCCATTATTGTGCTCGGTAAATAAAAGTGTGTTCATTTGTCGACATTACAATCAAGATTATATTGTGACAGCGGGCGAGAATCTTACGTGCCCATCAGCCGAGTGTACTATCGGGTTCTTTTATATTCTTTTTACTTCTTCCCCGGTTGTGTACGATTACACCCAATAAATTATTCATAACGATTTATACAGATTCTACAATGTTCTATACGTTGTATATGTCCTATGCGTCCCGTTTGATATTTTTAGTGTATTCACGGCCGAGCACCGGGATATTTAAATAACCGTATACGTAAAATCCGAGAAAATATTTCTCTCGGGTCGAATTGTTGGCTGCAGTAACCGGTATCGGGGGAAAACTATTATTAAATCGGCCGCGTCGCATCAACTCTGGAGACCTCTGGGCCAGGGGGACGAACGCTGCGCGTGTCGTACTGTGCACGCCGACGAGGAATAAATTTAAATCCTAAAGACACGGGCGGGGCAACAAGCAAACGACGGCGGCGGGCATCCCCGCAGAGCGGATTCCTGTCGTGTGGTGCCGGGACAATCCGGTGTATCACTAATATTATTTTCCGCCAAAATAAATTCACTCCCGTCCGTAGATATTCGTATACGAGGTGTGACAATAAAATAACGAGACATTTTGAATAAAAGTTGTTTATTTTAAAAATGTTATAATTTAATGATTATCACCTTCAAAGTACCTTCCTCAGCATCAATACACTGTTGCATACGTCGCTGCCATTCTTGAAAACAGTGTTGCCAATTGCTTTCTTTCAGCCCTTTTAGAAGTTTTGCCGTTTTCATTTTTACGTCATCAACTGTTTGAAAATGGGAAAAGAAATAAGAAGGAAATAAGAAGAAGTCACAAGGAGCAAGGTCTGGCGAGTACAGGGGATTTTGAAGTACAGAAATTTTTTTTTCGGTTAAAAAACGTTGAATTGAAAATGCACTGTGAGCTGGAGCATTGTCTTGGTGAAGAACCCAGCCATTTTTCCATAGATCTGGTCGCTTCTTTCTGACACGTTCTCTTAATTTAATTAATACCTCTTTATAATAATATTGATTAATTAATTTTGTCGATTTTTTCAACGTTTTCGTTTGTTGAAGACGTGGTAGGACGTCCAGAACGATCATCGTCTTCGACGTCCTCCCTTCCACTACAAAACCGTTTGTGCCATTCAAAAACACGAGCTCTTGATAAACATTCTTCACCATAAACTTCACATAACATACGAAACGATTCCGCGGCAGTTTTTTTTAATTTAACAAGAAATTTAATGTTAACACATGTTGTTCGATTTTTATATCTAACATTTTTCGGCAGTATAGTCGAACTCGCACTAATAACAAGGCTACAAACGTATAAGAAAATGAATCGATGCCATCAGTGTTCATAGTACTTTTAGATAAGTGTTTTCTAATCATATTTCAATAATCGTTTTATAGATAACGTTAATAGTTTAGGTTATATTTAGAAAGTCTTGTTATTTTATTGTCACACCTCGTACATCTAACAATATCGTTCGCCGGAAATGCCGGCGATCAACAGTCTCGCGTACAGTGTTCTAACGCAGGTGTGGCCAACAATCGTAGACTCTATGTGAGCAGTCGCTATCGACCAGACAGAAAAATAAACGTTGTCAATAAACAAAAATAATTTAAAGAACGCTTAACGCTCTTCATCAAATCATTACTTTTAAAAAAACGATAATAGCCGCCCGCGGATTTAACCCCCTACCCCTCGACCAAATTTTTCGGTCCTATTGCGGGTTTTTTTTTAATCATTTTACTCGCTAAACATTTTAAAAAGAGTACTTTCTTGACAACCCAATCGAAAAATAACAACAACAGTTTTTTTTCTTTTTTATTCATCCGTGTCGCCAAGGTAATCAAGGAAATTTAATTTCGGCAAAATTCATGTACGAGCACCCATTTAGGAGGTAAATGTCCAAAATGTCTTTCCTATCTCAACCCTACACCATAAGAAATACATACCAACACTTTGGTCTGGGCGTTGATCGGTGAATGAGTGAGTGATAGATGTATTATACGAGGTCTGTTCAAAAAGTACCAGGATTTTTATAGTTTTAATAATTACCCAATTGAAGTTACATATTATTTAAAGATATCTCCTTCGAAAAACTCTTCTCCGGACGATATGCAGTGGTCCCGGCGAACTTGCAATTTTTCCTTTGGAACTGTTCCAAAGTTAAAGCTATGTGTCCTGTTGCCGCGTCCTTTAAGCGCAGATTTTAGTCTTGGGAATAAAAAAAAATGATCTGAATCTGGACAATAGAAAGAGTCCGCGGGACCACTGCAATTTTTTTATCGACGAAAAAATTCACGAATCGACAGCGCTAAATGTGCTGGTGCGTTGTCGTGGTGATCGATCGCGGAACGAATTTGGCAGCGCGACCCTTCACATCTGTACATTTTCTTGTAAAATTGCATGACAGGACACAATTGAGAATCGCTTTGTTAACTCACGAACGGTTAATCGGTGGCCATTTCGCCTTTTTTTTCCCGCAAATTGTCAATATACCAACGTTTCTGGATGACGTAGACGGTTTTCCAGATGGTGGATCGTCTTCAGTTGACTGTCGACTGTTCTTGAAACGTTTAAAACACTTGAAAGTCACGGAACCACCTAATGAATTACCCCCCAAAAGCGGTTTTAATCATTTCCGTACGTTTCCGTTGCATCATTTTTACCAAGTTTTAAGCAAAACTTGATGCACACGCGTTTGTCGTTAATTTCGGACCTAATTTGGTCGTGTCGAAAACGGCCAACGTAAAATACTGACTCTATTTAACCACGTTTAATAAAAAAAACTGAGATAAGATAGCAACCTTTCGTTTTTTCGGGTTTTGTTTAAAATATCCGCTTATTCGCGGGTAACACATCTATTTACAATTTGAAACGTTATCGTGTGTAGATTAGCCGTTATAACATTTGTCCTGGTAATTTATGAATCGACCTCGTACATATCGATTTTGGATTATTGTGCGGCGGGGTGTGTAATCGAGAAAAACGATTTTTTTCGTTTAATTTCGGAAAGGCAATAGCGCGGGATGTCATAGTTATAGTTTCGAAAAAATAGTGTTTTAGATTGTAGTCTTGGAAAAAAAAAAAAAAATCACTTGGGGCCTAATTTGGAAAATTGGGAGAGTCCGCGGGACCACTGCAATTTTTTGTACGAATTATTATTATAAAGAACCAACGGTTCCGAAACAAAATAACGTATTTTTTTTACGAAGTTTATCGTTGACGGAGTGCACACGTCCCCACGACGAACGGAGTCGTCTGTGCGGGGGTCACGAAATCGAAAAGTGCGCCGGGACGCATTATCGGGTGATGGCATTATTCCGGCGACTATGGTATAATATATGATTTTCGTACGGCGCATTTAATCAGTGACGTTTTTTTTAGCGGCGACCCCCTCCGAGCATTACTACTTGGTTTTTTACACGATACTTGTGCACCTATACAGGCCATTACACGCGTTTTAATTTCGTATTCCCCGTTCTCGGCATTTCGTACTGCACGCCGGTTTTAGTCCCCGCCGCACTGAATCAAATGCGATGGAATGAAATCATGAACAAATAGTATTACGGCGGCGAAATAATAAACCGATATCATTCCGGTACAACGGCGACGGCGGCGGTGCATTTTTGTAGTTTTTTAATCGATTATAAATAGTAATAATTCCGAATATTCATTAACCAATACAATGATAGCAAATAATTTCTGTTCGAATAATAATTAACGAAACACAAACGGATTTTGTGAAATTGCTTACGTACTGACCGTTGGTAGATTAATAACTTGAACTATATAAAACGCGACGTTATATTTAAATTTAAAAATACGTAAAAAAGAAAAAAAAAACCAGAAAAAAAAATAGCCGTTTTGATTACTATAATATCGAAACGAATTCCGTGTGCGTGTTCCACGACTACCCCCGGCGATTATCGATCAGATTTAACGATCCGATGGATCGGATTAATCGAATTGCTTCATGACGGACTGGATTGGAAATCAACTAAACAAGACGATGGAAAATCGTTATCATAATTATGCGGTGTTATAGCCGTTATCCGTTTTTTTTTTTTTTTTTTTTTGAATTCTGAACGATTTTTACTCCAGCAGCCGGTATTGGCCGCTACACCTAGCGTTAAATTCAATTTCATTTTCGCAATTCAAGTGGACAACTCATCGAACACCGTCCTTAAACGCCTACGTGTTTTCTACTAAAATACAAAACATACGCATTTTTTATGGTCGTAATATTCGTAAATGTTTGTTCGTATTAAAACGCGTCGATTTATTGAAACGTGATTAATATTACGAACGGATCAATCGGCGTTCCTCGACTTTCAATCGGGTTTTTCATCCGCTTGACAGAACAACGGTTTGCCGTGGTACACGCCGATAGATTTCCCAGGTAATAATACGTTATTTTTTTATATACAGTGTGTCCCGTTTTAAATGTACCACTAAATATCTCAGCCCGACAATCTTAGATTGAAATACGGTTTGCTGCAATAGCTCAGGGGTACTGTAGTACACATTTAAGGACAAATTTCAAATTTTTAACTCTTGTAGTATGCGCATACGCAATACAAATTTTTTTTTTTTTTAAATTGCAACACCTATTTTTGTCACCGGATATGGATAGATTATTTTGTTCTAAGTAATTTTGATCCGTTGATCATAGTTCTAAACCTAAAATTGAATGAGTTACAGCTTGTTACCGAAAACATTACACGCTTGAGTGATTTTTTCATAGATTTCAATTAAGAATGTGAAGTAGGAAATTAAATAAAAATTACTCCGTTACATTGTTTTGACTTATGTTTATTTTTTTTATCTTATACAATTTTCAAAATTTCCTCCGTGATGAGATGAGATCACCAAAGAGATGCACAGAGACAACCGCTACGCAATATGGAACCAAATGATGATCAGGAAAATGAAGTAATTGCGTACATTCAATTAAATCCTCACTCATCTTTAAGGCATGCTGCTAGAGAATTTGGCTTTTCAAAAACAAAGGTACACAGAATATTCAAAAAATACAAGTTACATCCTTATTGGGCTGATCTAGTTCAGCATTTACGCCAAGGTGATAACGAACGTAGATTAACGTTTATTGCATGGATAACAACAGAAATTAATAACGTCCCATTATTTTTAAATTACGTTTTGTGGACCGATGAATCAAAGTTTACCAATAATAGTGTTTTAAATAGGCATAATAACCGTTATTGGTCAAACGGTAATCCACATTGGGCAGTTGATACAAATTATCAAACAGTACGGGGCACAAATGTGTGGTGCGGATTATTAGGAGGAAATTTAATAGGTCCACATTTTTATGACGGTACTCTTAATGGAAGACGTTATTCAGATTTCATAACTTTGCTACCGATGATGTTGGAAGATGTCCCTCTATTACTTCGTCAAAACTTATTTTTTCAACAGGATGGAGCACCCGCTCATAATGCCATTGTTGTGAGACAACAATTAAATGAAATGTTTGGAAATCGATGGATGGGAACTCGCGGGCCAGTGGAATGGCCCCCACGGACACCTGATCTAACACCATTAGACTATTTTTTATGGGGTCATTTAAAGACTGTTGTTTATGCAGTTCCACCAGCAAACTTACAGGATTTAAAAAATAAAATAACGGTAGCGTGCAGACAATTAACAAAAGAACACATATTGACATCAACCTATAGAGAAGTGAGTCGTCGACTGGAATTGTGTTTAGAAAAAAACTGAGGAAATTTTGAAAATTTTATTAGATAAAAAAAATAAACATAAGTCGAAACAATGTAACGGAGTAATTTTTATTTAATTTCCTACTTCACATTCTTAATTAAAATCTATGAAAAAATCACTCAATTCAAGCGTGTAATGTTTTCGGTAAAATCGAAAAAATGTAATTATTTTAAAATGTCAACAAGCTGTAACTCATTCAATTTTAGGTTTAGAACTATGGTCAACGGATCAAAATTACTTAGAATAAAATAATCTATCCATGTCCGGTGACAAAAATAGGAGTTGCAATTTAAAAAAAAAAAAATTTGTATTGCGCATGCGCATACTACAAGAGTTAAAAATTTGAAATTTGTCCTTAAATGTGTACTTCAGTACCCCTGAGCTATTGCAGCAAACCGTATTTCAATCTAAGATTATCGGGCTGAGATATTTAGTGGTACATTTAAAACGAGACACACTGTATATATATATATATTTTTTTTTTTTTAAATTTTTATTCTAGAAATGATTCAAACGGACAACAACAAACTGCAGGTGTACCGTACGTAACTGCCGTCGCGGGACTCTCGTTTAGATTTACAAGAGACCGGCCGACGGGTTTCCCGTCCGTATATTTCGTCCGCCGGATAGTAAACGGACGCAGGACCCGGGGCGTTTTTTCGTTGCCGTCGGAATATTAATCGGATTCGTCGGATTTATGGCATCCCGACAGAATAAAAATGCATTCGAATTAAGTAACATGCATTTAAAACCGTGTGACCGGTATCGAAACGATCGTTTGTGTTGCGCAACATGCAGTAACCGGATTAATGAATCCGAAATTGATATTATTTAGAATAAAAAAAAAAATTAAAAAAAAATATTTGACTGTCAAGAAGGCCTCTTGCCTGTCCGGTTAAATTATTACGGTCCGTGATACGAATGTTAAAACATTATTTTTATTTTATATCCTTTCGGTGTAACACGAAAAAAAAAAAAAAAAAAAAAAAACGTTATTGACGTACGTTTTCTCGTTTTCTCGTTTTTTTTTTTTTCTCTCACCATTTATGAAGAAAATCAACTAAAACGACCGCCCACCAAGCACCGACCGGGTCAAAAATGTTTTCAAAAAAGTCGCTACATTTGTAAATCGCAACACGTTTTCAGCAGTAGTATGGTTGACTGAAAATACAACAACAAAAAAATAAAAAAAAACAGCAAAAAAATACTGTGAAAAAATCACTTACCACCCCGCATCTACTACAATAAGTACTATGTTTTATTACTTGCGATTCCATAATCTTTTTGAATTTATTCCCGACAAAATTATGTTTAAAACATTCACCATTTTTACCGTACACTCGACAATATTTTACTCGTGGTTTGTCTGCGTTCGAATAAACCGAATCGATCACTACGACGATCGCTGTAAGCCAATTGCACTTATTGTGGTAAAAACAAAAATAAATAAATAATAAGGCACGCGTTTTGCCGTCCTTATTGTTATTTATTATTTTTGTACGGTACAAAACAATAGAATATTTATCCGCGGTAAAATATAACATGTACAATGTAAAAAAAAAAAGAAAAAAAAAAAAACACTCGTAAAAAACCAATCGCGTTCGTAGACCGACGCGGACTTATTGCTTCCTGGGTCCCATGCGACCGTCTCGTGTATTTCTCGTATAGTTTTATATTTCTACTGTTGTAATCAAATAAAAATATGCGTCTACTCGTATATGAATAGAAACGCAATAACTCGCTTAAAAATTAAAATATCGAGGGAATAAAGTAGGGCACCGACGATAACGTAAGATAATATAGAGAAGAATTGAATATTAAAAAAAAAAAAAAAATTGAATAAATAATGCCAAGCAATTCGGACCAATATATATATATTGGATCACGGAAGGGAGATAGCAACTTTTGCTAACTTTTTCCATTCATTTTACTGGTCGAATACAATTTACAACGATTACAAGTGTTCAATTGAAATTTTCATTTAAACAATACGTTTTAAACGCACGCGAATTCGTATTAAACGTTAAAATATTAACAAACATCCCCCCCCCCGGGGATCGTGTCAAATTTTCGGCTGAAAAATCGAAAAAATCGATTCCCATAAAACGGGAGAATAGTGCGCGATTTCCGTCAAAATCGTAACTTTCGAACGCGTACGAGAAAGACAATTGTCATGTGTCGACGGATTTTCGATATTTATATACGGCCAAGAGAAATTACTACTTACGACGTACATTGTGTTGATATTTTACAGAAGTATATTTGAAAAGCCAAACAATAAAGTTTAATAAAAAAAAAAAAAAGAAAAACTCGATAATTGGGAATAGCTATGACAACCGTCCAGGAAATGTCCGGAATGTTACCGGAATTGTAATTACAGTAGGGTAGGTTTTTTCCGAGGAACACCAACAAAAATAATTCCCTCCGTGCACAAAATGCAACACACATAAAAAAAAAAAAGCGCTCTATCAGTGGTTTTTCGACTGTATTCGACCGGTTAAATCGGTGGTATGCAGACGGACAAAAATCAACACACCCCAATGTATGGCGTGCCCGGTTGGAAAATGCAAATGCAAAGGCCGATCTGGTTCGAAACTATACGAATCTATTAAAACTATACGAACGCAATGCTGCGGCGGTTGGTCAGACACCGGGACGGTAAACAATACGGTTGATCAATACCGGGGGCTACACCACACTGGCGGAGCGTAATAAATTCGTGTCGTACGATGTCGGCGGCGGTATTACCGATAGGCACGCTAAAGGTCGAATATTATTGTACCGTCATAGGCAATCAATCGCATAAGTAGCAAATTAAATCAGTAGTCACTACACTGACCGTTGGATATTAAATTACATTAGCTGCCATCGCCCGAGCCTTTGTTCGGGTCAATTCAATTCGACGTTTAGCCCCGCGCCTTATTAAATCATGGCCATTGGATGGCGTCGATTTTTATATCGAAACCGGAATGATATACCTATCGTTGGTATCGTTTACCCCCGGTAACGCAATGACGATCGTACACTCGAGCAGACATTTTTTTTTTTTTTTAAGATTTTATTCCCCGGTCCGTGCACAGGACACCGCCGATAACGCGAAGCAGCGTTCACTGTTATTCGAAAAAATTACATAAAATATCCTGCAAAGGGCGTCGGTTTTACATTTTATTTTACTTTTTATTCCGGGACCTTCGACGGCGGTACCTCGTTTTCCCCGTTGGCATTTTCCCGGTAGATTGTCCGAACTTCGTACGAATCGACCGGACCGAAATTGCTTCACATCATTCCGAGAGTCTAAAACTAAATGTCGCTTGATCACGACGATGTGATCCGTGTATATAAAAATGCACCATCCGTATGTTTGTATGTAAGAAAAAAATATCAATGGATTGACTTGAAATTTTGACACAACGTTACATACGTATAAAATTAACACTATAATTATACGAGACGAATTTTGTCCGTCCTCTTAATAATCCCGTTTTTTTCCTCATTAATATTCAATGACGTTGCCGGATACCAAACGTTGCAGTAGAAATAATTTATTCTACTGTTTTGGACGAAGAGAAAAATTTGTTTTTTGGTTAAAACTATCAAAGCATTGCGTAAACTATATTAGTAATAAACTGATCAATATTCTACTAAAAGATAAGGTGTAAAAGTACGCGAAAATAGCAGAAGGAGGAATTGACCATCAGCATCGAAATAAAATTGTCGTTGTGTATAAATATTTTATTTGTAATAAAAATCGTGGTTTTACAATAATGTTTTTTCTTTTTTTTTTTCTAGGAAACACATTTTCTACCGGAAGACTTTATCCGACCTATACACTCCTGTTCTGTTTTCGGTAGACAATTTCGTCTAGTTGGTACTTTAGAAAAATAATTTGTTGAACCTATTAAACAATATACCTATTATACTTATTAAATTTTTAACGTGGCAGAAAAAATTACCACAAAAAAGACGTCAGAAACACGTTTTCTAACACGAGTTTTATTATTTCATTGTAATTCCGACAAATAATTCTTCTGAATACCTGAAATATTCAGGTAAAATGTTACACTGTAATATGATGACGTGAACATTTTTTAAAAAATGTTATTCAATTTTAGGGTATATTTAGACATTTTGAATTTTTCAAGGTTTAATGTCTTCAAGAAGGAAATTTTTAATTTTAAGACCTTGTATTTTTTGTTTCAGATTTAATTTACATTAGTAAATTGAAAAATCTCCAGCATCGGTAGTCACAATTTTGTTTTATAGCTGTTTAAAATTGCCCAGCTCGGTCGGTAAGGTTTGTACACTGAAGCAGGCCGTTTGATTAAAGATTTTATTCCTAAATCCTTGCACAGGAAATCGGACCTTTGATCACGTGGAACAACATTCCCAAATAAAAACGTTCACCGTAATTCGGATAAATTACATAATATATATTCTGCCAAGGGCATCCGGTTTTTATTAACTCCGGGATAATCTTCGACGATGGATCCTCGTTTTCTCCGTTGGAATTTTTCGGTAGATTGTCCGGTCTGCGTATGTATCGACCGGACTGAAATTGTTTCACTTCATTTCGAGAATCTAAAACTAAATGTAGTTTGATCACTACCGTTATCCATGTATATAAAAATGCACCATCCGTATGTTGTAAGTAAAATAAAAAAAGTCAAAGGATTGACTTGAAATGTTAACACATCGTTACATTCGTATAAAATTAACACTATTATTAAAAACACTAGGATATCGCATCGGAAAATATTACTGTCCTACGAAAAAGAGTTCGTCTGGTCACCACAGTTATACTACGATGCGTTTTTTTTTCGTTTTCTTTTTTTTGCTGTCTGTAGTATAACTTTTCTACCAGAAATCTTATTTCGATTTTTAAATGTACCGTATTTTCTAATAGCATTTCGGATCTAGCCAAGACGCGTTGAGCGGATCATTTTTTTGATTTCCATAGTAATATTTTTTGTTAATTTGGAGGGAAAATAACCGGGAAAATTGACGGAAAATTACGATTTCTTGATTTTAGATTTTGTTTTTATTGTAATTCGGTTAATATCGATGGCGAATACCCGTGGCCTGAATTTTGCATATATGCTTCTAGTTATGTCTTTTGAGTTATTACGTGAAATATTTCCCAATCAAAATAGTGTAAAATTATTTTGAGATTTTAGTATTGAAAAAATCTAAGTGGACCGGACGTGTTTGGCGTAGTCAAAATCGGGATCGAATGGAATCATGCTGGACAAAGGCCACCGGGGGAAGGCCAAACGTCGAGATACGGGAAGACTTTCTTGTATTTCTAATATAATTGGACATCGGCGTTTTGGAAATTTAATACGTTTGAATTATATTCTCCTGTCGACAATGGTAGCCGTCTACCGTCTTCAATAGGCTTCAAAACGTAATTTGTAACGTTAGTTCGCATATTATCTTAATTAAACCGAGTTGGTGACACGAGATTTGAATACAGATATAAACACCGATGACACCAGCCGCACTAATATGCATCAAACAACCTACAAAGCCAACAGTATATATATATATATTTATATTTATATAAAAAAAGATATAAACCAGTAAAGTTTTTCGTGTTTATAACAGAATAGTGCAAAATTATTTCTAGTTTTTTTTTTTTTTTTTATTAATAAAAATCAATGGATGTGTTAGAATAATTAGTAAAAAAAACACTTTTAATTGTACTGGAACGTGTTTCAAAAACGCGTAGTCAAAATCGGGATCGAAAACGATCGCGCTGGACAAAGACCACCCCCGGGGGCATGGCCATGTTCGAGAGACGCGAAGACATTCGTGTATTTCTAATATAATTTGACATCGGTGTTTTGGAAATTTAATACTCTAGAATTATATTCTGGTGCCGACAACGGTTTGCCGGCTGCCGTCTTCAATAGGATATAAACGTAAATTGCAACGCAGTTTGCAAATTATCTTAATTAATCCGGGATGGTAGGTAACACGAGATGTGAAAACAGATATATGCAACGATGACACTGGCTGCACTAATATTGCATCAAACAGCCTACAAAGCCAACGTTATATATATATAAAAAAAAAAAACATATATAAACGAGTAAAGTTATTCGTTGTGCCGGTAACGCGATACGGTTGATCAGACAGACAGACAAAAAGGAAAAAGAAAAATCATATTTTTATCGAATAATAAAGAATGAAAGAACACAAAGGTCATAATATAATAAAACACTCGCGGAATATTTACAAAGCGGTACGAGCTATAAATATAATAATAATAAAAAATCAAAAAATACTATCGGTTGTAGACGCGATTTGATTATCCGTTTGGCAGTCGACACACAAATATTTCGGACGGCCATGTGTGAAAAATATCATCGGCAATCGCCGGTAACCACGCCAATAGTCGGCGCAAAATACAATGCGTGCGATATTATAAAAAAAAAAAAAAAAAAAAAAAACCGTCACACTAAAGATGTTAAAAAAATACTACTGCTATTTTGCACCAGTTTCCGCTTAATATTTGAGTTACGCTTAACGCCATCCGAGTAACTTATTGAAATGGAGTGCGCCGCACCGACGTGAAACTTAAATTGAAATCACGTATAGTCAAACTTATGTCGTGTAGCGATTACCTTCCACCCGAGTCGTTTAAATCGAACTTATAATGTGATGTTTCATTGTCGATCGTCGCGAATCCAATGTTTTAAAATTAAAACCACCCCTGGGACGCCCCGGTTTTGTTTCAGTCCACACAGACTGGGCGTTCATATAAAATATGCAAAAATATTCACATAAACTCACGTCGATGATGAAAAATCAACCCGTGCAAACGTACGCCGGAGTGGTTTTTTTTTTTTCTCTACCGTCCCACCGATATTATTTTGAAATATAATACGTTTTTTTTTTTTTTTTTTGTACGTCGAGTGGTTTAAATCGGACGTGTTTAACCTGATAGTTCATTATCGATCGTCGCAAATCCAATTTGTTATAATTAAAACTAACCCCTCGGGTGCCCCGGTTTTATATCAGTGCCGCCCGCATCGACTGATATACAGCACATTTTTTTTTTTTGATTACCATTAACTAGTACGATATAAGGTAATAATAATTTTTTTTAAAATTGTTCGGGGCACCGGACCGGCGGTAGGCGTTCAATTAAAATACGCATAAATATTCATATAAACTCACGTCGATGATAAAAAAAAAAAAAAAAAAAATCAACCCGTGCAAACGTACGCGGGAGATGTTTTTTCCCCCCACTTTTACCACCGATATTATTTTCAAATATAATACGGTTTTTGTACGTCGGATTACGTACGGTATATTATGTTCAATTAGCGTACGCGCATTTCTAATAAATATGCAAATATATCCAAATAACACGTCGGCCAATATTAATTGAGCCGCTCCGACGGAATTTACGATCAATGAATTTGCAATTACGGATAAATTAAAAAGAGGTGATGCGTATCGCCGGCAGAACGTTAATTATAAAAAAAAAAATTCGCGTACAGTAGGCTAATATCAATATTTAGCCGGCCAAAATGTCCCATTTTTTAACACCTAAAAAAAAAAAAATACTACTTTTGGTTGATCATTATTTTTCATTGGAACATTTTGGACGGTATGTTTAAAATTATTTGGCAATAGAGCGGTTTAATTAGAAATATTTACATTTTTTATTGAATAATTCAAATTTTCACGTCAAAAATGTTAATTGGTTTTTTTTTTTCCAGTCAAAATAGTTTAGTTGGATTTTTTATTTTCAGAATTCATACTTGTTATATTGGCTTGCATAGACTTATGACATAAAAATGATGACCCCCCCCCCGAGTTTTCCATTATTTCTCGGCTTTTAATGGGTATTAGTAAAAAGAGCACGCAGTTTTATTGCGTCAGATCTCTTCAATTACGTACAGGAATTATTTTACACGGATTGTCTATACTATTTAGCGGAAATTATATTGACTTTTCGTTAAAATATATCGATTTCAACACACAGTGCGGCATCCCGGAGGCGTGTCACACCGGTGACACGATCAAATTTCAGCCTTATGGACTCTTGGATTGAAATGGTTTTTATATTTTTACCAAGACCGGGTGTACCAATACGGTCTATTTTCAAAATTGTAACCCGTCCGAAAAATACTCGGATTTTCTCGAACAGAAACACCGAATTCGAGTAGTCAATATTTTTGCCGAGCAACTCCTACACTACACAAACGGATGCGGCATTGTAGATTCTAACCGGAGCTAGGTGTCCGGTTGTTTTACAATGAAGTTTATTATATTTTTCTATTCTCTGTAAACCCTTTTTCTACCGGAAGACTTCGTCCGTCCTATACACGCCTGTGTTGTTTCCGGTAGCAAATGTCGTCTAGTTGGTACTTTTAAGAGGTCGTTTTTCGATGTAACTTTTTTTTTTTTTTAACGCGGCAGAAAAAACTACTAACAAACAATGAAAATACGCTACGAAAAACACGATTCCGTCAAACTCGAGTTTTGTTATTTGTTTGTAATTTCGAAAATAATTGTTCTGGAAACCTGAAATTTTCACATAAAATGCAACCTTTCTAATATAATGACGTGAAAAAAAAAAAATGTCAGTTTTGGGCTATTCATAAACCATCTCGAGTGTGTTTATACTCTATATGAAATCGACTATAATACTCCTGTATACTATACACGGAAATTCTGCTTAGAATACGTTTGATTGAACGTAGTGATTTATCATTTCTTTCAGAATCGCCAAGAGTGATCAATCTAACGAGCAAAGTGACCTTTCATGATCAATACCGCCACCCAGAAGGTGCGAAGTGCGCCATTTTTCTAATGCTATTTTTTTCCGTCGCAAAAAAAAAAAAACAGCAACGTCTGTTTATTAAAAAATATGGTTATTTTTTATTATTTTTTTTTTTTTTTAACGCCGGTTTAATAGCAAACGCGCGCGCCGCGTGAGTTATAAATTACGGAAATCGGCTTAAAACGTACGTTTATTTCGCGGAACCTTGCCGAATAAATCCCATTCCGATCCCGGGCCTCCGGGCCAAAATATTATTACCAGCCACCCGAGTGAACGGCGCCGGGCACGCAAACATGCGGTACAACACGTGATAATAATTATAATTATTTATTCCGCTGTATAATCGTATTACGTTTGGTAATATTTATGGTAACCTTTCAATCTTCATAATCCGAACGGGCGTGCCGCGGGGTTTTACGGTAATTCTTCGGGATTCTATGGACGCCGTTTTACATTTTAAATCGCCAGCCGAACCGGAATCCCAAACAACGCGATTCAATGAAACGCAATAATGTATACACGCGTATTGAAATGGACAAATTCATTTTCAATTCAATCCTCCGCCCCGGTACATACGATAGGAACAAAGGCGGCCCACGGACACGTAAAATCCCGTTGCGATATCTCCCGGGACAAATGCGAAACAAATCGAATTCTTTTTTTTACAACACGCGCGGTGGTGTACCTACCCGAGGGGCAACAGAGGAAGTTGCCCCGGGGCACTTGTGCGTGTGGACCGTAAGATATGCATCGGTTTTGAACGGCCAGCGCCCGGCCTGTGACCGTAGGAGAAAATCGGAATGGGGCCTCGTCGTGTTCGTTGAAGCATTTAGTTTGCAGTTTGCTGCCAAAGTTTGGAGGGCAGAGCACCGTGGGTTTGCTGTACGAAAGTTTTTCGAGAATGGCTGTTCTGGTATCGCCGCGCAGAAGGCCTTCCCCGACGACACTTCAACATTTCGGTTGGTGAAAACGTCGCTCACGGCAATGCCAATCAGACGTTGGGCTCAGGCATTGGAACCCACAGCGATCCCTAAGACAATTGGAAGACCAAGAACGGTAAGTACACCTGAAAATTGTCAACTTAGTAAGAACTACGTAAAAGTTTTTAAACGTCGTCCACATATCCTGGAAGAACACGAGGAGAGAATCAGTGAGGATGTTATATGGCTATACCCCTCTAAATGTGCCGACGAGGGCTGATAACTTCCGGAATTGCCTTCAAGAGTGCATCGCTGCTGACGGCCGTCATCTTAGCGATATAATCATTAAAACTTGTCGTAAAAAACAAGATTGTCTACTGAATCGAAAAATATAACCATTATTTACTGTAAGTTGAATAGTTTTTGTTTTACTGCCATTTAAAAGCGATGCATACCTTACGCTCCACTCTGTATGTGTGATAGAGGTGCCAATGATTGTTAAGTATTCGGTAGACAAATTATGATTAAAATTGATTCAATATAAACGTCAGGAACGTATTTACGGGCGGGGGGGGTGGCTGGATCATCTCGGGTAGCAGTATTTTATGGGCCAATAGTTTGGTAATTGTCACGTTTTACAATTAAAAAAATAAATCATTATCTAATGCAGTGGTTCCCAAACTTTTTCAGCCTCGGAGCATTTTTTTAAGGAGAAGTTTCTCGTGGAGCCCCAAGAAATATTTAACGTTCATTTGCATTTGCCTGTGTTCTATGAAGCATAATTAACACGAACTGTTTACATACATACAATAAAGGAAACAATATTTTTAAAAGAACTGGAGAAAATATTGTTTATTATTGAAATCTACAAAATTAAAATAAAACTAGTAAAAAATATTTAAAAAATAATACAACGTTACATGTATATTGTATACATCTTGATGTGTGAGTCTTAATGTGAACAATGGGCCTGCTTTTTACAACTGAGTTTGTCGATGTCCGGTATCACAGAAGTCAGTTGAAGACGCATATCGTTTTCTGCATCCAAACGTGATCGATATTTGGTTTTTGTAGCTGTATACCTCGAAAAAGCGGTTTCACAAAGATACGTAAGTCCAATAGGCAGTAAAAGCAGTTTAGCTTTTGAACTTAATATTAAATGATCTTCCCCTAACTGAGCCCAAAATTCAGATATTGGTTTGCTTTTAAATGATGTCTGATAGTAGCTATCCGAAACCATATCAATAAGAACCTCGTATTCTGCTGCATTAAGAGCTGCTGGTTTTGACGTCACTGAAAATGGATTTAGAACCCACTCATAGTTTTTTCGAATCGATTCTTGAACATCCTTTGGGAAGTATGAATTCAAATTTTGAAGCAAATTATTGAGGTGTTCTTTATTTATATCTAATAATGATTTATTTATTGTTAATTTGTTTTCTTGTAAAAATTTTGAAGTCAATGAAAAACATGTCAGGTCTTTATTGTCGATGCTTTCAATGTAGAATGCTATTTTTTTCTAAATTTTTGTGTACTAATGAACGGAGCCCTTGGGAAACCATCGCGGAGCACAGTTTGGGAACCGCAGATCTAATATAATACATTTTTTTATGGTGACGGGCTAAAAAAACATACAAATTAAATTTCTGAATACGTCCATAATAAACGTGCACATGAAACAGGCCTCCTCCATTGCTAGTTGTTAACGCCAATTGAATTGACTGCGGTTTATGTGTCAACCGCAGCGACAAACTGAAAACGCTGATGATATTGCTTAAAGAGCGCAAAAAAATAGCATATCATTTTATAGAGCATTATTCTTCAGAATATTTTGACGTTTCGACTTTTTATTTGTCATTGACCTCGTGATTTTTAATATTTTATTATTAGTTTTCAGAAAAATAAAAGTGTACGATTACACTTTAAAAATAATATTAAAAATCACGGGGTCTAATGAAAAATGAAAAGATTTAAACTTTAATATTTTCGGTAGAATAAACTTTATAAAAACCAGACATTTCTCCATCTCTCTGCATCTGAGCTGCTCTTGTCTTAGTTACTTCTTACTTGTATCGACCCGTCTCTGCTTCGGTCTTCCCGCCAGTCTCTTTCACCGGGTGCTAAGTGAATCATTTGCGATATTGATTATTACGTGACCCGGCCGACTCAGTCGTTTGTACCGTATTTCAGCTATTATGTTCGGCTTTCCAAATAATTCCTGTACTTCTACGCCAGATCTAATATTTTATATCTGATTTATTCATTTTTTTTTTTTTTTTGGGGGGTCCGTATATCCTAAGCTTGCCTAACCTAACGTAAGGAATTTCCTCTCTGTGGCAGTACATTTTTCTTAGGTTCTATTGTATCTTGTAATTTGTATTACGATAGAGTTACGGAAAGTATCGAGTGTCTTGTAATGCGGTACTTTTTTAATCTACGTATCAAGTGTTTCATTAAAATTTTCGACGCAAGATACTCGATACATTCAAAAGATACATTGAAACATTCAGTTTTTCTTTTTCGATTAAAGCTGATCCGTGTAGAAATTGAAATTTACAAACCCTGTATAATTATTATAATAATTATAATTATAATACATATAATTAAGTATTGAATTTATTGGATATTTTTTTATTAAATTTGTTTTAAATAATTAAATGGTATTATATTATCAATAGTGGATACATATAAATAATAAATAATTTCTCGATAAAATAAAAATAAATAAATGTAATACAAACTAATAGATAAATATGTAAAAAACGAATGAAACAAATTAAAGCCTGAAGTGTTATATAAAAATTAACATAATAAAAAATAGATACGCGACTGAACATGCAATTTAAACGAGGAATACGAATACAAAGAAAAAATCACCATTTTTTATTTTTTACATTTTAGATGTTTTATTTATTTTTATAAAGTATTATTTTTTAAATCTTTTTGCGCATTCAAGATGTTTGCAAACATTTTCCCCCTTATCTCGCTATGAATATTCGACTCTTTCAAGTTCTAATATAGAACTAACGTAATCGCTTTCTTGGCTGTTCGAAATCTTCGAAGTCATTATTATTTTTATCAAAATCAACTATGGGTATGACTATTTGTTAAAACATACCTAGGAATACAAGTGTTTCTAATTATATACCAGAATTTAAAAAAAAAAAAAAACTCGAAAAACTAAGGTTAAATATCACATTTACAAGCGTACATCAAAAATGTGTTGTTTTTTTTCTTTTCAATTTAACGTGATAATATTGTACAGTTTAAAATTATACGCAGGGCCGATCAATAGTGGCGTTTCTGAAAATAATGAAAAATTTGCGCCCTTATATAGAAAAAAAAAAAAAAATATATATAATGTTACCCAAAACCACAATCGAGATTTACTTTATAGCTGTAGTCTATTATTTCAAATTCAAAATAAATATAAAAACACCGAAATCGATTAGATTTGTATTATCCACTTTGATTAATCTCTGCCATATTGTACAGTCCATTATTACTTATTGTATTTAATATTCCATTAGAAATGGTCCATTCGATATTTAATATTTGAATTGTATTGTCGAACGTATGTTTATACATACTATCGATCGATTTCCGACCAAAAACAGATTTTAACGTATTAAAATTAATTTGGCTTTGACTTCCGAACCACTCGAGTTTAATGACTACGTCGGTTTTCGCGTCCCCTATTCCCACTCGATATTTTTGCGCTCCTGGCACACCTTGCCGGGCCCTGATTATACGTAAAAAAAAAAAATGACACGTTAAAACAATATTTAACACCGAATTGTCTATCTTGACTGTATACGTAACTACATAAATAATAATCCTAAAATCTAAACGAATAGATGTCGATCGCCGCGCCCGACCAAAAGGTCGACGGCCCCTGAATGTAATCGAATTTACTATTCACCGTTAGATCTAACGCATTTAATGTATTAATAATTTGCATCCCGAGCGCACATTGCGTTTGCATATTTATGGTCGTTTTTAATATTTTACCATATTCTCGGTTTGCCTAACGCCAATGCTCGGAATAAAATGAATAACATCATCATAATATCGCTAAAAATAATCTCCAATGCTCGAATAATATTGCGTATTGATTATATTATCATTAGTATGGCGCGGGGATTTTTATGCAATAAAAATGTTAAACTATATAAATATTTATGTTAGGATTTTTTTTTTGCCGGAATACGTATTAAAATAACGTTAAAATTTTAGATTCCGAGCGGAGCGATGGTCGTCGCGATTTTACAATGACGTTTATTATTATTATTGTTATTATTTAATTTTTTTTTTTTCTCTTGTTTTTTCTGTTAACGCTTTTTCTACCAGACGACTTCATCCGATCAATACACTTCAAATACTGTTTTCCGGTATCAAATTTCGTCTAGTCGGCACGTTAGAGTAGAGCTGGGCCGTTATTCGTTACACGTATATTTTTCATTTGATTTTTTTTTTTTTTATTCGTCGTCATAATTTTTACGATTATTCACTATTATTCGCTATTCTAAACTATCTACTCTATTCGTTATTCTACATAATTGTATTTTAACTCGATTGTTCCGTACATAACTTGAAGTTTCGACTTAATGAAATCAGTGTGTGTGTGTGTATATAACATTTTATGTGTTATCTAAAATTAAGCTATTATAGTTATTGTTTTTTTTTAAAAATATTATCTGTGATATAATTTGTTAAAGTAATATTACAGATAATAATAATTGACAATTGTAAATGGTCGATGGTAGGTATTTGATGTGATGGTCGGTATGGTATTCTCGGTTTTTTCTTCTTCTGTTTTTTTTTTTTTTTTTGTCATTTTAATGCACTACGCTTTATTCGACATCGGGAGTTCGTTATAATTTTCTATTTTTATTATCTATATTCAACTCATATCCTACTGTAAAATAACTCTTTCTCCGATACAATTATCCGTGTAGCGTCATCGGCCGCAATTGAGCGACTTTTTCTCTATTGCGACGATGGAAAATTTACCAAAGTCAAATAGACCTGTCAGACGGTTTTTATGTTGAGTATAAGATATAATATTAATAACAAATTACAATTATCAATTACGGTATAGGTAATAAAAACGAAAGCGAATTGTTATTTATTATTGTTATTGTCATGATCGATATGGCCATTGGTTTTATTGTATCGTTATAATTTCGAAAACAATTTTTCTAGAAACCTAAAAAAAAAAAACACATAGTGTGTAAACTATGCAATATAATGACGTGGAAATAATTTCGAAAAATGTATTTCAATTTTGAACAATTTATAGACGTTTTGATTTTCTTCAAGGTTTTCACAAGTCTCAGGCGTAGAAAATTTTTGATTTTGTCACCTGAAATTTTTTTTCTACGGTTTCATTTACTTCGAAAAATCTCAAAAATCGGTAGTAACAATTGTTTTTTTTTTTTTTTTTTTGTAGCCGTTTAAAATGTCTACTTTAACAACATTGTGGAAATTGTAATTAATTTATTGTTCATAATTCGATCGTATACTACACGGTGGAAAAACATACTCTATATGAAATTGACAATAGTAGTCGTATATATTAAACTGAAACTCTGCTCGGAATCGTTTTATTGAGAGTAGTGATTTATTATTTATTTTTTTTTTCTCGTATTCAACACGTCCACCGAAATAGTGCGAAGTGCGCCCTTTTTTTAATTATTGATCGTATTAAAACAAAGTGCCAAATTGTAGTTATAGCCAGTAGTTCTTCGTCTTCACCGGTTTTTAAAGGCCATTGAGGCCCATAACCGCAACACAAATTCGCTAGTTATAGCCATAAAGGTTTATTATATAGATTTTTTTTTTAATTTTATTTAAACACATTTATTGTTGTGTTCTTGGGTACAGTACGTATATTTGGAGATTTTAAAAATCGGATAGCACGACCGTCGGGTTAGGTTCGAAATTGATTTGTAGCGGCTGAAGGAGCGTTCACCGTCGACCGAGGACAATGGGGCATAATTTCACTCTTGATAAATCAGATGGCGATAATTCAATATCCATTCACGCGTTATCACTATTATTTAGAAGAATAGTTTTTATGTTTTGTAAACCAACATTTTCACCGAGTACGTAATTCAATTCATTTTTTTTTTTTTTATTATTACTCCGGTTACCGCTTGAAGTACATTTAATTCCACTATCGCGGAAGATTTTCAATTATTGTTGAGTGTTTGTGATTTTCACCAAAAAAAAAAAAAAAAAAACAAACTAAAATCATACTTGAAGAAGTTGAAAATCGTTTTCAGATTGATTGTTCAGCACATTATGTGGATTAGCTTGGTACAGTTTTTGGTAAAATAAATCTAAATATTTACAAAAGAGCGTAAAAAATAAATCGTATTGATTGAAAGACAAATGCGATTTCCCCCCCCCCCTGAAGGGAAAATTGATTTGTCTTTGTATCGTTTTCGCCTATAATGTACACGGTAGATAGACGCGTAAAAACTTTGTACTTACGGAGTACTAACGGAAGAACACAGTTTGGATGATCGGTGTTCGTAGGGAATAATTGGGGCCACGGCGCGGAATTTGTCGGAAAAATACTTGTAATATTCGGCGTGGAAAACCGCAACGTTTAACGCAATAAAATATTATTTCGCGTACGGACACAATAGCCATTTCAACAACTTATGCGATTCAATTGTAAATGTCGATATTTGACAAACACGTGTTTGTGTTCTGTTATTCAATAGCAATGCAAAAACAGCGGAATTCGATTGGTATTTTTTTTTTTTTTTTTTTTTTACTGTCGACCCCCTCGCGTTTCGGCCGCGCCGGCGCGCGTAGGCATTTGTCCGTTTGTCCACCGTCCCTCGGAATATATCGCGAACCCCCGATATTATTATTATACTAATAATAATAATGATATATGATCGCGACCGTTCCCTCCGTTTTACCGCCCGGGACGCTCGTCGACGATCCAACCCAGACGGTCCCCCCTGCCCCCCAGGTTTTGAACTCCCACGGACGACGTGGACCGCTCTACGCCGAATAAAGAACAGAACAGGGAAAATATAATTTCCATTTACATAAATGGAAAACGGTAGACACTCCGCGAGTGCGGACTGGTCCAAACCGTCAAACGCGATGCCGAGGTACGCCCCCTTGCAAAGTATGAAGGTGGGATAGTGGGGTTTCACAGAGGAGACAGCGGCGCACAAGATCGGCCTGAAAGCTCACCATTCAGAGCAAGAGATGTGTTTGCAGTCACTCTATTGTGTTCGTACGTTATGTTTATATTTATTTTATAGTTCCTATAGTGTTGTTTAAAGTTTTATATTTTACGTTTGTTTCAAAGTTTTCACCAATTTATAATAATAATATGGCGTATGAAAAAAAACCGCCGCGGCCGCGAGTAGTGCACACGCACGGCGTTCGCCGAACACGCGCCAACGACGTTGTCTTAATATTAAATCCGCCGCGTCCCGCCGCTGTTTGGCACGTGGAATTGTGGCGCGCCGGTATTGCCGGCAACGTTCGCCGGCCCGTCATAATTATTATAATTAACGCCCGCCGCCCGCCCGGCACCGGTGACGGGGGGGGGGGAGGGGGAGCGAGTGGCCCGGCCGCTAGGGAAATTTGATATTACCGCCCGGCCGGATGCGCTCCCTCCAGCCCTCTATTTCGGGTACCCATGCGGGCGGGTTGCGGTCAACAAATACCGGGACTGAAATTATACACGCGCTTGAAACGGACGTATCGGATATACACGAGGTGCGACAATAAAATAACGAGACTTTTTGAATAAAAATTGTTTATATTAAAAATGTTATAATTTAATGATTATCACCTTCAAAGTACCTTCCCTCAGCATCAATACACCGTTGCATACGTCGCTGCCATTCTTGAAAACAGTGTTGCCAATTGCTTTCATTCAGCCCTTTTAGAAGTTCTGCCGTTTTCATTTTTACGTCATCAACTGTTTGAAAATGGGAAAAGAAATAAGAAGAAGTCACACGGAGCAAGGTCTGGCGAGTACGGGGGATGTTGAAGTACAGAAATTTTTTTTTCAGTTAAAAAACGTTGAATTGAAAATGCACTGTGAGCTGGAGCATTGTCTTGGTGAAGAACCCAGCAATTTTTCCATAGATCTGGTCGCTTCTTTCTGACACGTTCTCTTAATTTAATTAATACCTCTTTATAATAATATTGATTAATTAATTTTGTCGATTTTTTCAACGTTTTCGTTTGTTGAAGACGTGGTAGTACGTCCAGAATCCATATACTACACCGATTTCGCGACCGCAGCGTAGCATGATGTTTAATCGTGCTATTTATTTCACGACTTTATTCACAAATTTAACACTTCGGTGATAATAAATTTCTTAATTTTAATTAACGATCATTGATTAAAAAAAAACAAAAACGTTTCAATTTGTATGAAAAATTATTATACTGAAATCTGTTGAAAAACGAGAGGTTTGGACATAGCATTAAGAATTTTATATTTTGTATTTTCAATCAACAATGATATAATAAGTTCAGAACCGTACGTTTACGAAAATTAATATAGTCTAAAACAACAATAAAAAAAATATTGTAGTCGATATGAAAATTTGAGTAAATCGATTTTCACATATTTTCGTGCATTCAAATATTAATTGTTCTTAGCCGTTGATTTCACATACGCTAAAATTCCAAGGTATTTTATAATATAAATAATAATTATTTATTTATTGCTAACTCATTGATTATTTGGTTTGGAATATGTATAATTTTGGCGTGGAAGCGTTTGTAGTAGATGGCAGCAATTTCATTAACGGAAGGTAATTAAAAGTCGGAATTTTTAGGTGATATTTGAGACAAACCGGGGTACACCAGTGAATAGACGTTGATAAATTTTATATTACTTGAGAAAATAATTGATGAATACTACAGAACCAAAAAAAAAAAAAAAATGATTATTGTATTATACTATCGAAATACGGTTATGATAGCAGAAACCAAAAAAAAAAAAAAAAAAAAAAATATTGCAAAAAATGTGGTCTGTCGGGTGCGTATCGAACCGGGACACGTAAAGTTTGGGGCAGAAACGAAAACACATTGTAAGACCATCCGGACACCCGACCCGTGTAGGAAATAGCGCTTTTCGACGTATATAAACCAAAACTCGCCCATTACACGTGTACCTATAAACCTGATATTATTCGTATACCTACATACTCGACATTACCCGTGCATATTATTGTCCGCGTGAATGTATTGTATTTATCATAATTTCTTATTTTTTTTATTAATAATACATATATATTCCCCCCAAATAAAAACCAAGTAATCCATATAATACGCCGATTTCGCGACCGTAGCGTAGCATGTTTAATCGTGTTATTTATTTCACGACTTTATTCACAAATTTAACACTTCGGTGATAATAAATTTCTTAATTTCAATTAACGATCATTGATTAAAAAAAAACGAAATTGTTTCAATTTGTATGAAAAATTATTATACTGAAGTCTGTTGAAACGACGAGAGGTTTGGACATAGCATTAAAAATTTTGTATTTTGTGTTTTCAATCAACTATGATATATTAAGTTCAGAACCGTACGTTTATGAAAATTAATATTGTCTAAAACATTCAGTAGCATTTGTTTTGTTGAATAATACTATAGACATATAGTACTATGTGTTAATAATACACAAATTGAAACTATTTATTATGGAAAAATGCTTAAATGACAAAACAAATGATATTGTTATAATATAAATATTTTTATGATTGATATTTATTAGAAAATAATATAAATTAGAATTATTTATTTGTTGCAATATACTCGGTTATTCATTCTGTATTAAACAAAATTATCAAGATGTAGATTTTGTTATCAAGGTAATTATTTAATATAGTTTGTTTAAAGCTAATAAAGTTATATTACTTAAGAAAATAATTGATGAATAGTACAGAAGCGAAAAAAAAAAAAAACCAAGAGTATCTACACTGCATACAGATACATCGGTACATGCATATGTCTTGTTTCTACTGAATATATTTGACATAAGAATGTCGATGTCAATTTGGTATTAGATACGAGGAGACGAGTATTTAAACTGTAGGTAACTTTTTTAACACGTGCAAAATATAAACAAGTTTCAAAGACAGGAATTATTTTTATTGAGTATACATTTTTCTAAATTTTTAAATGGAAGACGCGGTGACACTAATCTTTCAGAGATAGGATCGAGAGGCAAAACGTAGCAAAACGAAGAACTTTGTTACTGAGCAGAATTTTATAACAAGTATTGCACACGCTCATATTACGAGAATCTATGTCTGGGTATTTTTCGAGCAAAAAATCTACGGCTTTCTGGGGAACGTGCTTCGTGTCTTTCTCGAACCAAAAGCGATCGCAAACACCGAATTTGTTTTGGATAAATTCGCGAAAATCGAATTCGTTATCAGCGACGGGAAATTCGTCAATGCAGACATTTCGCGGCGGTTCGGTTATCGGAATGACGATTTTGAGCTTGTTCTTTAAACGAGCGTCGCGGTAACATTCTCGGTGTCGGTCAAACGACAGCCCCCCCGGCCATAAGACATATACATATACAAAAAACGCACAATACAGTGTAAAATAATATATGTCGGGCGATTCCAATTACTACTATTAAATCGATTTAAACGATTTTAATATTAGTAGTATTATTAGTAAATATCCGGATCGGCGGTAATTTTGTAGCGCGACGGGCCGTTTTGCCCAGTAGACGAAAACTTACGTTATTGAAAATTGATTTCTGCTATTTTATCGGTCCAAAGCAATAACAGCAATAGCGGTTATAGGAAGACCCGGTCGCCACGCGTGAAAAACAATACGGTACGTTCGATGCGTTTTATCGTCACCGTTGCAAACAACAATAATACGATGGGTTTTTTTTCTTCTTCTTCTTCTTCTTCTAAAGTACTTACGTTTTTCAATTAAACTTTTATGTACGCGGTTTTTTTTTTTTTTTTTTAACGCTGGGTTGCGGTCAACAAATACCGGGACTAAAATTATACACGCGCTTAAAGCGGACGTATCGGATATATACGAGATGCGACAATAAAATAACGAGACTTTTTGAATAAAAATTGTTTATTTTAAAAATGTTATAATTTAATGATTATCACCTTCAAAGTACCTTCCTCAGCATCAATACACCGTTGCATACGCCGCTGCCATTTTTGAAAACAGTGTTGCCAATTGCTTTCTTTCAGCCCTTTTAGAAGTTCTGCCGTTTTCATTTTTACGTCATCAACTGTTTGAAAATGGGGAAAGAAATAACAAGAAGTCACAAGGAGCAAGGTCTGGCGAGTACGGAGGATGTTGAAGTACAGAAATTTTTTTTTCAGTTAAAAAACGTTGAATTGAAAATGCACTGTGAGCTGGAGCATTGTCTTGGTGAAGAACCCAGCCATTTTTCCATAGATCTGGTCGCTTCTTTCTGACACGTTCTCTTAATTTAATTAATACCTCTTTATAATAATATAATAGTAGGACGTCCAGAACGATCATCGTCTTCGACGTCCTCCCTTTCAAAAATTGTTTGTGCCATTCAAAAACACGAGCTCTTGATAAACATTCTTCACCATAAACTTCACATAACATACAAAACGATTCCACGGCAGTTTTTTTTAATTTAACAAGAAATTTAATGTTTACACATGTTGTTCGATTTTTATATCTAACATTTTTCGGCAGTATAGTCGAACTCGCACTAATAACAAGGCTACTAACGTATAAGAAAATGAATCGATGCCATCAGTGTTCATAGTACTTTTAGATAAGTGTTTTCTAATCATATTTCAATAATCGTTTTATAGATAACGTTAATAGTTTAGGTTTTATTCAAAAAGTCTCGTTATTTTATTGTCGCACCTCGTATATATACACAAATCAAACAAAAGTACAGATAACACTCAATCGCGTCGTTCAAGCCGCGTGTTAATGTTGTGCTTAAGTAATGAACCACGATTCGTCGAAGTCGTATACATTTGTTGTGTATGCCGTTTTGCCATGATCAAAAAAAAAAAAAAAATCGGATTGAAGTTTGCCGTCAAAGTTCGAAAGGACGAACGCAAAATGCCGCATATATAATGTATATTACTGATGGTGATGAAGCTTGGGTCTATGGTTGTGACATGAAAACCAAACGACTGTCATCACAAAGGAAATCAGTAACATCACAAAGATCCAAGACAAGTTTGTTCTAACGCGAAGACCACGCTGATTACCTTTTATCGTTATTTATTAAACATTTATTCCAATTGGTCAAACGGTTAATCAGACTCTCTACAAAGAAGTTTTAATTGAATTACGAGAAAGAATCCGAAAGAAATGTTCAGAGCAGTTCCATGGTTGTTGCACCGCGGTAACGCGCCTGCTCATTCTGCCTCGTCAATCCGTCAGTTTTTAGCTGATAAACAAATTCCAGTTGTACCTCACCAACCTTACTCGCCGGACTTTAGCTCCTTGTGATATTTTTTATATCCAAAAATTAAAACTGACCTCAGTGGACAACAATTTGATGCTATCGAAACGTAAATAAAAATAATGCGGTGTATCAACTCAAACAACTTAAAGCTGAAGACATCCAGCATTGCTTCAAAAAGTGGCAGGAGAGATAGGACAAGTGCATAACATCTGGCGGTTAATACTTTGATGGGGACTAATATTTAAAAAATAAATCCCGGTATTTTTTTTTATCACACCAGGTACGGTAGCAGGGTTAACTTAGGGGTATAATATGCGTTCAGGTTTGGCAGTAATAGCGCGCGCACTGTAATTGTAATTAATCTAGCCAAGTCACGACCGGGTCTTAGGGTGACTTCCCCTGATAGACGCATCGTCTGCGCTTAGACCCGGCCGTTGGGGACGGCATTCGCCTCCTCGCGGTGCAAGATGTTAAGTGGGTTAGTCGAGTTTCTCGGGCAATCGATAGCTATGAAATGCCAATTATTGTATTGTGACCGGTACCCTCTCTGACTTGACCACCGAGCTCTGCAGGGTGGCGATGACGGATTACAATGTTATACCCCGCCTGGATTATCGGAGGTCTTTGTGCGCGCTCGAGCAATGGACCGCGGGATGCCTCTCGGTACGCATTTGTAGTCAGGCGCGCACCTAGGATTTCTGTTCGGGGGATAGGGATGCATAAAAATTGTTCTATTTTCCTCACACATAAGTAAACAATTACCACTAATTTTTAAATTATCATTTTTTTTTTTTTTTTTTTTATTACAGTGAGTTCCGCTTAATGTGATGGCTGGTTTATAGAAACAACCGTTTATTTGAATGGAAAATGAAAATCCCAAACCAAATGTTAAAATTATTAGAATCATGTCTGACAATAATTGAATCATATTTATGATTTAACATTCGTATCGTTTTTGTGGTATTTCAAACTGATTAATTTATAAGACCAATTTTGTTTTCGACCTTGTCAGTGTGTGACAGTGTACCGTTGTAGGTCACGTCGTTCGGTTATCTTTGTACGACGTCTACTCGTGTTACTCGATTAGTTCGTAGTTTGTAGTTTGTACGTAGTTTGTGATCAAGCATCGCATGAAGAATTGCAGGAGCTAGAATCCATAGACACAAACTTTTAAAATTGGATTTTAATTTATCAAGATATACCTACTTTTGGAGCATTGTCTGGTAAAGATATAACTGATATGAAAACAAAACAAAAATCAAGAAGAAAATATCGATGGTGATGATGATGATGACGACGACGAGGAGGAGACCAACGTGGAAATCACTCAAAAAGAAACGTGTTTCTTTGTTTTGGAAATGTCAAAAGGAGCTGTTCACAAATATGCCGATAACGATACTCTTCAGTAGTTCCAAAAGTTACAATGTATCTCAACTCAAAAAAAAAAATATACCCAGACCTCATAATAATTCGTATAATAATCAACGCGTGTCATTCATATTTCCGGTCATACGCTTGTCGTAAAACAAAAAAAACCGAAAATCGGTTTGAACACAAATCGACGTAATAACATAGTCGACCGATTTTTCAATTGAATTGTGAATGTTTTATGAAAAAAAAAAAAAATAATAATAATAATAATGATAACTTAATAACACTACTACTACCACTACTACTACTCAGTGGCAGCTTTGGTTCTTTGCCCAGGGTGGGGAGGGAACAATATTTTTTTGTATTATATTGTAAACTTTTTGTACAATAATTTTTTTTCTGTGTAGGTTGGTCACACAGATTCGAGGTAGGATCCGATCCGTTTAAATTTTACAGCAATCCATTGTTCTAATCCGGAGTGTATCATCTGGTATTATATAATCTATGCTCTATTATCGATCGTCCATCAAATTTTTATATAATAATAACGTCAATATTTTTTTATTTTTTTTTAACACAAACTTATCATATTATTATTATATTGTTCGGCGGCCCGCCCAATATTATAGAAGTCGTGTGCGACGTGTGGCGAAATTGAAAATCGAAAACTTGATCACGGATAACTAATCTGCGATATTTTGACATTTTTTTTTTTCCCAGACCCAAATGCCAGACATGATCAATCGGAATGCCGACTTTCGACAAAGGCTAAGGCGGGCTGCACACTGAAGAAATTGGTTTAAGAAACCGATTTCATGAAACCAATTTCAAAAACTAGTGAGTTTTATGAAACTAATTTCATATTTGCGTACACTGGTGAAACAAATAAATGTATAGTTTCGACAATGTCGTCTGATGATGAGGATGTGTTAAATGTTGTATTGGTGGCTTCGTATCAAAAAAAAAAAAGGAAACGTAGGTATTGGATTAATCCAATATTTTAAAAGATAAACAGCATAGTAGCTATGTAGTTGCAAAGGAATTGACCGCCGATGAGGATAAATTCCGAAGTTTCTACAGAATGTCTCCAGTTGATTTTCGTCATTTAGTGCAGTTAGTTGGACCACATATAACAAAGAAACGTTTTCCCAGGCAAGTTGGACCTTATTGCTCTATTGCTGTAATCCTTGTTTATGTAATCGTATAAACAGTCGTATACTACGATTGCTTCTATTAATTTAGAATTAAAATCTCCAACTCCTTTCGGCATCGTATTAATTAATTTAATTTTTCCTAGCACTAAAGAAACAACTCAAGAACAACTATTCCGAACGGCGTACGTCGAGCTATTAAAATAGTAATATGGTAGATCGTCGCAAACGATATTTTGTGTAAAATAAAAAAAAAAAAAAAACAATGATAACATTGGTCAAAACGACAATAACGTTTCCGTTTACGGGATTTTATTACGGGGATTATTATGTCGTATATAAATCACTATTAAATTAATACGATAGTATTTACTATTGTTACTATGCTGTATAAACTACAGTGTATAATACTAAAATATGATAAATATAACATAAATAACATGAACATACAAAAATGATTATTATTATTATTTATTTATAATTTATACGAAACTTTATTGATGAAACGAAAATTAAAAGTTTCACGAAACCGTGGTTGCGCAATTATGAGAAATTTTTGTTTCACGAAACCCAGTGCGCGTATCTATTTGATTTTCAATTGAACGGTTTCACGAAACTAAAAGTTTCACGTTTCATGAAATTAGTTTTTTTTAAAACTAGTCTCTTCGGCGTACGGCCCGCCTAAAAGTCAGAATGAAGCAAATGCCTAAGTCGCCTCACCCCCATCCAAACGCGTTATTTGTTAAATATATATTAAAAAAAAAAAAAATCCATTATATAATAACTATAAAACACAATAATTATTAACGTTATTACGCTGAAAACGTAACGTGTTTCGAACGAAGTTTAAAGTCAAAAACTTTGATTTGAACCTATACAGGAAAATTGATAAAGTTTCAAATGGCCTAATAAAAATGTTATAGTACCGGGTAATCAATTACGTTGACGTTTTGGCGTAAAAAGAATAAATTGAATTGACCGTGTCGACTATAAAACAAGCTCGTTTGCATTGTTGCCGCGTGACCGGTGAAGTTTATTTTAGAGAGAATTCGCGGTAATAATATCGAAAACGACAAAAAAAAAAAATATCTCCAGAGAATTCACTTGACGGACAAAATATAACTGTACGAAAATCCGCCAACAAACAATTCGCGTAACAATTGGAGCAAAAATAACATTAAAAGGGTTAAACAAATATTATCATATTTTTTTAATTTTTTTTTTATCTTTAGATTTTGACCATATACCGAATTTGTTGAATACGATGTTAATTGATTGATTATTTCGCAGTAATAATAATGGTGTTTGTTTTTTTACTAACATATATTTTATTTGAACACATGGTATATTTTGTGTATGGATATTAATTTGACCGGGTCGCCCGATAAAAAAAAAAAAAAAAAGCCAAAAACTAGCGTACAGGGTGATTCGATAATCACTGATAATCGTATCACTGAACCGGCGGCATTTCCGACAGAGAACGGTCCACACGGACCCGAGACATCGAACATTGATGCAAAAATAGCGAAATCGAATTAAAATTCTCCGATACGAAAGTATTAATATTTTTCCGATCACATCCTGTACACTTCGAGCGCTTTCCATTAAAGGAGACGGAAAAAAAAAAACGGCCCATCACCGGCGTAGCCGGCAATATAATGCAAATTATTTATAACACAATTAACTGTACGTTTTTTTTTTTTTTTTTTTACATTTTCCATTACTGCGGTTGTCGAGGAAAAAGCCTGGGTAATTGATTAAATAACTATTATTATTATCGGATCTCGGAACTCTGGACGAGATTTTCAGGCTTTATTATGTTACTATAATTTTACTTGTAGAACGATAAAATATCTCATATTTTTTTACAGTGGATACCGGAACGAGTACTGAGATTGTTTGAACCCCTCGACGAACTTAGGGTTTTCCTTATGGAAGAGAATTATGATGGAGAACTTGTAAGTCTCTACATAGAATTGGCGACCGATGAAAACTCGTTGAAACGGTTGGCATATTTGGCGGATATTTTTGGTGCCCTTAACGTTCTTAACTAACTTTGCAAGGCAAAGACGTTCCATAATAAGCTTTTTGTGCAAGACATAGTTGATGCAATGATAATAAAGCTTCAACGACGGGCTCTAAAAGTAGAACAAGGTTCCTCCGACGTATTTCCGGTCCTACATGATTTTCTTGAAACCAACGAAGTCATACATTAATAAAAAAACAGCTACAACTATAAGAGATCATCTCAAATCGTTATCCTCCGACCTCGGGTTATTTTTAACTATTTATTTTTCTTAATAACATATTAATATTTTTTAATAACATTTTCACACTCATTTTAGGAACTACTTTCCTAAAATTTAAGAGGAGATCCAATAGATCAGAAATCCTTTCGGAGAAGATTACTTGAAAAAAAATTGAAAATATCAGCAAGTGAAGAAGATTCGTTTATTGAACTTTCATGTGATCAGACTCTAAAATCGTTTTTTTAAAGCACACAGTTTAGTGACATTCTGGTTGAATGTTCGGAAAGACTCCAGAAATCGTTAAATTTTCACTGAGAAACTTGATGGGCTTTTCGACAACTTATCTGTGTCTGAACATGCTTTTTCTACTTTAATTTGTTGTTTTTTTTTAAATAAATATAGGAATAAACTGAATGTTGAGAATGATTTATGATAAAAACTATCCAGTTTTACTACAGATATTGACTATCTCGTGGAGGACAAGCAATGTCAAAAATCACATTGTTGAACTGTTAAACAATTTAATGTCATATTTTTTAAACTAACTAACTCTTTAACTTGTGATTAAGTTGAATAAAGCGTTTATCTTAATAAACAATTGATTTTTTTTTAATTCTTTTATTTCTAATAACTGCCGTATATGTATATATATATATATATATATATATATATATAAATATGTGCTTATGTATATTGGTAAGCCTCAAAGATTTGTATACAAAATTGACGGTACGCACAATACTAAAAAGGTTAGGAACCGCCGAACTACATCAAATCCAAATGCATTTATTAAGTTAAAACGTATGGATAAAAAAAAAGGCATTATAGTGGGGCAGGGGTAAACGATCGCCCCTCTCTCGCTATGGCTACACCACTGCTGTCTATTAGACGAGGCGTAAAACAAACATATCGTATCGCCGAGAATCGCACGTTCGATATAATAAAAAATACGATCCTATTTTACCATTAATCTTAAAATTATAATAATATTTCAACGGCGCACGTGACCCCGAGCTTGTCGAGCTAAGGTCCGCGGTAGTGCCCGTTACAAACGGGCTGTTTGAATACGTGACGGACTGAGATTTATTTTTTTATTTTATTTTTTTTTCCTCGTGCCCGGCGTACAACGGCAATATGATAATATTTTTATTTTTTTTTTTTTGTACAATCTATACTAAAAAAAAAAAAAAGTATAATGTATGATTTTAAAAAATAAATGCAATGGCTTTGGGTGTCTCGAGGGAAGAAACCACATCCAGTGAGGGTACTACGGCGTGAATTTACATTTACTTGGGTATTAAGTATTCATAGTATGTTTACTTTATAAGGTCACGAGACCATTAACTCGCCTGAGTCTTCTGGGAGGATTTCCCGGGATGGAGGTAGATAGTAGCTTTTTGATATTGGGGATTAGTGTGATTTCGAAGACGAAACCTAAATTTTAAATAATACAGCTTGGCTGTATCAGTGACTTGAGGGATGTGAAGATCTGTATGAACAGTGTGGTTTGAAATATACGGAGGAGCGTTGGTTATAAGTCGGAGGATTTTCGATTGAAACACGTGTATTTTTTGTGTGTTTGAAATGTTTTTTTGCCGAGCCCCAGAGTTGAATATGATAATATACATTATAAATGATTGTACGATTTGAAATTATCTTACAATGGTAATAAAAGAAAAATACCAAAAAATAAAGATAACGAAATGAAAAGAAAACAAAAAAAAAAATCGTAATCGAAATTAATATTGCTCAATAAAGTATGACAATAATTGTACGCGATACGAGAAAATAATAATAATAATAATAATAAACGGAACAACAGGATATAATATCAAAACGAGAAATACGCAGTAAAAATCACCATTTTACACATAAACAAAATTAATTTTATTAAAAGGGTTTGTAAAAAAAGAAACGAGACAACACAGGTTTAATATGTGCGCCCGGAGTCCCGGACCCCATTCCAGATTGACTACAAAACAAAGATCATCATTTTATTTTTTTTTTTACGATATTTTCTGTGTACGAAAATTATTATTTTAAAATTCAAAATTAACTTGTACGCGGATCTATAGGAAACGCGCGTCGTTAAAATACTGTTAATGATTTTTTTTTTTTTTAGTATTATTTGCACGATATTTTATCCAGGACTGCGCATTTTGTGTAGAATCGCCACTTTGGCGCGGCCCTTTAGGGTATTGTTCAAACGAAATAATCGTTAATAGATATTAATTTCGTACGAATTTAATAATTGGTAATCGCATTGTCAAATCGGAATTGTCAACTTTGCGAGTCATATTTGAATCGTATTAATCGTATTTTTCGAGTGGTTTTCAAATATTTGTATAATAGTTTTCGCGTATTTTAGCAATCGATTAAAAATTTCCGATCGCGGAATTCGATGAAATTTAAAAAAAAATACAAACACAAAAACAGTAACGATATAATTATTTCCGTCCGCCGATTGTATCAATATAATAATTCCCGGGCGGAAATAATATTGCACACTCGAAAATTAAGTGCACGTTTTTTGGCGGGTCGTTGTCTGTGGGTCCGATGTAATTATACGAGGTGTGATCAAAAAGCACCCGGACTGTGTTAATAATATTTATTTATTTATTTATATCAATTAAGATAACGAAACCCCGGCAATTTATCATTCGATAAAGTAACTTTTTACGAGAATTTGAGCGTCGGTTTGAAATCGATAACAATATTTATATTTTTATTTTATGGAATTTTTTACGAAAACATGTTTCAGTCATGCGGAGATTTTCCTAATGGTAGCAATAGAAGAACAACGTGTGTGTGTGTGTGTGCGCGTAAAATTTTGTTTTAAATCGGGGAAAAGTTCTAGTGAAACTTTTGAATTTTTGCAGCAAGCTTTGGAGATGATGTTCTGTCTCGGGCGTGTTTTTAGTGGTTTAAACGGTTTATGGAAGGCTGACGACGATCCGTTAAGGATAACGAACTGGTAGACACCCTCGACCAGTAAAACAAATGAAACTGTTGCTCGTGTTCGTGAAATAATTCAAAATAATCGTCGATTGACTAGCAGAGAAGTTGCAGAACAAAATCGGAATATGGTCTTATGGTTCTTGCCGAGTAATATTAACCAAAGAATTTTTCGGGCACGAACCGAATTTGTTCCTCGTCTCTTAACCGACGAACAAAAACAAAATCGAAATACCATCTTCCCAAGAACGTTTTGAACGAGCAGAACCTGACAATAGACATTTAAAAAAATATTATAACGGGTGAGGAAACTGGTGGATTTACGGGTATGATGTCGAAATACCCTATTTTTCGTAATTTAAAAAAAATTTTTACGCACACACACGTTGTTCTTCTATTGTTTCCGTTACGAAAATCGCCGCATGACTGATACGTGATTTCGTAAAAATGCCATAAAATAATAATATAAATATTGTTATAGATTTCAAACCAACGCT
The DNA here is from genome assembly GCA_956483605.1 of Tuberolachnus salignus. Lineage (NCBI taxonomy): Eukaryota > Metazoa > Arthropoda > Insecta > Hemiptera > Aphididae > Tuberolachnus > Tuberolachnus salignus. The sequence continues at coordinate 12,573,682 of OY101431.1, forward strand.
CAAATTATCGTTAAGAGTCACTCTATCGAATGACATTGTCGGGGTTTCGTTATCTTTATCGGTATAAATATTATTAACACAGTCCGGGTATTTCTTGATCACACCTCGTATAGTAATAAACAGTAATAAACCGGCAAAAAAACCGAACCGATTGGTAAATAGGAATTATGGAAATATGGTAGTGCCCGGGGGTAAGACTTTTTATTACAATATAGGACGCGAAAAATCGTTGCTTTGAACCAAACAACAAAGCAAACTTTTTTTTTTTTTTTTTGCTTTATATTTAAATCGATAATAATGTTTTTTTTTTTTTTTTTAATTTTCCATTAAGGAATTATTTACGATTTTTCGCCATCGTTACGGATTTCGTTAAAATTTGAATTTGTATAAATAATAAATACAAAAAAATCATCGCTACAATACTGTTCAACTGTTTTTTTTTTTTTTACCAGTTACTTATAATAAACACGTTATTATTTTTTAGCTAACCTACGTGCTACGCATTTTTTATTTCGACCGGGTTGGGGCAATTAAGTATTTCGGGTTCTGAGCGTAGCTACGAACGTATCGAAATACTTTATTTTTATAACATGTGCTTTTTTTTCTATTATTTTTTTGTTCTTCTACCGTGCCCTAAACAATAACTTTTGGTCCGACAATCGTCGGTGGGTGGTGTTTTTTTTATTTAATTGGCACCTCGAGAAAGTAATTGTTTTATTTCCCTTGTACAGTTTCCTAATGCGGAAAACTCATATCCGATTATCTTTTGTAATCGAGTGAAAATTAATAATCGAATACCGGCGTCTTCTGTTATTCTATTGCGGTAAACATTCGTTTTGTTTTCATCGTTTTCACGGTGAAAAAATTTAAAAATGAAAAATTGGCTTGTTTCACGTCGTTTTCCTATCGATATTTCGTTGTGAATTTATTATTCACATTTTCGTTACGTTAAACGCTCGAAGGCCCGGGCCTTTATACATAAAATATGTTAGTAAATTAGGTTTTTTTTTTTTTTTATTATTATTTTTCGTTCCCCTTACAACGTTGTATTTAACCGTAGACAGGTCAGCTTCCGCGTCGTTATTATTGGGGGGTGGTGGTAGTTATGTATTTATTTATTATTATTATTATTATTTTTATTTTTTTTTCATTTGTTCACAGGTCACGGGAACGGGATTGACTAACTAATATTTTCATTATATTATTTACAAACCGCTTCGCCGGGAATAACGCTCAATGCGGACGGCCCGCATGCACATTAATAAATAATGCACCCGATGGGGGGGGGGGGGTTTTGTCAGTTTATTACTATATAATTAAATCGGACCGACAGACTTCGCAAACAACCCGGCCGGCAAACGTGCACTTAATTTTCGAGTGCGCAACATTATTTGCCCGGCCGGTATTATCGATACGGCCGGTCGTCGGCGGGAATAATTCGCGCGTAGCTTTTATTTACCGTGTTTGCGTTATTTATTTTTATTGAATTTCATCGTATCCCGTTGCCCCCGCGTATCCGGATGAACGCATTACGTTTGTTTTAACCGGTCGCTAAAACACGCGCAAACTATTATCCGAAAACCGTCCGGACAACACGTAATGATATACGATTCGAAAAACAACTCGCAATGTTTGCGAATTCCGATTTGACGATTTTTGTCGGAATCCAGACAAAACCCTACAGGGCGGCGCCGAAGTGGCGAGGTCTACGAGCGTTTCGCGGTTCCGATTAACAAAAAAAAACAATATCTGTGCAGGTCTTGGCAAACATGATGATTTTTTTTTTTTTTTTTTTTTTTATCGTTTCACTTTAGTAAATACAGAAAAAATTGCTAGATACATACAAATCATACAAATCCGTCAATAGTATTTTAACGACGACGCGTGTTTTTACCGTCGGTCCGCATACAAATAACCGATTCGAAAATAACACTGAACAAACAAGCGTTTTTTTTTTTTTTTTTAATTTCGGAAACGCAATAGTACGGGAAAGTTGTAGTTTAGTATCCTAAATCAGGAAAAACTGAAATATTTAAAAACTTCAGGAAAAAAATTGTTAAATTAATGTATTAAAAATTGTACAGTATATTATATTTTAAGCATTCTCAGAGACATTTTGTCATTGTTTTAAATTATTCTTTGCGATCGAATGACGGCATTGCTGATCATGAGAGCAACGTTGTCTTTATAAATCCGTCTCTGTTTTCTTCTCCAAGTGCTTTTTTGAGATGACTCCCGTAACTAGAGTCACGGATTCTATTCACTCTTTGAATTTCCGCCGTCTTGCTTTTAGTGCCCCCCGAAAGGCTAGCTCCCTTACACGGAACCTTCGGTTATTTTGGCAAACTTTTGATTTCATACACTGTACAATTTGAAATATATTAATATATTATAATTACTCTGAAGTTTTCAACTATTTCAGTTTTTGACTATATTTTCGAAACTTTAAGCGCGAACTTATGATACGCACGTTTTTAATTATTTTCTCCTGATTTAGGACACTAAACTATAACATTCCGCGCTATTGCCTATCCGAAATTAAACGAAAAAAATCGTTTTACTCGACACACCCCGCCGCACAATAATCCAAAAATCGATATGTACGAGGTCGGGTCAAAAAGTACCAGGACAAATGTTATTACGGCTCATCTACACACGATAACGATTCAAATTGTGAATAGATGTATTCCCCGCGAACAAGCGGATATTTTAAACAAAACCCAAAGGCGCTATTTCGTCTCAGTTTTTTTTTTTATTACACGTGTTAAATCCAGTCAGTTTTTTTCGTTGGCCGTTTTCGACATGTCCGAAATTAACGAACAACGCGTGTGCATCAAGTTTTGCTTGAGACATGGTAATAATGATGAAACGGAAACGTACGGAAATGATTAAAACCGCTTTTGGGGGTGATTCATTAAGTGGTTCCGTGTTTTTCGAGTGTTTTAAACGTTTGAACGATGCAGACGGCGGGCAACTGAAGACGGTCCTAGAAGACCGTCTACGTCATTCAGAACCAATGGTGTGGCGACAATTTGTGGGGAAAAAGAAGGCGAAATGGCCGCCGATTAACCGTTCGTGAGTTAACAAAGCCAATCTCAATTCAGGCTTGTCGTGTAATTTTACAGGAAAATGTACAGACGAATATAGGGTCGCGTTGCCAAATTCGTTCCGCGATTGTTCACCACGACATTGCACCGGCACATTTAGCGCTGTCGATTCGTGAATTCTTGGTCGATAAAAAAATTGCAGTGGTCCCGCGGACACTCCCTATTCTCCAAATTCGGATCATTTTTTTTCTATTCCCAAGACTAAAATCTGCGCTCTACGGACGCGGCAACAGGACACATAGTTTTAACTTTGGAAAAGTTTCAAAGGAAAAATGGCAAACGTCGCCGGGATCACTGCATATCGTCCGGAAGTGAGTATTTCAAAGGGGATATCTTTATATAGTACGTAACTTCACTTTTGTTAGTATTAAAATTATAAAATCCCGGCGCTTTTTGTACCGACCCCGTAAATCTGTTTATGAAATTCGTCTAGCGGACATCCGGACGGCGGCGGCGGTGGCGGTGATGACGTCATGCCCGCCGCCGGGCCGTCCGTCCCGCGAGAATTAAATTGAGTGCGTCGCCCGCACCCCCGGGCCCGGGCACGCGTCCGGCACGCGGACAGCACAATTGCCGGGCGCTGGGGTTTACCGGAAAAATAATATCGTTTTACCCCGTTTCTACGGGTCCGACGTCGCGAAATGGATAATTTTTTTCACAAGGGGGTTTTTGTACTTGGACGAAACAATACGAGATATAATATACGAGTCGTACGGCCGCGGACGGACGGACGGACAGGGTACACGGCGCCGTCGGCTTGGGTGTCCGCGTCTCGGCCGGGCGGGAAGTATTATAGGAGGTTCGATTTATTATACCGGACGCGGGCCGTCCGGTCGGCGTCGGTCTTCCGTAATTGATGACGGCGTACGTGCGTGTTTACTGCCGCCGGACTTAACCGGCCGCCGGGTGACGGTACGGGGCGTTTTTCCATTTTCCCGGGCGTATGGTTTTACAGCGGCGGTGGAACGTGCACGGTCCGCCTAAATAAAACGCTTCCCACGATTCGGTCGCGTTTTCTTGTTGGACGTTTACCGATCGGCCCGCCACGCCTCGAACCGTGGTAGCCGATTACGCTGACGATAAAGTCATTAGTGTCGATTAGTGAAAATCCGGTAACCGCTTCATCGAACCTGCGACTTCACCTAATGACTAACCGGTACGACAAATGGCGTATCAAAATAAACCAAAACAAATCTAATCGCACTACGTTTACTCTCAAGGAGGGCGTATGTTACCAACTGTTACACTGAACAACATCGCAATTCCAATTGGTCGGACACAGTTAAATACCTGGCACTCGATCTCGATAAGCGTCTAACATGGAAAAATCATTTACGGACCAAAAGACTGACTCTCAATGCCCTTATGCGTATGCTCAGTCCTCTAATGTTGAGAAATAATAATACTAATTCAATAGTCAAACTTTTAATTTACAAGAACCTCCTGATACCTATTTGGACTTATGGCATACAGCTCTGGGGTTCAGCAAAAAAAAAATCCAATATCAATAAAATCCAAGTGTTCCAGAACCTAGCTTTTCGTCGACTCTCCAATGCATCCGCCGTACGTATCAAACCTAACATTTCATAACGATTTCCACATGAAAACCATCATTGAAGAAGCACAATTCTTTTATGTGCGCTTCCGTATGCGACTTCTATCCCACCAAAATCCATTTATTAAAAACCTCTCCTCTCTAACTCTCCCAGGAAATCCTAGGCGTAGGCTAAAAAGGAAATGGTGTCGTGACCTCATACAAGTTCCAATTTAAAATATACATCTATATAAATATATATAGAATTCCAATCAGTAACAATCAAAAAAAATAATAATAAATAATTCACGTTAAGTGTTGCCAGTGGGCGGCTTCTTATTCAATTTTTCACGTTCTGTCTTCTCTTAGCGCATAAGCTTATTGTGCATTATTTGTATAGATTGTTTATTTCTAATTAATAATAATAAAAGGACATTTGCCGGAATGTTTTTTTACGATCGTCGGTCTTTGGCCCATTTCCGGACGGCCTGGTCCGCGTCTCGATGGTGCGGCCACATTGTGTTCTCGTGTCGGATGGTCCATTGACTTCCGTGTACGGTAGACGAGGTTGATTGACTGATTAGCCCCGACTGTTGGCCAATATCTTTATTAGACAAACCTCTTTCTCTAAACGTTCAGTTTTTTTCACTTTTTCCACCGATAGACAAACACCGGCATGTCCAAACGAACAGATTGGAAAACACCGACAGAAATAGTGAGACACACATTGTGTCCCGCGTACCGCGATATATGTACTACAGATTGCCAAACTGATTACCTCACATCGTACGTAATCCAATTTTTTATCATAGGCGAACGATAAGACAAAATGACACCGTAGTAAGCGGATTTGACAAATATAATATAGCCGGATACCCGGTCGCCACATCACGAAAACGACCAAACGTATGCGCTTGACATTTGGAACAGGGGTTCCTGCAGTGTTCTGGACGTGTAATAATGAAGCGCTCAAAAAGAATTTCGATTTTAAGTGGATTAATTAAGAGGTAATAATAATATGCGAACGCATATTCCGTTTAAACCGCTGAATGTATTTCGATCGAATTCGGCAAAGTTGCATTCCGAGGAAGAACCATTGGCTACATTTCCTACCGAAACGCAGCCCCTTTATGGTTGGCCGACACGGGGATTTGGAATTTCCGAATATTTTATTGTTGATTAGAGTCAATTTGACGACGCCGATAAAAAAAAATGATTGTAAATAGCTAACAAAAGCTACTAAAAGCTAATACTAAAAGCTTGGCGACCGTAATGTATATTTGTTAACAAATATACTGAAATATCAACTGGTTGTGATAATTTCTGATAGAGAACGTTTTTGATATGACTCGTAAGCGTAAATCTGATCTAGAGCATAGCTCTAGCCGTGCTCGAGCCGCGGATATTAACGAGAACTCGAGAATCCGAAGAGCAGACTTCGTTTTGACCGTTTGGCCAAATGTACATACAATTTTGAAAATTAAATAAAAATGTTCATAATATTAAAAAAAATGAAAAAAAAAATTATCAAAATGTTCTTTTCGTTCAATACTGGCACGGGCACAGCTGTGCGGGACAGCTAGTATATACATGCTTCATTCAGTTGTTCGCGTACACGAAAACATTAAAAAAAAATCAATAGTTTTTTTATAAAGCTAACGTTATTATCAAATTCCATAGTTGAATAGTACTCTTTTGCTCGCACTTCACTTATCGCGTTACGTTTTTAATCCGGATCTAAGCGTCTAAATCTAAACTCTCGTTTTCGATTGCTCAAAACATTCCATTAACAATAACATACACACTAACTTAAACACAAAACTACTCATCTATAAATCCCTAATCAAGCCAGTTTGGACATATGGTATCCAGTTATGGGGTAATGCCAAAAAATCGAACCTAAATAGAATACAAACCTTCCAAAATTCCAAAGCTTCCTCAGGAAACTACACAATGCTCCACCTTATGTCTCGAACCGTCACTATCCATACTGACTTAAAAATGAAAACGGTCCATGAAGAGATAAAGTACTTCTTTATATTATTATAAATTATCTATAAACTTTATATATTATTTAATGTATATATTATCTATATATTAGAAGAAGCAAAAGCGCATTATAAACGCTTTCATAACAGTCTGTCCTCTAACAACAACCCATTAATACGCGATCTTGCAGTCCCGACCATTCCTGGCAATTCACCTAGACGTCTCAAACGCAGCTGGTGCCGTGACCTTCTTGATCACCCCCCTCCATATAAATTCAGATAATAATAATAACAATATAAAATAAAAATAGATTCTCTTTAAAGGAAAATTAAAAAATAAATATAAATTAATAGTGAGTGTCATTAGTGGATGGCTTCTCATATCACGTGTGTCATGTAAATATATGTATTTATGTTAGTTCTCTATTTTTAGATATATTAATGTATAATGCGTATATGTATTTTTTTTTACCCTTATCACATATACTTATTGTGCCTATTAGGTATAGATTGTTTATTCCAAATAAAGAAAAGAAAAAAATTAAAAATCCGGACCGTTGTCGGGCTATTATTTTATAATATTGTAATTTATACTTTGATCGTAATATCGTGTATTATCGTGTATTATCGTGTATCCCGTCTAATCGTCGTGATTGCCGCGTAAATTATATTTATTTTCATCGTTTTGTCGCCATTCAATATCGAGGGTACTGTAGTGAACCGGACTGGATAGTACCACTCAAAACTATGGGCGAAGCCACCGGTTGACTGACGGCTTCCCAAGCGGATGTTGAATGGAAGAAAAAGGTTTGGAGACAATAAAGAAACACTTATAAACGATAAAGTTACTTTGTTGACCGAGACTGGGCAACACACACGTGGTTCACACAAATGTAAGGTATGATACCAACGGTCTGCCCATAGTCATCGAGTCGACACTAAGTCTAAACTGAGTCTAAAAAAATTATGGAAACCCATATCCGTATATATAGCCAACTCGATAGTAAAAGCTAACGAAAGTAGAAATCGCTTACTTAAAGCACTTAAAACTACCATCTAAATAATCGTAATTCTTAATCATAGACAATTTATATATTTAAGCGCGTAGTAACCATAAAAACAGTTCGACCAATATACTATGCACACACCGTGCACAAAGTAGTGATCGCGGTTTAACCCGATTACTACGGTACCCATTCGTATAGATCATCGCGTGATCGTATCGTATCGTTTTTATTTTACCGAATGCATTTTACGAACTGTTTCAATATTGATCCGCACGCAACGGCAAGCGATCACCGAGTGTGCCCAAGGTTAGAAGTCGAAGTTGACGTGTTCAGTTCAATCGAAAATATATTAACTTTATTTTAAAACAAATTAAATCTGTAATTTAGCCAATACAATGATCACGTACGCGATTATATTTTAGACATGAGTCGCGCGAAAAAAGTAGCCGCCTCCCCCACACACTTCGTACGGGGATTTCTTTAATTTTGATTTGAATTTATTTATTGATTCAAGTCACACGACACCATTTCCTCTTTAGCCTGCGAGGAGGCTGCCGGAATTTAGCGCTGATATTAAGGGATTTGGATGGTTTGTACGGTGCTTTTGCAGCTTCTTCTACTGTATTTATTTAAAAATAAGTATGAAGGGTGTGATTTGAGGTAAAAAAAAATGGGACATTTGTAATTACACGAAGAGATATGGATTGGAAAATTTGAATTTTATATATAATTGATTTTTTGGCTGGCCCTCCCCCACCCATATTTGGAAGCCGCGTGTCCAAATAAGCATCGATAGAGCTTTATAAATGAGTTGTTTAGTTTTTATGCCGAGATTAGAATATTTACCGAGTAAGTAACAAAACCGATTTCCCCCTAGAGTTGAGAAGGATTCGTTTACTTTTTATATGATCTGCTCCGGTAAGACGTTGGTCAAGTATGAAGCCTAGGTAGCGAGATCATGTGAATATTGGCTAATTAGGATGGCTGGTGGAACTGTTTCCCGTTTTAACGCGTTGATTTCTCGTGATTAATTTTTATTTTCCGTTTATTGCACCAGGAATAGATTATTTTGTCGTGGGCAAAATCCGCAACGTAAGCGAGAGGGGTCGTATACGTTGATCGGCCGAGTATAGATTGAACGGATTAATCGAAATAAAACAAAAGAAAATAATTCCAATGCGCGAGCGAAAAGCTCGCACGTCAGCGACGGTGTTAAAAAAAAAAAAAGTAAAAAAAATAACGTCACCAACGACGGGACACAAACAGACCGGAAAGTCAATCGGTAGGTACCCGTATATACGTATACGTTAACACCGGCGAGTAAAAAAAAAAAAAAAAAAAAAACCGCGTACATAAAAGTTTAATTGAAAAACGTAAGTACTTTAGAAGAAGAAGAAGAAAAAAAAACCCATCGTATTATTGTTGTTTGCAACGGTGACGATAAAACGCATCGAACGTACCGTATTGTTTTTCACGCGTGGCGACCGGGTCATCCTATAACCGCTATTGCTGTTATTGCTTTGGACCGATAAAATAGCAGAAAACAATTTTCAATAACGTAAGTTTTCGTCTACTGGGCAAAACGGCCCGTCGCGCTACAAAATTGCCGCCGATCCGGATTTTTACTAATAATACTACTAATATTAAAATCGTCTAAATCGATTTAATAGTAGTAATTGGAATCGCCCGACATATATTATTTTACACTGTATTGTGCGTTTTTTGTATATGTATATGTCATATGGCCGGGGGGGCTGTCGTTTGTCCGACACCGAGAATGTTACCGCGACGCTCGTTTAAAGAACAAGCTCAAAATCGTCATTCCGATAACCGAACCGCCGCGAAATGTCTGCATTGACGAATTTCCCGCCGCTGATAACGAATTCGATTTTCGCGAATTTATCCAAAACAAATTCGGTGTTTGCGATCGCTTTTGGTTCGAGAAAGACACGAAGCACGTTCCCCAGAAAGCCGTAGATTTTTTGCTCGAAAAATACCCAGACATAGATTATCGTAATATGAGCGTGTGCAATACTTGTTATAAAATTCTGCTCAGTAACAAAGTGCCCCGTTTTGCTACGATTAACCGTTTTTGTTATCCTCCATTTCCGTCTGATTTACCGCCTCTCGATCCTATCTCTGAACGATTAGTGTCACCGAGTCTTCCATTTAAAAATTTAGAAAAATGTATACTCAATAAAAATAATTCCTGTCTTTGAAACTTGTTTATTTTTTGCACGTGTTAAAAAAGTTACCTACAGTTTAAATCCTCGTCTCCTCGTATTTAATACCAAATTGACATCGACATTCTTATGTCAAATATATTCAGTAGAAACAAGACATATACAGTAGAACTCCAATTATCCGGACTAATTAATGTCAAGGGTGGTCCGGATAAGCAAATATCCGGATGATTGACATATGATATATCAAAAGTAATATACACACGTAACCATAAACAAATATGTAATTTTATTAGATATTCAACTGAAACAAAATAAGCTTTAATTAAAGTACATACGTGACATAATTTAAAGCCAAAAAAAAAGCTGACTTGGCACATAATTTATTTTATTTTGAAAAGTGATGATATTTTAGTTTGCTTCATAGTTGACTTTCTCTTTAGAGCAGCTAGGTCTCTCAATCTTCTTAATTGCAACAATTGAGTGGTGTTTGATTCTTCTTGTTTCTCAAACCATTTAAACGCCAAATCCAATGCATCAAAAGCTTCAGAATGAGACGGCCCATTTTCACCTACAGTCAAATCGTCAGTTTCATTTTCCTCTTCTTCAGTTTCATCTTCTTCAAATAAGTTACGAACTATTTCATCATCCGAAAGTATTTGATATCCATGATCATTTGTATACATAAGCAACCACTCACTTATATTCTCTTCATCACAATCGCTAAATACGTGAACTTGGCTTATACACTCTTGTATTTCAGCTATTTCAACATTTGGTTAGGTTAGGTTAGCGTATTTTTCTCGTCCGGTTAATTGAACATCCGGATGATTGGCGTTCGGATAATTGGAGTTCTACTGTACATGTACCGATGTATCTGTATGCAGTGTAGATACTCATAGTTTTTTTTTTCCTCCCTTCTGTACTATTCATCAATAAATTTCTTAAGTTATATAACTTTATTAACTTTAAACAAACTATATTAAATAATTACCTTGATAACAAAATTTACATCTTGATAATTTTGTTTAATACAGAATGAATAACCGAGTATATTGCAACAAATAAACAATTCTAATTTATATTATTTTCTAATAAATATCAATCATAAAAATATTTATATTATAACAATATCATTTGTTTTGTCATTTCAGCATTTTTCCATAATAAATAGCTTCAATTTGTGTATTATTAACACATCATACTATATGTCTATAGTATTATTCAACAAAATAAATGCTACTGAATGTTTTAGACAATATTAATTTTCATAAACGTACGGTTTTGAACTTAACATATCATAGTTGATTGAAAATACAAAATACAAAATTTTTAATGCTATGTCCAAACCTCTCGTCGTTTCAACAGACTTCAGTATAATAATTTTTCATACAAATTGAAACAATTTCGTTTTTTTTTAATCAATGATCGTTAATTAAAATTAAGAAATTTATTATCACCGAAGTGTTAAATTTGTGAATAAAGTCGTGAAATAAATAACACGATTAAACATGCTACAATACGGTCGCGAAATCGGCGTAGTATATGGATTACTTGGTTTTTTTTGGGGGGAATATATATGTATTAATAATAAAAAAAAAATAATGAAATCATGATAAATTCAATACATACACGTGGACAATAATATGCACGGTAATGTCGAGTATGTAGGTATACGGATAATATCAGGTGTATAGGTACACGTGTAATGGGCGAGTTTTGGTTTATATACGTCGAAAAGCGCTATTTCCTTCACGGGTCGGGTGTCCGGATGGTCTTATAATGTGTTTTCGTTTCTGCCCCAAACTTTACGTGTCCCGGTTCGATACGCACCCGACGGACCACATTTTTTGCAATATTTTTTTTTTTTTTTTGGTTTCTGCTATCATAACCGTATTTCGATAGTATAATACAATAATCATTTTTTTTTTTTTTTTGGTTCTGTAGTATTCATCAATTATTTTCTCAAGTAATTTAACATTTCTCAACGTCTATTCACTGGTGTACCCCGGTTTGTCTCAAATGTCACCTTAAATTCCGACCTTAAATTACCTTCCGTCAATGAAATTGCTGCCAACTACTACAAACGCTTCCACGCCAAAATTATACATATCCAAACCAAATAATCAATGAGTTAGCAATAAATAAATTATTATTTATCTTATAAAATACCTTGGAATTTTAGCGTATGTGGAATCAACGGCTAAGAACAATTAATATTTGAATACACGAAAATATGTGAATATCGATTTACTCAAATTTTCATATAGACTACAATATTTTTTTTATTGTTGTTTTAGACAATATTAATTTTCATAAACGTACGGTTCTGAACTTAATATATCATAGTTGATTGAAAATACAAAATACAGAATTTTTAATGTTATGTCCAAACCTCTCGTCGTTTCAACAGACTTCAGTATAATAGTTTTTCATACAAATTGAAACGTTTTTGTTTTTTTTTAATCAATGATCGTTAAATAAAATGAAGAAATTTATTATCACCGAAGTGTTAAATTTGTGAATAACGTCGTGAAATTAATAGTACAATTAAACATCATGCTATGCTGCGGTCGCGAATTCGGCGTAGTATATGGATTACTCGGTTTTTTTTGAGGGAATATATATGTATTATTAATAAAAAAAATAATGAAATCATGTTAAATTCAATACATACACGCGGACAATATTATGCACGGGTAATGTCGAGTATGTAGGTATACGGATAATATCAGGTTTATAGTTACACGTGTAATGGCGAGTTTTGGTTTATGTACGTGGAAAAGCGCTATTTCCTTCACGGGTCGGGTGTCCAGGATGGTCTTAATATGTGTTTTCGTTTCAGCCCCAAACTTTACGTGCCCGGTTCGATACGCACCCGACAGACCACATTTTTTGCAATATTTTTTTTTTTTTTGTTCTGTAGTATTCATCAATTATTTTCTCAAGTAATATAACATTTCTCAACGTCTATTCACTGGTGCACCCGGGTTTGTCTCAAATTCCACCTTAAATTCTGACCTCAAATTACCTTCCGTCAATGAAATTGCTGCCATCTACTACAAACGCTTCCACGCCAAAATTATACATATTCCAAACCAAATAATCAATGAGTTAGCTATAAATAAATAATTGTTATTTGTATTATAAAATACCTTGGAATTTAGTGTATGTGAAACCAACGGCTAAGAACAATTAATATTTGAATACACGAAAATATGTGAAAATCGATTTACTCAAATTTTCATATAGACTAAATATTTTTTTTATTGTTGTTTTAGACAATTTTAATTTTCATAAACGTATGGTTCTGAACTTAATATATCATATTTGATTGAAAATATATAATACAAAATTTTTTATGTTGTGTCCAATCCTTTTGTCGTTTCAACAGACTTCCCTATAATAATTTGCGATATAAATTGCAACGTCTTTGTTTTCTTTGTTTTTTTTTTTTTTGTAGTTTTTAACCCATATTTTCGTTATCGTTTCCGCGAATCATTTTTATCGAAGTTGTTTAGAGGTAATATGTATTTAAAGACGAAAACTTTCGATAAAAAAAAAAAAATATCGGGCCTATAGATTAACTGAACCTCTCCCCCTCCCACCAGGGTAATCCGAAAGAAATCGCTACATTTTGGTATCTGTCCCCCGTCCCTGTTCACGGGCAACGTTTTCGTAAAGTATGGTAGAAATAATACAAATACTAATTTAAAACGCTTTAGAGACGTATCCGAGTATCCGTGTATATTTTTTATAATATATAAGACTAAATAGTATAATAGTACAGTCGCAGTTTTTTTTTTTTTTTTTTTATTATTATTTATTTCCCCGGGTAAAAAAATCAATACCCACACGACACGTGCCACAGCCACCGCAGACGTGGATCAACGTATCCATATATTTACATAATATTTTTTGAATGCGACGACAAAACGTCACGAATTTCGAAACGACCAATCGATTCTAATCTACTGAATTCTAAATCTGTTTCGGCGTACCTACCGTTTTGACTATACGGAAAAAAAAACCGGACAAATTCGTTGCGTTTCCGGGTGTGAAACAATATTCGAACCGCCACCAGAAATTTTTTTTAAACATATTAAATATCACCCGATTATAAACGGTATTTCGACGACGTTTCACAGAGTCGGCCCCAAAACCAGTGGTTACCGACCATTTTTTTTATCTACGTTCCCCAGTGTAGGTTTTCAAAAATTTCAGCATTCCCTCCCCTCCAATCAGTATATTGAACAGAATCGATGACTTTTTTTTTTTTTTTGGTATACTATAAAAAATAAACTACACTATAGATTACATATAGACAAATTTTATTTTTTTTTTATTGATAATAATAATAATTGAAAAATAAAAAATATTATAACGAAATCGTTTTTTGTTCCCCCCCCCCCCGTTTGTGTTAAAATTTTTTTTTTTTTTTTTAACTAAATTTTATATTACGCAATCTGTTACAATATTTTGAACAATAAGCATTTGTGATAAAGATAAGACAGACAGACAGAGTAGACAGAAGGAAGTGGCCTCCCAGCGGAGGTACTTCAGCGTGATTTTTAGCGTGATAATTATACATAGAGAAGAATAAGAGTAAGATAGAAAACATAGTAGTTATAAGTAGTAGAGTGTATTATAGATAGATAGATAAAGTTATAGTAAACATATTAGATAAGCAGGTCACGACACCATTTTCTTTTAAGTCTTTTGTGGGGATTTCCTGGAATTGTTGCAGAGTTGAGGGATAAAGGGATTGGAATGATTTGTTAATTTGCTGTTAAATCGTTTATAGTGGAGCTTGGCTAGCTCAGTGACGGGGTGGGTAAGTTGATGTCGGAATGAAGGGTATTATTTGAAACACAAAAAGGAGCTTTAGAGATGACGCGAGGGACTTTGGATTGAAATCTTTGTATACGGTTAATATTTGATACTTTGACTGAGTCCCAAAGCTGCAAACCGTAGGACCAAATGGGTCTGAGTAGTAGTTTGTACAGCAATAATTTAGTAGGTAGTTTAATATTTAGAGAAGTTAGGAACGGACGAAGAAAGCGAAAACGATCGTTCAGTGTTCGAACTGTATTTTTAATGTGAGCTGAACCAGGCAAGTCGACGATCAATGTTGACCCCAACGTAGCGTACACATTGGGCAGTAGGAAGCGGTTGGTTGTTAAGAACGAGGGTCTGGCCATACTCTGTGTTCAAATAAAAATAATTTAATAAATACAAATTTGTGACCCGTGCAATACGAGTCGTGGACATTTCAACCGGAAGTACCTAACGTAACGAAGAACCGTGGAAACTTTGCAACTTTGAACTCGAGTCGTACTGGCGAACGGTTCAAATCGATCCGGCGACGGCGGGCTTACGAGTGCGATGCGAAAAATCCGGATTTGCCGAAGTTCGAGATTCCGAATTTTCGGATTCCGTTAATTGAAATCCGGCGTTTAATTGTAAATCCGGATTTTAATTTTAAAATTGTGGTTTTTTTACTTTTAAATTAATTTCTCGTAACACGTGTCTAATTGTTAAGGGTTAGGTGTAAAAATGTGTAAATATGCATTAAATACGTTTTTACAATTCGAAACGTATCGCGTAGAGACATTTATTTTTTTTTAAAAAGAAGTAAAAAAAAAAAAAATAAAATCATACATATTTACACATTAATTTATGTAATATTTTACTAGCTGTAAAGGTCGTTTTACTGATAAAAATTCAAAAAATTTCGCATTTTGAAATTCGAAACATGAATTTTCGGATTTTGAAATCCGGATTTATTCGGATAATCCGTATTTATGTATGTCGCATAACTTGTTATTTTTTTTTTTTTTTTTTTTTTAAGTACGAAATAACTTACCGGGCGTTACGTAAACGTCTATGAATATTATTTAATATGCAACGTCTACGTTATTATAGAATCGATTCCGGACGAAGCCGGGAAAGACGACGCCGTGGCGTTATTATTATTATTATTTTGTCACATTTCAAGAATATTATATTAAAAAAAAA
Source organism: Tuberolachnus salignus (assembly GCA_956483605.1). Taxonomy (NCBI): domain Eukaryota; kingdom Metazoa; phylum Arthropoda; class Insecta; order Hemiptera; family Aphididae; genus Tuberolachnus; species Tuberolachnus salignus. The sequence goes on from OY101431.1 coordinate 12,589,519, forward strand.
AAAAAAAAAAAAAAAAAAAAACACTATCCTGCAGGCGGCCGCCAGACGCGGGATTTAAAATATATTGGACGACGTGTCTACCGCGAATACAATTTAATAGGGTTTACATTTTTCCGCCGTCATGGGAGGGCGGAAAAAAAAAAAAAAAACCGTATAGGCGCGGCGCGGACGGATCGAACCGCTGGGAAATATATATGGCGTAAAAAATGCCATCATAGACGGACAGTGTAAAACGTCTACCGGCCGGGTAATTATTTCCCCGCCGGCAACGCCCGGCACCGTCATTGCGGGTAGGCGAACGTTTTCCACAGAATCGCTGCAAGGGCCGGGCCGTTGTATCGAAACGTCTTGCCGATTATAAAAAAGAAAAAAAAAAAAAAGTCGATTTCGGCGCTTGCTAAAATCATCTTCCCGCGGATAAATCCTACGAGCACCGTTTATTTTTAGACGTCCTGTACATCATGTACATATATATATATATACGAGGTGTGGCTAATAAACAACGAGATTTTCTCTGTAAAAACTTTTTATTTATATTTTTTAATGGTTTAACATTTTTTCCCTTCTATATACTCCCCTCCATGTTTGACACATCGCTCCATTCTAATTTTCCATTGGTTGAAACAGTGTTGGAAATCCTTTTCTTGCAATGTCTTTAACACCTCTGTCGCTTTTGTTTTTACAGCTTCAACTGACTCAAAATGTGTGCCCTTTAACGCACTTTTTAATTTAGGGAAAAAGCCAAAAGTCGCATGGAGCGAGATCTGGCGAATATGGGGGTGTTGAAGCACTGGAGTTCGATTTTTAGATAGAAATCGCTTTACAGATAAGGCACTGTGAGCCGGCGCATTGTCTTGATGCAAGATCCAAGAGTCATTTTCCCACAACTCAGGCCGCTTTCTTCTTACTCGTTCTCTGAATGTTGTCAATACTTGAAGGTAATAATGTTAATTCACAGTTTGTCCCTGAGGTACCCATTCTGTCATTATTACACCCTTAATATCGAAAAATACGACCAACATGGACGACCCACCCGTTGATTGTCTTCAACTTCTTCACGACCCTCACGAAATCGTTTGTGCCACTCAAAAACACGTGGTCGTGATAGGACACTATCTCCATATACTTCAGTTAATAAATTAAAACTTTCGGTCGCAGATTTTCCAAGTTTCACTAAAAATTTTAAATTAATACGTTGTTCAATTTTTTCGTCCGGCATGATTTCGACGTTCAACACGTAAGAGGTCAATTTAAACGACGCTTACACATAGACTACAAAACGGAAACTGACTAAACTGGTATTGTTCGATGCAGTGATATTCATAGATTACAAATATACTACCATTATACCCTTATCTACTCATGCCTTATCGCTAAGTAGATAGTCTCGTTATTTAATAGCCACACCTCGTATATATATTTATATACGAGTAGGTATTTATAATATTCGAGTATACTTTAGAGCAGTGATGGATGGGCAAAGTACGGCCCGCGAAAGTATTTAATCCGGCCCGCCGAGGGTCCGTCGACATGGATAGCATATGGCCCGTATAGTATAAAAAAATTCCCGAAATATTCTGAAAATTATCGAAGAAAATTGTTTTATATATATATTGCGTCGTCTAATGTGTGCGAACAGACTTTTTCGACCAATGAAATTGCGGAAAAACTCAATCAGAAATCGATTGACTGATGAACACCTTTTCTCGCTGTTGAAAGTTGCTTATTATGGATAATATTATTATGGAAAATCAAAAACAATTCCATATATCTCACATGCCTATTATATGATTTAATAAAGCTTAAACACAAAATGCATTTTTTCTATAATTCTGGCCCTCCACTAGAATTTCTTAAACTTTGTGGCCCCCCCATTAAAAAAGTTTGCCCATCACTGCTTTTGAGGGAAGAGGGATAATTTATCCGCCTGTAAATTATGATGGGGTCTTAGGCTTCCAGCTCCCCGATCCCGGATTACGACCGTTGTCTTGGATTAAAGTACTAAGAGGACGTAATTATGCTTACATGTCGTACTTTCCCGGTACAACCAACGGGCGGCGTGTAGCAAAAACACGCTTACGCATTTACGAGTAGAATTCGCTCGATTTCCGATTATATAGAAATTAAAAACGGTATAATCCAAAATCGATATGTACGAGGTCGGGTCAAAAAGTGCCAGAACAAATGTTATTACGGCTCATCTACACACGATAACGATTGAAATTGTGAATAGACGTATTCCCCGCGAATAAGCGGATATTTTAAACAAAACCCAAAGGCGCTATCTCGTCTCAGTTTTTTTCGTTGGCCGTTTTCGACATGTCCGAAATTAACGAACAACGCGTGTGCATCGTGTTTTGCTTGAGACTTGGTAAAAATGATGCAACGGAAACGATTACAACCGTTTTTGGGGATGATTCATTAAGTGGTTCCGTGTTTTTCGAGTGTTTTAAACGTTTGAACGATGCAGACGGCGGTCAACTGTTAACAAAGCCAATGTCAATTCAGTCTTGTCGTGTAATTTTACAGGAAAATGTACAGACGAGTAGGGTCGCGTTGCCAAATTCGTTCCGCGATTGTTCACCACGTCAATGAGCTCTCGATTTGTGAATTTTTAGCCGGTAAAAAAACTGCAGCGGTCTCACGGACTTTTCTTTTTGTGCAGATTCAGATCATTTTTTTTCTATTCCCAAGACTAAAATCTGCGCTTAAAGGACGCCGCAACAGGACACATAGCTTCAACTTTGGAAAAGTTCCAAAGGAAAAATGGCATGGTCGCCGCGATCACTGCATATCGTCCGGAAGTGTGTATTTCGAAGGGGATATCTTTAAATAGTAGTATGTAACATCACTTTTGTTAGTATTAAAATTATATAATCCCGGTGTTTTTTGATCCGACCCCGTAAATATGTTTATGAAATTCGTCTCGAATTCGATTTTCGCGTGTAGCCGGACATCCGGACGGATCCGAACAGCGGCGAAATAAATATGGCGTAAAAAACGCCCGTTTATGAGATGGGCAGTGTAAAACGTCTACCGGCCGGGTAATTATTTCCCCGCCGGCAACGCCCGGCACCGTCATTGCGGGTAGGCGAACGTTTTCCACAGAATCACTGCAAACCCGCCAAGTGCTCTTGGGCCGATATTTCAAAATGTCTCGCCGATTATAGAAAAAAAAAAACAAAAAAAAATAGTCGATTTCGACGCTTGCTAAAATCATCTTTCCGCGGATAAATCCTATGAGTTTATTTTAGACGTCCTGTACATCATGTACATATATATATATATATATATTTATATACGAGAAAGGTATTTATAATATTCGAGTATAATTTAGAGGGAAGAGGGATAATTTATCCGCCTGTAAATTATGATGGGGTCTTAGGCTTCCAGCACTACGATCCCGGATTACGACCGTTGTCTTGGATTAAAGTACTAATAGGACGTGATTATGCTTAAATTTCGTACTTTCCCGGTACAACCAACGGGCGGCGTGTAGCAAAAACAAGATTACGCGGTTACGAGTAGAATCCGCTCGATTTCCGATTATATAGAAATTAAAAACGTATGGATATGTCCCGGAGAGAGGCAAGACGATGAGTTTTTCGTTTTTTTTTTTCTCTCTCTCGATTATTGTTCTTCCGAATACCGATACGTCCGATACAAACCGTTTCGAAATAATTTAAAACTAAAGTTAAATTGATTTTTTTTTTTTTCTGTTTTATGAAATTAATATTTTCAATAACATTTTATTTAAAGGGCAGCGTGCAGATCGATTGGTTTTCGGGTAGGGAGTTCCGAATTTTTTGTATTGGCACACGAGTACACGAACCCCAGCGATTTTTTTTTTTTACATCGTTCATACTTATTTTCGATAAAAAAAAAAAAAAAATAATAATAATAATCTCAAATCCCGAATCGTTCCGACTACTCGCGTCGATTTAACGATTTAATAATATACACGTCTTATTAAAATATACCTCTCTATTTTCCATTACCTAGAAATGCTTTGATGTTTTCGATAAAAAAATAATAATAATAATAATAATAATTTAAAAAACGGTTTTTTTTTTTTTTTTAGTATACAATATCCGCTTGCGAGATGGTATGGCTTACTCGCTGTCAGAAACATGACGTTTGATGTTTGTATATTATAGGAGTTTAGTTTAGAAGGCAATTTTTTTATTTTTTTTTTTTATTTAAATTATACTTTATTTTCTCTCTCTCTCTCTCACTTGTGTTTACCGGCCGTCGTTTCCGCAGTGTACGTGGCAGCGTCTGTATAAAATTATTATTATTATTATTATTAATATATTATCGTTGCAACGCAAATCGCAAGTGAACTTCGCCTATAAACCGCAATAATAATAATAATAATAATAATATTATTACTATTACAATTCATACACTCCGGGAGCAGCAAGTTTGTTAGTGTATAAGTGTATTCGAAAAGAACAGAGTCTAAAGTTGCAAAACGAAACGGAAATTAAAATGAAACTTCCAAGTTGAAATTAACAGACCAGACCTCCCGGATAACAAACAGATCCAACGCCATCCGTCGATGGCGGTTGAAGACACGAGGGCGGACCGGTGATGACAAGTAATGGCCTCTCGACGTAGAATTTTACGACCAGTGAACGAATAAATCAACCGCATAAAAACACACGTGCAGTATATTGAATTTTCTTCGTTTTGCGTATTATTATATTTCAATATGATTTCCTCTCCTATGCCGGTGCATTTCCGCCAACAATTACCGCGTTATGTAATGCCGTCCAAAAAAAAAAAAAAGGAAAAAAAGGTTACGTTCATCTTGAACGACAAACCTGTCATTGTCGCGCTAAAGCAAAACTCGAATGGCATTTGGTCGGACACGCGTTTTATTCTTATTTCGAGTCTTCCTACGAGTCCTAAGAGATTCCCGTCGCCGATGAAATATTGTTTATCGCATAATTATCCGATTTGCTTGAACCGAATCGTCGACTTTTCATCATCCGGACGATCGTCTGTCACCGTTACTGGCCGTCCACATCGACCGTGAGCGAACGTCTATGACAGTGTTTCCCAACCTTTTTTTTACTCAACGCCCCCTAAATCACATACCATACCTCACCTAAAAAAATCTAAAAAAAGATTTTTTTTCATAAACTATTACTATTTAATTAAAGAAAAAATATAATTTAACATTTTAATGCTACAATTTATAATTACAGTATATAATAACACAAAAAATACTTATATAATTAATGACTGCCCTGAGGTTGGTGGTTTCTTGCTAACGACACTATATCTGGCTCAATAGATGTCAGCATCAGTCCTAAATCTCCTCTTTCACATACTTCTAATTTGTTTCTTGATTTGGTCAAAAGTTGTTGTACCGCACCAAAGCCTTTTTCTACCAGGTATGTTGACGGAAAAGCCATAATAAGTAATTCCACTTCTTTCCATAGTTGAGGATATATAGATTTTTGTTTGAGCCAAAACAACTCGTAACCATTATGTTTAAAATCGATTTTAGCTTCTTCATTGTGCTTCACTTCGAGTAGTTCTTCTTGAATTGATGGTTGGAGATTTTGTATATCTGCTAAAAATCGATTTAATACCCATTCTGGTATAATCAAGTCGTTGATATCCTTAAATCTAGTATTCATATCAACTTTAAGAGATTCAAGGTGTGCACAGTATATTTCTAAATCAGAATCTAAAATTTGTTTTAAGTTTGATAAGTTAGAAAAATTATTAAATTCACGTCGACTAATTTTTTCTTTAAAAAGACTTAATTTTGAAATAAATGCACTAATAATGGATTTAGATTTGATAAAATTAATTTTATCACCTTGCAAATTTTTATTGACTTCATTAAGTTTTTCAAAAATATCTGCTAGGTATGCGATATTCGTCTCTCTTTTATATAATTCATCGTAAAGTTTTTTATCAAGTAGCTGCAGAATGTCTAGTATAGTTTGAAATAAATTATAAAAGCGTGTCAAACAATTTCCTTTTGATAGCCTATCCTAACTCCGGTGTGTAGAACAAGACGTTCAAAGTCTTCATCATTTTCGTGGCATAATTGTCGAAACAAACGGTCATTCAATGATTTAGCTTTGATTTCATTAACGGCATTTATGACAAACTGCATGGTATCAAACAATTCATGAGTTAAATTTTTAGATACTAAATGTTGACTCTATGAATATCCGACATTATACGACCTTAACCATTATTTGCTGCGACATTAAATTCAATTATGGCACGCACATCTGGAGAGACCATTATTAAACATTACGTACGAATAAACCTAAAAAAAAAACGTTACACTAATCGCACGCACTTAACTCAATAACATTACCCGTTTAAACGCTCCACGGGCGACAATTCGAAAACAGTTATGAGATAAAACGCATTGTTTATTGGCCCACCCTCGTATTTCCGGAATCGTTTTCGCGATTTTAACCGAACGTACTTTTTTTTTTTTTTAACTAATAGCGCGTGAAAATTCGAAAAGGCGAACATGGCCGTAAGGTTATTTTCAGTTCGTTATCATCCATCGCTGTACAATATTGTTTTCGTCGATTTTCGCGAACAACAATAATTCTTCGCGGTTTTACCGTGTGCAGCTTTTTTTAATTATTCAATTTTTTTTTTTTTTTTTTTTTTTTAAATATTTTATAAAATAATCTACGTATCGAATTACAAACCAGTGGCGTGCACAGGAATTTCCGACGGAATATTGCCGATGTAATGTCTAAATAACATTTACCGTGAAAAATAATCGTAAAATTATCTTTTACGCCTATATATTACCGGTCAACTACTTTTTACTATTTTTAACCGTACGATTTGAGCACAATCGAATTGAAATATCTCGAAATATTGCGCTACGTTTATTTATTATTATTATTATTATAATTTTTTTTTTTTTTTTGTGAATTGATAACAAACGAATGGCTATTGCCAGGTGCAATAATTGCAAAATACGTTCGTTTTAATATGTACGCGACGAGTGATATTTTTTATATCATCTGCCTAGAGTTGAACAGTCCCGTTTTAATATGAAAAAAAAAAAAAAAAAAAAATGTAAAAAGCAACTACGGTTTCGTTGTATTTATGTGGATTATCGTCGTTATTGATGGATTCGGTAATAGTATGCTACGGCGAACAACAATAGGTAGTCGTAAACCTCGAAGTTCAATTTACTATAAATGTTCGACAGCAACGATAACGCGTGTTGATATATTTTTGCGACGTAGCGTGGGATTTAAAAAAAAAAAAAAAAAAGAAAAAAAATGAGAAAAGTGTTCTCAAAATGATATCGACGATAAGGACCGTTCTCGGTCGTATTTCTACTGCCTACACCTAACACTCCCTCGTCCCCCTATCACCGACAGCGGGAATTTAATAGCCTGATACAAAAACGTCAATTTTTTATTCAATAAAACGAGATTTTCCTCGTAACTCAGCTGAAATACATACGTTTCAAGATCGTAATTATTAAAAAAAAAAAAAAAGAATAATCGCAGTCTGTTGTATTTCTAAGCCAACGAGAGAAAGGGAGGGGGAGGAATAAACCCCTATACTCCCGTACACTGCCAACAGTTATAACTAGGGCTGGGATTTTAATGCCCTAAAAAACCCCGAAAATGTCCTAAAAAAAATGCTTTTATGACCTAAAAACTCTAAATAATGCCCTAAAAAAAATATTATGTCCAAATTCTTGTACAAACGCACGCGTGTCGAACATTTTACTTTTGGCATTTTTATATTGAATTATCAAAAAAAAAATTAACTAGAGTAATAAAACGGTGTTAACGACGACAAAACTCGTACTGAACGTCTAACGATAATATCATCGGACGTCGATTTTACCGATTATTTAACAGGAAACGCGGGTAGAGGTTACTCAAACCTTGTCCGACAATATAATACGAATTACGAGTACCTACTTATAATCTGTTATATTTATTTAAAAACCATGTTGGTGTAAAAATCTTAAAATCTTAAAATAAAATTTCAAATTCGTACACTTGGTTTCCAAAAACTCAAAAAATGCTCCAAAAACTCTAAAATGCCCTAAAAAATTAACAAAATGACCTAAAAACTAAAAAATGCCAAAATGAACTTTATTATTCTCATTCAAATGTACATAAAACAAATTTGTGACAAGACGAGCATTGCACAATAAGCTTTGAAAAACAATGCAAAGTGCATCGAAATCCCAGCCCTAGTTATAACTTATAAACGTTCACATTTTTTTTTTTTTTACCACATGATAAAAATTATTATCACTCTACAAAATAGTACGACACGGATTTCGGTATCTAATTTTCCATATGTCATTTGAACAATTTGGTTTCGTCCGAGATTTTTCGCTAGTCCCGGGCCGACACCGCGGTGTCCCGCGCTAATATTATTTCGGCGACTTTTTTTTTTATGTGTTTTTCCCCCAATCCGTCTAATAGGCCTTCGTGGCGATAGTCACTATCGTGATAGTTGGCGTAACTGTTACAGAGACACACCGTCCATACGATTATATGTGGTAATTATATGATTTTCGATGGTAAAGTCTGTAAAAAATCCACACCGCAGCAAAACATAAAAACAGTATAATATGTTATCACTGTCAATTTCTCGGTGTCACTATCGTTAATGACACTGCACAATAGTGCACGACAGCTGCTCTCGCGGTAATTCGACAGTTGCGAATTTAACACTATGTTCACGATAGTAAATGTCGCAGTAATTTTAATTGTCACGATAGTATTGGTACGTACATGTTTTTTTACACCGTTAACGGCGCTCAAAATCTAACAAAACTGTCCGGTATTTTTAATTATTTTTAACACGTAGTTCGGACAATGTTTGTTTAAAAAAAAAAGGAGATTCAATTAATACGAACATGCATTGCATCCAACCTATACGAATTTTTAAATTAAAAAACACTAAAAAGTAAACAGCAATTCACAGCTATTCGGGGTCTGGTTTTGCAGGTCCGTCGGAACCGGGGGGAAAAAAAAAAAAAAATATATATATATAAATGTATTTTTTTAAACCTTTTTATCCCAGACAATCTGGACATGTCTCTCAAAAGAACTCTGCAAAACAAACAGAGCCCAACGCCACGAACTATTTATTTAGTCGGTAATGATAATTTTAATGAGAACGTATACCCGGCGAATGTCGTACGAAATACGCACGAGAAACGGACAAGAGCCGTGCAGAAAAACTAAACGAGTACGGGGTAAACGATTAACTCTTTTTAAATATATATATAAAAAAAAAACCGCCGCCCCGGAAGATAAAAGAAGAACATTTCCCGAGGAAAAAGAGAGTGAGAGAGAGACGGACGAAACAAATATGAAACAACACATCGGCAGAGCGGGTATACTCATTCGAAAACCAAACAGCGGGAAACTAAATTAAAAAAAAAATAAATAAATAAAAAAAAACCTTATGATCGCCATCGAAAATTCCCGTTTGACGGCAAAAGCAAAATAATCGAGGGAAAAAAAATAATAAAAACGAAATATCGCAAAACGTACGGTGAGAAAATCCATTTACGATAGACGGGGGAAAAATGTACCTATACGCAGCACCGCGTAGAACGCCGTTCTGGAGGTATTAAAAAAAAAATGTGCACATTTTTTTGCATTCTGTTTAATTTTCGACAATGAAAAATCGATCGATCGCTCGCCAACAATCCGTAATCCGTAATACATAACGCTTTATTTAATATTAATATTAAATATAGTCGATTTTTAACATCAAATTTTTAATTTTAAAATTTAACTGTAAACCGTATACCGACCAATATTATTTTTGTAATTTGGCCACTTATTTCAATTCCGTTTAGTTTTTTTTTTTTTTGTGTTTTTGCATCTAATATTGTATCTATACTATACATTTAGTTAACATGACTCGAGTAATAAATGTCGAATACAATTCATACATTTTCGAAATAGTCAATAATAATTTCGTCGGAGTAGCGAAACGATGCAATCCCTGGAGAGAGAGAAAAAAAAAAATAAATGTTCGCTGTAGTAAAATAAGTACTTAGCCCTCGATTTCCCTTAGTGATGCCTGTGATTATTATTATTATTATTATTATTATTATTATAGTGGATCGACACCGGCTGATTATCGAATAAATGCCACGGTAAATTTCAAATTAAATCCGAACCGAACAAATATGTAGGCACGGCAAAAAAAAAAAAAAAAAAAAAAACGGCGTCGATCTCCTACCAGTAGTCAAGGTGAATTTTAATCTGATTTCAATGTTCGTTAGTACAACGACTAAAAGAAGAAGAAAATAAAAAAACCGTTCATTTTTTTTTTTTTTTATTCCAGTCTCGGTTCAAACAAAAACGAGAGGTAAAAGTACAAGGAAAAAAAAATATGTATATGATAACGAGACGTTATGAAAATTAAATATAACGAGAAAATATACGAACGCCGACTGTAAACTATATTCCCGTCGCTAAACCACCATCGAATTAACGAGGTACACGATATTATTATAATTATCTTTTTTATCTCTAAAGGTACGTTAACGATAGAAGTATTTTTTTTTATCATTACTCGGTTTATTTATATGTAGCGGTGACTTTTTTCCGATATTTGAAAAATGAAAACCGTAAGCAAATATCGAAACGAACTGATGTGTCTGTGTGCCGGTTGAAAGCGCTATATTTTTAACCGTTTTGTTCATATTCCAGATATTTTACCGACGATTTTTCCTCGAAAATATCGGGTTTCGAAAAAAATATGACGATAACCGATCTTCCTGTATCCTCAATATCTTTACGATTTATTTGTAAGCACTGCAGTGGACGGACAGAATGCGGTTTTTTTTCTGTCTGCGAACAAATTTTCTATCGGAAATCTTGCTCCGATGATACTGCCAATCCTCTATGCCGGTAACGAGCAAGTACAGACGTGTCCGAAGCATTACAAAACCGCTAAAGTCTAATTGGAAACTGGTCATCTAAATGGAGAATCAAAATCAACCCTGAGAAATTGGTTCATATAAATTTCACTTTAAAAAAAAAAAAAGGCGTATGTCGTTAACTGCGTTTCCAAGGCTCTCGTATTCCTAATTCTTCACATGCAAAATATCTAGTTATTATTCTGGACATGGGGTCTTCATTAAAAAAAACCACAAGGAAAAAACTAAACAGTCTACTCTACATCTCCTTCGGTCGAATTCGGCCCGATCTTCATGTCAAAGTTGACTATACACTCAACAATGTTGTATACAAATTTACTTCTAAGACCCGCGTGGGCTTATGCTACTCAGATCTGGGGACGTGCCAAACCCTCGGAAATCCGCTTACCCTTCGTATCGTCACTTCTGCCCGCTGGTACACATGCAATGATACGCTCCATAACGATTTAGAAAATCGAAACAGTACGACAACTAGCTTCTACACGCTACTCCAGATTCCATTCCAAATTATCAACACACCTAAACCCTCTATAATTTCTCGTGCAAATCTCTCCCCGGTAATCTAACGCGTCGTCTGAAACGCCAACGGTGCAGAGACTTACTCTAATAAGTACATTTAAAAATAAAATTCACGTTGGGCTCCATCACTGGATGGCTTCCCTCCTTATATTGTTGTCATTAATGAAATTCTTTATCATCGCATTTGTCTATTAGTCAGGTACCATAGATTATAGATTTTTCTTTAAATACAAAAAAAAAAAAAATTGATTAAAAAACGGCACGTTTTTGTTGCATCCGGATCTAATCGGTGTATTTAGGTCATTTTTTTTGATGATTTTCCTTGTAGTTTTCTTAATTATTTCCTTAATACTTATGTTGCCCCTTTCCGGACGTGGTAAAATTTTCAAAACTTTCTGGACATTTTTAAGCTATTATTATAGCAATTTTAAATGACACGGTGTTCACTGTGTGCAGTTCTTTCGGCCATGACAAAACCAAAAAAAAAAAATATCGAAAATCCACGTCTATTCGGTGTTCAGAGTTCGTAAATCGTGGTAACCGCGGGATTTGCCAAACGCGATCAGCGTGATAAATCGAATTGCTCTATTCCCGGACGGCCCGCTGTTCACGAACAGTATACTTTTTGGTCGTCAATTCTAAAAAAAAAAAAAAAAAAAAAAAAAAAAAATCACATTTTTACAATAATAATAATTTAATAACGAACGCGCAACACGTAATAATCGACTGGCATAAATAATAAGGCCCGAGAAGGGCGTAGAATAATTCAAACGTACTCGAGATTTTCGCACATGCTTTTACAATAGTGTTCAATGGTCTGCGGAAATCCAAACAACCTCGTATATGTATATACAAGGTGTTGCAGGAAAACCTCACCGATTTGCGAAACGTATAAATAAATACCAAACCAAGTGAAATATCGAAAAAAAAAAAAAAAAAACGTATGTTTTATTTATACATTTTACGTATAACGTCATATTTTTTCTCGTCGAAATACCAAAAGATTTTCAATTGAGAAACAATTGGCACGTTAAACATAACTTTCGTTGAAAACGTCGCACGAAAGTGTATTTTTTAACTGATACCCGGCGTCTGCGGATGTAACTGTGCAAAACGAATGTCGAACAATTCGCCTTGTACCGTTTCGAAATATCCCATAGACGCCGTTAACGTGTTCGAACAATTTTAACAATTGCGTTTCGCGACGACGACGACGATAATAAGGCCCGAGAAGGGCGTAGAATAATTCAAACGTACTCGAGATTTTCGCACATGCATTTACAATAGTGTTCAATGGTCTGCGAAAATCCAAATATATATGTATATACAAGGTGCTGCAGGAAACCTCCCCGATTTGCGAAACGTATAAATAAATACCAAACCAAGCGAAATATCGAGAAAAAAAAAACGTATGTTTTATTTATACATTTTACGTATAACGTCATATTTTTTCTCGTCGAAATACCAAAAGACGATAAGATAATAACAATTGGCACGTTAAACATAACTTAAAACGTCGCACGAAATTGGACAGTGTGTGTTTTTAACTGATACCCTGCGTCTGCGGATGTAACTGTGCAAAACGAATTTCGAACAATTCGCCTTGTACCGTCTCAAAGTATTCCATAGACGCCGTTAACGTGTTCGAACAATTTTAACAATTGCGTTTCGCGACGACGACGACGATGATAATAATTCAACGTAAACTTCGTCCGTATACGTAACAACGGTAACACTAATACTGTTATGGTCTAGTAGGTGGGCGGGTAGGGCAGACTACCGGCATTTTCCGCTGGTAGACATTCGAAAATAACAAGGAAAATATATACAGACCCGCGGAAATCGAATTATATAGCCCTCGGGTTCTAATATGAGTAAAACTCACCCGAGAAGTTTTACCGGAAGTTCAAAAGGCCGCGCGCGAGTCTAGCCCGTAGTAAACGGACTGTATTAAGTGTCTCTATACTATAAACATCGCCGTTTTTTGTTGTTTTTTTTCACCGTTGTTTTCATTTTTTTTTTTTTTTTTGTTTATCACGAACCTTCGTCTCGTATTTATCGTTTTCGATTCCGATTGGCGTTCGGCCGTGACGTCACCCGTCCTCACTGACGATTAATAATTATTATTATTATTATTATTATTGGTATAATAATAGCGTTTAAATGTCGCTTCTGTCTCAAAACACGCGTTTCGTATGCAATTCGTGTATTGTTGTAACGTATTATTATTTTTTTTTTTTATTTCATAAAGACGCGAATATGCGTGTATTTTCTCTAGTTGTTAAACGCAACGACAACTCGGCGGAGCGATACGGTCGTAATAATTGGAGAGCGACCCCTATTTGTCGCCAATTGTGGTGAAAATGTATTGCTGTTGAGCATTACAATTTGGAATTATTATAAAAAAAAAACCGATATACAATTTTACCGATGCCCACGCGAAACCACCGGCGCTAAATACCTACACTGTACTTGTTGTGATATATCCAAAGAAAACCTCTCGATCAAACGTCACAAAACCATAAAATAACGAACGCGCAAACACGTAAACATCGACGGATATAAATAATATACCCGAAAAGGGCGTAGAATAATTCATACGTACTCGTTATTTTGCACATAATTTTACAATAGTGTTAATGGTCTGCGGGAATCCAAACAAACCTCGCATACGTTATATACTTTTTTGCGAAACACATAAATACCAGACCACGTAAAACATCAAAAAAGTATGTTTTACATATAATGTCATATGTTTTTCGTAGTTTATTATTCTCGTTTTCAATACGCCGATTGAGCATATGCCGGTAGTTATCTACGACTCTGCGGGAAGGCGGCGACTTCCTGAGTTATTACCTCCTCCGGGGCTTCCACAGTTTGGGGACGGCGTTGGTACACTTGGCTTTTGAGACAGCCCCGAAAGAAACAATCGATATGGCCACCCGATGTTTCACCATCTTGTCGAAAACACACATTCACATCTTGTACATACACGTTAAGAAAATCGTTGAATTTCGGTCGAAGAAAGTTTTCAATCATCGCACAATAACGATTAGAGGTCACCGTTGCAGCGGTCGCCCGTCTTCTTCAATGAAGTACACATTTTCCAGTCGCGTTTACGGTCTTAGGTCGACCGTGGTGGGCTTTGGTTTTAGTGCTGTTTGTTTAAAATTCGAAACCTAATTTTGAATAGTTTGGCGGTCGGGATCGTGTCGACCAAGCGCGAACAGAACACGAAACGCACGCTGGGTCGATATCGGGGAACCGGCGTTTTTAATCAATTCCTCGGCAACAAACGCACGGTGTTCTCTCGCCCAAGCCATGAAAATTACAAATATAATGGCATAAACAAAGATTTCTATCCAAGTAAATTCCATTAGTTTATCTCAATCCGAACCCAGATTACAACTTTATCAAACTAGGGAGTTGTTTCTGACGCACTCTGTACCTCTCTATAACGCAATCGCTTGGGACCAACAAATTAGTCCGTTCTAGAGAGGTACGAAACAAATTGAACTTTCGTGAATCTATATACATATATATATATATATATATATATATATGTGTTTAGAAAAAAAAAAATTTATATTTTAAGTTAATATTTCGTACAACGTACATTTATACTTTGCGATTATAACACATGAATTTATATTTAAATGTGTTTTGTGTATAAAACTAAGAACTAAAATAAACATATTGTAGATATTACCTTTTTTTTATAATTGATAAAAATAGTTTGTAATATTTTACTGGTTTTTGTGACTAACGGCGGCACGTTCAGCAAATTCTTGTGCTTTTGTTGTTAATTCTAATAGCTTTCAATTTGAAATTGTGACTGAAAACTTCTGTAGTTCTTCTAAATATGAGATTGCGGTTTAAAAATCGTTTACTATTGGCTCATCCACTGGTCTCGCCGCCATCATTATCATCGTGTTGTACGTTTTGAATTTCCTCTTCTTCTAAAATAGACGCCGAATCGTAAGTTTGGCGCGTCTCTAATTCGTTATCATACGTAATGAAATCGGCTTCAAGGCACTCTTCATTAATTTCGTTCAACGCATTTTCTGGTAAATCTATAACTTATTGATTTATCGAACTGTTGTGCTGAAGAGCAATTATCCATCTTGTATAACAATGATTGCAGCAAAAACTCGAGCGTGTAAATAACTCCTTGGTCCATTGGTTGGGGGTGACTGATATGGTATTCTGGGGTAGCATGAGCATTTCCATGTTAAAAAGTTCAATTTTCGGGTGACACACGGCATTATCTAAGTATATCAGGACATTTCTATTCTGAGATAGCATATCTGCATTAAAATAACGTACCCACTGATCCATTACCTTGAGTAATCGTACAGGTCTTAAATAATTTTTATTTTCCGTCATACAAAGAGTATTTTTACTAATTTGGTCATAAAAATTGTTCGTTTCCCATTTACAGGAGTTCCGCCTTAGTAGAGATGCCAATTTCACTACTACTCTGAACCGGGACTATTGACATTTTCCGTTATAAGAAAGTTTTCGTCTTACAGAGAGTCCGTTATTGAGAGGTTTTGTTGTATATAATTTTACTTTGCTAAATCATAGCTAGGGCTCGGAAAACGATGCGCCTGAAACCTACAGAAAAGGCATTAACTATTGAAAAACGTAAAGATTATGTTGAAAATTGTTTTCAACACCGTAAAATAACGTACGTCAATGAACTAATTTCCATATGTTCAACAAAATTAATTCTGTGTACGCCTAAATACAATTTCATATCTATACGAAATAATAAACGAAAAC
The DNA here is from genome assembly GCA_956483605.1 of Tuberolachnus salignus. Lineage (NCBI taxonomy): Eukaryota > Metazoa > Arthropoda > Insecta > Hemiptera > Aphididae > Tuberolachnus > Tuberolachnus salignus. The sequence continues at coordinate 12,605,765 of OY101431.1, forward strand.
ATCTGATTTATTAAACCGTAGCTATAATATTAAATGAATTAATTCGACCGTGGAGTACTGACTAATGGTGAACACTTAACTGCTGCGAAACGTACGCGAAATTCCATTAAATAACCGTGTCTGTAATAATAGACGTCGTTTATGAAGATTAATTGTACTCTAATTTGATAAATATGTATGTTCCTCTATTTTATACAATTATATAGGATACGTTGTGATTCGTTGAAAAAAAAAAAAATGTCAAACAAAATATTCGTGTATTGAATTTTTAAATTTCGAATATGCATATAACTAACAGCGAAATAATGAATACAAAAGCTAATAAACTGAGAATAAAAACGTGTATATATAAATGCTATTTAAAAAAAAAAAAAACCCACTAACGACCATTCAGTAAACTATTCAATCGACTGCAATACAATCGTCACCGATAATTTTCCATTCGGAGTGTAGCCGAAGTGAGCGTCTTTTACCGCGGACGTGGAGATGGTTACAACCGACTTAGGCTGGGTGCACACCTAAAGAGCAAAACTGCTCCGAGCTGCGCGGAACATTTCGTTCCAAACAGCTCGGAACAAATTCCATTCGCACTGACAAAACTGAACAGGAACAAGACAGGAATAATTCTGGATTAATTTTTGTTATTAAACACCAGTGGTCAAGACGAGTTCTGACGAAGACGACGTCATTGTGCCGTTTACGTGGCAATTTTTATTAAATAGCGAAAGCAGTAAAAAAAAACAAAAAAAACGCAAAATTCAGATGCATGAAATAAACAAAAAACGGTTAGAAAATACGTTACGATTTTTAATTTTTTGGCCGCATTACGTGAAGACGAGTTTAAATTCAAAAATTTCACTCGCATTTCATTCCATAATCAATGAATGGAATCAATCTATTGCTACGATGGTTATCACAATAATCATAGATAGATTTTCTTGAAAATACTACATTTATTAATTTCTCTGGATCGGACGCCATTTGAAATTAATATGATATAATTTTTGTATTAAAATAACGTGTCCACACGGTAATGTACTACTAGTCGTAAAATACACAAGCGACTTTGGTTTAGCAAAAAATTGAACCGGACCGTACATGTTTCGTTTTGTCTTGCCGTGTGTTGATATTGACTGATTAGTGTGCGGGCACGTCAATTGCTTTTTGGCACATGTCCGAACGATGTCCGAACAGCTCCGAGCTGCTCGGAGCAGTTTTGCACTTTAGGTGTGCGCCCGGCCGTACAGTCGTGCGACTAATTTAGTCGGCTAAAAATTAACGATCAATATATTTAGTCGACTAAATTGGTTAACGACTAACGGACTAATGTTCAGTGCACGGACCGGTACCGTTTTATGCTCGTAGAATCCTCCTACACCGTGTGTAATATGCAACGATAACAATAATAATAATAACGACTTTATAAATACGAAAATATTCAATTTTTTACGATATTTTAGAACGGAGGGGGGTGGTCTTGTAGTATTACAATGTTGTTTGTAATATTTTTTATTATTATTATTATTATTATTTTTTTTTTTTTTTTTTCTGTTAACCCATTTTCGACCGGCTTTGGAATTTTAGATTCTGACCTAAGGGGGGGTCTTGTTGTTTTACAACGATGTTGATTATATTTTATTTTTCACTGTAAACGCTTTTTCTACCGGCACAAGTTTATTTAAAGAGGTCGTTTGTCGATATACCTATTGGTTTTTTAACGCGACCGAGAAAACTACCGATAAATAATGAAAAAACGGGGGAAAAAAAAAACTATTTCGTCAAACACGCCGAGTTTTGTTATATGTTTTTCGTTTATGCTGTTTTCCGGGTTAGCATGGCAACAATGAAAAAACACCGACAATATTACTTTTTACACTACACAAACGGCTTTGGAATTTTAGATTCTGACCTAAGGGCGGGGGGGGGTCTTGTTGTTTTACAATGATGTTGATTATATTTTTATATTTTTCACTGTAAACGTTTTTTTTCTACCGGCAGACTGTTTACGGTAGCGAATTTCGTCTAGTTGGTTACTTTAAACCGGTCGTTTTTCGATACATCGAATTGGGTTTTTTAACGCGACCGAAAAAACACTACTAACGCTTGGAAAAACACGATTTTGTTCGTTATTTCTCTGCAATTCCGAAAATAATTGTTCAAGAGACCAGAAATCATCACATGAAATGTAACTTAGTATTATGATGGAGTGAAAAAAACAAATTTATTTCAATTTTGTGGCTATTTATTGATATTTTGTTTTTTTTTTTTCCTTTCAAGTTTTTAATCCTTAACCCCCCCCTCCCCCTATTAAATGTCTAGTGGGAAATTTTTGATTTCCGATCGCCCGAATGTGTTTTTTTCTTTCTAGGTTTAATTTACCCTATTCTAAATACGTTGGAAAAATCTCCAAAATCGGTAGTCATAATTGTTTTTTTTTTATTTTTTTATAGCCGTTTAAAATGTCTAGTTTAACAACGCTTGACGAAATTGCACGTAAATTAATTGATTAAAATAAATCGCGTCCTTGTAACCTACTCTTCTTGCGTATTATTTATATTACTGATTGTATATTTTTCTAATAAATGTTAAAAAAAAATTAAAATAAAATAATATCAAATTGTTCACGGTTTCATCGTATGCGAACAAGGTGTAAAAACATACTCTATATGAAATCGACACCAATAGTGTCTTTTTTTTCTTTTTTTTTTTTATTGCGAATTCGATATATCCACTCAAGAGTGTAACGTATCCAACGAGCGAAGCGCCTCGGCCAAAAACCGACACCCGGCCTGTTTTTTTTTTTTTTTTTTTATTATTTTTTAAATGTACAAATAATTTTTTGTACGTTAGTGTCGTGCACGTTTCAAGTCGACTAATTGACGATTGAAAACCCCACCGTCCCGCGAATTTTTCACGCCGACAATATATTCCGAAATATTGCGGTTTTTTCGCCCCCCCCCCCCCACACACACACACGGTGTTTATTTTTTTTTTTTGCTTCGAATTTTTTTTTTATACGAAACCCGAGTGTATGTCCGGTTGGTCGGTGTATTATATTATAACGAATGAAATGCCATTCAAAAAAAAAAAAAAAAAAATAATAATAATACCTACGGTGTCTGCTGTTGCGGGCGAGACTGGCGATATTATTGATATTGCGTATTACCGGAATGCGGTTAAACGAAAAAGCAAATAAATAATTCCGCCGGCGGGTATTGCTTTTAGTAATGTTTACCGAGAGGAAAAAAGAAAAAAAAAAAAAAATTGCTTCCTCCGCTTGCCGGGCGCGGCCGAGTGTATCACACAGTCTGGCCAACAGATTTCCGGTGTCGCCCCGGCGTCGTAGACGAATATTTTAATACATTTTCGCGCCGTTACTCGTTTACAATACAGCGCGTATCTTTGTGCGAACCATTTTTTCCACCACCTCTTCTTTTTTTATCCGACGCATAAATTAAATTGCACATCAAAAGTGTTATTATGTTTATTGGAAGGAGAAGAAGAAAAAAAAAAAAAATAATAAAAATTTCTCTCAATATATGCATTTATTTCGATCAATGCGCATAAATACGGATACATATATATATATATATGTAAATGTATGTAATATAAAAAAATAAAAATATATCGCGGCCGTCCGCGATTGAATAACTCTCGTGGAAAATTGTTCGCGATTTATACAGACGCGGATATTTGAAGGATGCCGTAAAAAAAAAAAAAAAAATAAATAAAAATAAAAATACCAAACGTCGTTCGCGTTCAATAATATTATCCGTCTGAATGTCGGTCGTCAACGAAACTTTTAAAGAAATGTGTTTTCAGATATGCAAACATCATTATTGTAAAGCAAATGGCGCGTTTTTCGCTCGCCGAGAATCAAAAATAAACACATTTTACTTGTGTTTTATGCGAAAACAAGACAGTTTATCGGCCGACTATATTTCAATAACCACGACAAAGAAAAAAAAAGCAAAAAAAAAAATAAAAATGAAATTTTAATAAATTAAAATACGTCGCAGGGAAAGTAGACAACGAACAACGTTCGATTAAACACGTTCTGATAAATTTAAATTTAAAATTATGTTTATTTTTTACCAACAGTTAAACGACGGCCGTCATTTGGAGACCAAAAAACAATTTCCTATACGTCATAAATAGGAAAATAGTACGCAAAATTCCTTGGTGATTTTTACAATTTCCGTCAACATATGAACTGCAAACGATTTTGAAAATAAAACTAAAATCAGCCATAAGAACAACTCATGTTGAACCTCGTGTGCGATTTTCGAGCAATTTTGGTCGAAAAAAAAAAAAAAACAAAATGTTATCCGTATCATAAAACTAAATAAACGCGAACATTTAAAAGAGCCATGTATATAACGAAAAAAAAAAAAAAAAAAATCTAATATAATAGAAACCGTTGTTTTGTAAATATTTCCACTTTACCCAATTATTATGAATACTACAAGGACTGTTCAATTACGGCATTCTCAACTCTACGACGAGACACAAATTTCCTACCGGAAACCGCCAATTAAGTCGATAAACGGACGAATATTTCTAGTTGAGAATGTGCATATGATAGCATATCAAAATTACAAATATGATTATTCCGATAAAAATACAATTATGATTCGAAAATGGAACTAAAAAGCGTTTTCACTATCTTCGGAGAGACGCAGTTATGACCGCCGCCGGGAGACGGGGCCCCGGCAAGACGGGCGTCGTCGGCTATCCGACGGTACCCCACCCACGGACCGATTCCGCCGGACAAACCGGCAGGTATTTCCCGCTAACGACCGTAAGGGAGCCCGATCCGGTCGGCATTATGGGTTGGTTTGAACCAAGGCTATCGGCGGCGGTCCCTCGCGGCCCGGACAATCCCGCGGCTTCCGAAAGCCTTCATAACGCACCGCCCAACAACAGCCAAGCTGTTCTACCGTGAATATCCGCTCAAGACGAGTGCTATGGCGGCACTCGCCCCGGTGAAGACGATTTGCATGCATGCGGATAACGATCCCGTGTCTAAATCCAAAAGCGACGCCTCTGAGGCGGACGATAAGCCACGCCGAGCTGCTTTTGTTGGTGAATGTCCTTACACGACCGGAAAGAGTCGTGGCCGACACGCTCTCGCGGCCATCTCCTCCGCACAGACGTGGCCCGATGACGTGGCTCCGGCTGCTGGACACACGAACCTGTTCGACCAGAATGCCGGAATAGAGTTGTCGAGCTTTAGGGGTAATAACAGTGTGGAGTGGCCGTTTACCCGCGATAAATTCAGGCAGTCGATTATACAATTGCGATTCGAAAATGGAAACTAAAAAGTTTAATTTAAATTTAAATTAGGATTATTCCTTGGTAAACGACTAACATGGAACGAACGCCTTCAAACCAACCGAATAACCTTGAGCAGTCGCGCGCGTATGCTCAGACCTCTGCTAATCAGAGCTCCGCCCTGAACACCAAACTACTAATCGACAAAGCTCTACTCAAACCAATCTGGACGTATGGACTCCAATTGTGGGGTGCGGCAAAACAAATCCAACACTAATAGAATCCAAACTATTCAAAACATATCACTCCGACGATTAGCCAATGCTCCGCCCAATATCTCCGACCAAACTCTTCACAACGATCTCCGTATGCGAACAATAGATGAGGGAGTACGGATTTTCTACACACGTTTTCATAAACGACTCCAAACCCATTCTAACCCCCCGTCATAAAAAAATCTTTCCATCTATACTCTCCCAGGAAATCCCAACAGCAGATTAAAAAGGAAATGGTGCCGTGACCTTTTACAAAACATCAATGTCTAACGTCACGGAAAGTGGAAAAAGAAGAAAAATATTAACCAATCAATAACCAATGGCTGCTTAAACACACCTTTCGTGTTATTTGTATATACAAATATTTTTTTTTTTTTTTAATTATTCTCATCATTAAAGCTAAATCGTGCTAAATCGTATAGATTGTCAAATAAAAATATAAAAATTATTATCCGGTGCTGCTGCGCACCACTCGAAACGTATTTCTTTGTTACGAACTTTATTGTTCATGTCTTATGAGGACGTCTGAAATAATTATAATAATATTATTGTTCAAACTTTTCGCTCTCCCGATCATTAGGAGAGCGCTGGCTTTCGTGTAAAACAAATTAAAAGTTAGTATATTAATTTATGGAAAAAAAATTCGTTCGAGTTAAAACGGACATATTATATTTGTTCCCCATCTTCCCACCGTCGTTGAACCGGCACCGGATGTTACACAGTATAATAATAAATTTTATTGTTACGGCTCGAACCCGCGTTTGTAGCTCGTTAATAATATAATATTATACATTTTACGAGCAGAAATATTACGGCCGCCCGAGCAAAACTAACGAGACAATTCTCGTCCGCGCTCGATTCAATAAAATATTAAATGATAATGCAAAATCGCGCTTCGCGTTTTTATCGCGGGCAGACGTCTTTAACGAGCTGATTAGGACGCCGTGAAAATATTATTCAATTAAACAGTTCGTATTCCCTCGTACACCAGTGTTTCCCGACCGGTGGTCCGTGGGCCAGTCATAGGTGTACGATCGAATAGTTTTTTTTCCGGTAAATTTACACCCGATGGGGTTACAGAGGAAGATAAGAACTAAACAAATGCAGGGTTTGTCAGAGTTGCCAGAGAAAAGAAAAATACAACTATTGTTGAAAAACTAGACGGCCGCCCGAGTAGGTACTTGGGATGATGTTAACGTTCTCAACGACTGTAGTTACATAATATTTTATCGAATTTTCGGCATAAAAATTACAAAGAAAAAATAAAAAACAACATCAATAGCAACAAGCGAAGACGAAAATTTCACTTGTATAGTGATCAAATATTTGATAAAAAAAAAAACGAAATTTTTCGAAATAATATTCCGGTATCGGGCTGATATCGAACCGCATTAAACTTTATGCCTGAGCCGTGGTCCGCGGTCCCATAGATTTTTTCTTCGATTTCTATTGCAAATTAATTATTATTATTATTTTTTTTTTTAAATAGCGAAAAAAATTACGACTTATTGAGGAACCGTATAATATTATATAGTCGTTGCTGCTGTAGACCGATAAGCGTTTTCCACTTTTATAAGCGTCTAGGTAACAGAGTAATAAATTGAAGTGTATTTATATATTAGTGAAGTATAGTAATAAAACGTTAAGTAAAATAATAATAAAAGTTAACGTTTTTCGATAAATTTCGTGTATTGTTGTTAATGAGTAAAAAAAAAAAAAAAAAAAAGCATTCCTAGTTTTCGTAAAATTTAGGCGGTCCTATAAAAATATTGTCGAAGTGGTCCCCGTGGTGGTAAAAATGTTGGTAAACACTGCTTTACACGGATAAATCTACAAATGCGTACGAATTGTGTTTTATTTCGATTCCGATACGTCTATAAATCTCGTCTATTACAAGAAAAAAAAAAAAAAAAAAAAAAACGCTTTTCACGCGCTTCGAGGATTTTCCGCCCGGGCGATACAGTTACGGGCGATTAACAATCGGATTGCCGGCGGTTTGTTTTTTTTCTTCTTCTTTTAAACGACGCGATACGTCGGGTATTATATTTGTTGATTTCCGGGTTACCGTTTAGCCGACGAGAGAGAACAAAAAAAAAAAATAAAAACCACACAATAATAATAACCGTACACCGGTTTACCGCCGAGGATTTTTATTTTTTTCTCTCTCCGTCACTACTGTTTGAATTGGATTATAAATTTAATATCAATATTTACTGCGGTTATCCGTTTAAAAAAAACCCCCGTTCCCTCCATCGCATACCTATTATAGGCTAGCCGAAATAAATCGGAGTTTTTTGCTCCGATAATAATCGACTTTTTTCGTTTTAAACGGCAGACCTAAAAAAAAAAAAAAAACGGTACGATTATAGCCAGTGACGTGGGGAACGTTTTTCCAACCACCATGAATGTTTAAACGGTTTTAAACGACGGCGTTTACTTCGTCATATTCGGTTGTATTTTAGTTTTTGTTACCGGATAACCGAGATAAATATTTATTTAACGAAAATTTACGACGGTTCAGAATAAAAAAAAATCCGTTTATAAATCTCATTTCGATTTTGATATACACGTCATCGAATCGCGTCAAATGTCAAAGATAGTCCGGGGGGGGGATACCAGGTGCATTTTTTTAAGGGATTTTCACTGGCGTACAAAAAAAAAAAAAAAAAAATGTTCTCATATTCTACAATGATAAATGATGTATTTTGTATTTAATGTCGACTACTATGTTATACGTGCCTATAAATTTATTGCAATCATTACCTAATTATTTAATGTTTTACATAGAATAAAAATTCTTCTTTTAAAAAAAAATGTGTGGCGGCCGGTTTTTAAAAATACCGTCAACTAGATGATAAAATATTTTTAAATATCCGGATAATTGAATCAATAACGCGTCAAGAGAATACGATTCTTAGACATAGTCGGATTTCACGGCATGGTCTAAAGTGTCTCATCCGTCCAGTACTCGCCCCACTAAGGATAAATCCACTTTGAGTTTTTTTTTTTTTTTTTTTTTTAAATCTAATAGAGAGAAACTGGCATCGAGACTCGGGTTAAATTAATAAAAAAAATTAAAATTATAAATAGGAAAATTATCAATTCAAGAGCGTTACTACCGAGTGGGCGGGTAATTTCTTTTAATCATATTCACCGTGTCGTCAGAGTATAACATATCAAACGTGCTTATTGTAAAAAAAAAAAAAAAAAAAGTATAAAAAATGTACAGATTGTACAGTATACAAATAAACATTTAAAAAAACCCTAATGGTTGTTCGCACAATAAAGGCCCAGAAGGTAATTTCTACACGAACCAAGTGAACACGGCATCTTCTAACATATTCTGTTTAATGTTTTTTCATTGTTTTTACACGTTAAAGGACTTTTTTTTTTTTTTTTCATAGTCGAGATTATTCACGTACCCAGAGACAGAGTCCCAGAGTTTATTTTTTATGTATATACTTTCCAACATCGTACTTCTCGGTCAATGCCCAATTGTCTGTTGTTACATCTTTTCGACTAAGACCAAGACTTTTTTTCTGGTTTTTTTTTTTTTTTTTTTTTTGTCGATCGTCCGTACGTCAATTGACGTTCTACTATATCATAATAATATATCCAGGTATGTGTATAATATTCTGCACGGTTCGTTTAACGCGTTTTCGTGTGGGCTACCGCGCTGTGTTGTATCCGACACTTAAGATTTATACGAGTCGACGGCCGACTGAAAGTTGCGTCTCGAATATGTCATTTGGATGTATGCAAATCGCATCCCGCCGGGTATTTTTCCGGCGTATATGTAAATGGCGCCCGTTAAACGCCATTTTCGTAACGCTACGTAAATTTTCCATTGTACATTTTTTTTTTTTCGTTGAAATATTTATACGATTTCGAATATAATCGGACGAGAAGAAAAACTTCACCGTCGAAAAAACTAACAAAAATCACCGCTACGTTTATTCCGAATTAAAACACCGTTTCGGATAACATTAAGACGAACTTTATCTGTGTCGTAGCGTGCTTTTTTTTTCTTTTTTTTTTTTTTTTTTTTTAATACCACAGATATAAACTGCAGAATAGGGCGGCAAGCTGTACTACGGGCGTTCTTTAAAAGGAAAAAAAAAACAAACTATTCACCACATCAATATCAAATGGTATGCAGTTGTAGCGGAGTCGTGGACAATTCTGAAAGCTAACAGTAAAATATTGGAAACATCCGAAACTTTTCGTGTTGTGTTGGTGATGGATGTTTAAATAAAAAATCCCCTGGACAGGACGAGCGTTCTAATCGAAACGTGTATAATAAAATAAAAGTCCATATATGGACAACGGTCGGGGTGAAGATGGATGAAATGGACAGGGCACATCTTAAGAAATCACACGTGGATCAGTGGATATTGTGACTAACTTTTTGGTCGTCTAGTCGATGATATATTTAATTACCGGGTGCGGTAGGGGATGTGTGAGAGGGGAGGGCGACGGCGATTTTTATCAATAACGACGACGTTTGAAATTATCGTAATATAATTTTATCATTTATTTATATATATATATATATATTTATCACATTTAGTTTTATCGTTTAAACTTAAATGTAAAAATAATTATCGAGATTTCCTGCATGCGATTAAACCCGCGTGACTCTCGGCTATACCAATAACTATTAATAATACGATACAATAACGTGAAAGCAATCGCGCGCCTTCACCCGTAGCAAATATCTTATCCGCAAAATAAATTGTCTTATATCTTATCTACAAATGAAATTGTTTTCAATTTTATTTTGATTTTCCGTTCCTACCGGCCACCTAATAGCTACGGGGCCGTATTGGCCGAATATATTTTATTACATTTGGAACCTTCGAGCGTCAAGCGCCGGACGAGGACCGCGGACTTACGGTAATTACTAAATATCGATATTTTTCAATTGCATTAAGATTTTTTTCTAACGTATTTTTTAATTTACTTGTTATAATCTCGTTGAAATATTAATTCCATTTCTATGCATTTTATATGCATTGCATTACGAACTAGACTGTACGTGTAAAACTATTTTGCTGCCTCGTTTTCCCACTCCCGCCGCAAAATAATTTACTTTGTACGCGATTTTTTACAAACGTATCGATTTATATTTATTTGATTAGTTGTGATCGTGTCGTTATTCATTATTATTACAGTATTATTCGGTAAAAAAAAAAAAAAAAAAAATTATAAAGAAAATAAATATCATAAATCCCCGACAGTTAAAATAATAGTAATATTTTTGAAAATGTTATTACGAACTTTTATGGGTAGTTAATTGTATATTTTTATTAAAAATACGGTTGTTACTATTTCGTTTCTCTTCGATATCAATCGATCGATTAAAATAGCCAAAACGACAGAAAACAGACTATTATTTTTGAAAAATATACTAAAGAGAAACAATTCAAATTAGATTCAATTATTGAATCTGGTGGTTGAACTTTTGTTGAAAATAAAAATCCTAGTTCTATTACACCCCGTGTACGTCAAGAGCACCGACTAGACACGGCAGTAAAACGGTTTTTGTGCCGTCCAATGATAATTTATTAAAATACCCGCTGATACGGATAACATTCGGGGGAATTCAAGGGAATTATGTGTTAGATTTAGGAAAAATAAAGAATTGAAGGATGTTGCGATGGATAGTGAAGAGTGGTGTAAACATTTCTGCCAATCTGCAGATTGTTTTTTTTTTTTTTTTATGAAATTTGTATTATTTTTTAGACTCCTCCATAAACACCGTAAACCTGCGGTTTACGTGTCCTGGCGTGTCCTTTCACACAAGACGCACGCACTAATAATAACTGACGGCCGATTCGCATTCCGAATACGTATAAAATATATTTTATACTTGCAATTGTGTTAAACTCATTTTTAAAACGGTATCGGTGTCCGTACAAACGTGTGCGGGACACACACCAACTGTAATTTTGAAATCGAACCTCGGCTAAATGAAAAATCGCATTCGTCATGCCCACCGGAACCCGGAAGAACGTCCCGAGCGTTATTTCTGGTCGGTATACTCGGCGATTTCCGCCCCCTGTTATATATCACAGTCGCCGCGGCAATTTCCAAACGAAATAATCACACGCCAATAGTAATAAACGGAATAGTTCAATAAATATATATATATATAGAGAGAGAGAGAGAAAAAAAAAATAATAAAACCTATTACGGTTATATGCCGGCAATATTTTCTTACGATACCGGGCAGTTGATCATTAAATTATTAAATACCCATCTTGAACGCATCCAAATATTGGACGACGAGAAGAAATTGAATTATAGATATATTCGGTTATATTTGCTTTCTTTAGTTATCGCCAGGACAGGAATTGCCGAACACATCATAACAATAATAATAATGGTTTATCATCAGACGTTTTATTGTACACCGTCCGTTTATTATAATCATTTTTTTTCCTCTTTTTGTCCCAATCCCGATCGTTTTATACTTTTTAATCATAACGGTTCTATTAATTCTCGGTGTGTATTTGCAAACGTCTACACGAGTTTTCCTTTATAGTGTTTCCCGACCATTTCGAAAATATTTTTATAGGTCGCGGACCACCATTTTTTTTTTTTTTTTTTGCTCATTAACAACAATACACGAAAATTATCGAAAAACGTTAACTTTTATTATTTTACTTAAAATATTTTATTACTATACTTCACTAATATATAAATATACTTCAATTTACTACTCAGATACCTAGACGCTTATAAAAGTGAAAAACGCTTATCGGTCTACAGCGGCAACGACTATATAATATTATACGGTTCATCAATAAGTCGTAATTTTTTTCGCTATTTAAAAAAAAAAAAAATAATAATTAATTTGCAATAGAAATCGAAGAAAAAATCTATGGGACCGCGGACCACTGGTCAGGCATAAAGTTTAATACGGTTCGATGTCAGCCCGATACCGGAATATTATTTCGAAAAATTTCGTTTTTTTTTTATCAAATATTTGATCACTATACAAGTGAAACTTTCGTCTTCGCTTGTTGCTATTGATGTTGTTGTATTTGTTTTCTTTGTAAATTTTATGCCGTCTAGTTTTTCAACAATAGTTGTATTTTTCTTTTCTCGGGAACTCTGACAAACTGCATATGTTTAGTTTTTCTTTTTCTCTGTAATCACATCGGGTGTAAATTTACCGAAAATAACTACTCGATTGCCGAAAAATATACAAACGTGTACGCGTAACGAATTTTATCCAATTACGCCAAACTGACAAGTTTGGCGTCGGCATGTCCACGCATTTCCGATTTTATTCGTCCGCCCGTCGCCGTCGTTTGACTTTCCGACCGAGTCCGGTCGGTGGTAACGAGATGAAAAAAAAAAAAAAAAAAAAAAAAAAAAAACCCGAGAGGGAGAAAACAATAATAAAAAGGGGAAAAAAAACACAGTGACCGCTTACATAATTGGATATTTTTTTTTTTTTATATATATATGTATATACACCCGGAATGGGAAACGCGCGGTCAAATCGATTTTATTATTAATTATACGGTTTTCAAACTGTTTACCGACTCGTTATTATAGGGTATACGAGGGTGAAAATTAGAATCATTTACTAGATTATTTATTAATAATCCCGGATAATATAAACACTGAATTCAAACGACGGCACGTATTCGAGGGGGAGCAATCGCCCAATAGCGCCCGTCTCAGAATACAAGTCCATAAATTCACGCCAACTATTATAACACTCCGGCAACAGATTCGTCTTCATAATTTTCATTAGACAATATAAATATATATTTTTCATAGGAACACGTTCTCTGACGAATCTTAAGGGAAACCAAGAGATTTCATTCGTCGTAAGGAGTTGTCGGGCTATAGTAGAGAGTTATTATTATTATTTTTTTTTTTTTTTAATAAAAATAACGAAATTGTATTTTACCAATTTATGTATATTATTATTTTTACATTTCATATTACGTAATAATTATTTAAAATAGCCCGTCATCTTCGTTTGGACTTGTACGATCCGCTTGAAAAATGCTTTTCTTGTATTTTTCCATATTTTAATTTTGCCCACGCCAATCATCACAATATTTTTCTAATAATCTAGCGTTGTCGAGAGTGAATAATTCGTTATAGAAAATGAATTAATGTATGGGTTATACAGAAAACCGACCAATTATTAAGCAATTTGTACGTTATATAAAGTTTTTCATAAAAAAAAAAAAAAAGAGTTTAGTTATAAAGAGTTTTCACTGTGCATCCTTTACACGTTTATTCTGTTTGTTATGTTATCGTGTCCCCTCCCCCCCACCCCGGTCTCTAAAAACAATTTCCGTTATTATATTTCAATATTATTACAGTTATGAGAAAAAGAAAAAAAAAAAAAACGTTAAAACACCGGAAAATGATTTATTACATTGTTATTCGAGAAAACAAATATCCATCGGCCTACACGGTTTTGATAACGTTAAAAGTATATATAATTTCAACTGCGATAGTCGTGATTACGGTTTTTAATGATTTTTTTTATATATATATATGTTTACTATTGGAGTAAAACACGCGAACGTTCGTTAAAAATACAACGAAAATAATTTGACCGTAATCGCGATAATATTATCCTACTGTACTTTGAAGTGTATACCAGCGGTGTTACTACAAAGAGCGGATATTTTTTTTACCCGATTACTCTATTATTATTTCCGTTTTAATTATGTGCCTCGCGTACATACCAATACAGAAGTGCACCGCTGGCGGTATCAGTGTATCGCATTGGTGGGTAAAAACGAAAAAAAAAACAAAAGCAAACTTTAAATTAATAATGTTGTTAGCCAGCATAATATATGTACCACTTCGATGTTCGTATAGCGTTATAAATATTACGATTTTATTGGATAGAAATATTCAATTTTGTTATCAAATAAAAATTATAATAAAACATAATTTACAATGTCGTAGAGAATTTCGGACCCGGCGGGGGGTGCTTTTAATGTTTTTCAGCATTTTTTTTTTTTATTTTTAATTTTCTTCTCGTATATTAATTATACCAACGATATATGATCCCGGGGGATGGGGGGGGGGTGCAAAAAAATGACACCAAAAAATGATATCCAGAAACTTTCCACCGTGTTAGATACACGACATTATCTAGTCTATCTTTGTCTATCTATCAGGTTGTTTTACAGGCGTGACGTGTTGATTATTATTTAGCCCGGTGATTGGCGGCCCGTCGGGAAATATAACCGATATTTTTTTATCTAGTTGTACAAGAAGACGTGTGCAATAATGAAAATAAAAACTTTTCAGTTGTCTAGTCAATGTAAAACAACGAATAACGATATTGGTATAGGTCGTACTGGAATAAATCGTAATAAACGTACAAATATGTTGTGTACCAAGCGGTACATTCTTTATGTAGGATAAATCATTTAGTCATCAATCAGTGACCATTTATGTTTAGATAAATATATTGTTACTGGTCGTCATTCCAATCTAACACCCCACCTTCAAAAAAAAAAATAATAATAATAATAATAAAATATTTCTTGCAGACTCTCTGAAAACGAATACAATGGGTTTTTTATTATTCTATTTTCCGGCAAAAATGTACGAAAACCATATCAAAAACTTATTTTATACCGTCGACGAAAAACAAAATATTATGTGTTGTGAGCAGTGTTTTTTCGACGATTTATCATGTTTTGTAGTAACAATAAATTATTATTAGGTTATAACCTAATGATTTCAATTGTGATGTTTGAATATCTCCTCCTACTACACCTTTGCACCGTATATATGAAAATTTAATTTTCTCTTTGAGATGAGACGCGCACAAATAATTTATATCCCAACATTTGACAACTATACAAATTGTATGCCATTTGCATAGCTCGTAAATTCATTCGTTCCCGAAACATTAATTTCTGCTACACAGTAAAACATCATAAGTGAGGTACAAATCCGTTACATGACAATAGTAATACAATTACAAAGTATAACGATGAATATTCTGCGGTAATTCGGCGTATTTGAGAAAATTATTATTTCTTATTTACTTTACCGAAAGTTGTTTCCATTTATTACTATACTTGTACAGCTGTGCGGGTTTAATGAGTTTTACAATTCGCAAAAAAAAAAAAAAAAAAAAAACTCAAAATCAAGATTGGTAAAAACGAGAGAGATTCCAAGACAAGTGAAAATAATTTGAATAGAAATATAATATGAATTGAGTTTATTTTTTTTTTTTTTTTTATGATAAAAACGAATATTATTCTTTTGAATATTTCCGAACTTTTTTGCGCGCCGAGCGTCGACTTGAACGAATCTAAATTGATTCGTAACTGATACGATGGTTTTTTACCGAACGGTTAAATTTGATAAAAATTTTTGAAACCGTGATATTTTCCCGAGGGGGAGGGTGACTGGGGTGAGGGGCGATTTTACGGGTGGTGGTGCCGGGCATGGGCGTAAGAACGGGGCGGCGTTAGGAGTTTTCGGGTCGAGCGTGGCGGCGCGCGTGGGGCGCTTGGGGCGCGCGATAATTCTACCGATTTCGGTGCGCGGCCCAACTATCGGCGTGATTGAATCGATAACATTGATGAGAGTTGACAGAGAGGCACCAAACCCCCCCCCCTCCACCACCAATTCCACCTCGAAGAGTTATCATCGTTATTATTATTATTATTATTATTATTATCATTATTATTAAAGAGATAATAAACGCGTTGTTATCGAACGAAAAGGCGGCGGCGGCGGCGGTTACCTAAACGATGAACAATTTCCCGGTGCGCCTTTCCGGCCGTTAGGCGCGATAACGGGGCACCGTCGTCGTCGACGCGACAATTTATTAATCATAATAATTACGACCGTCTAGACGTCTAGACTACGGGCGGACAGGTGATGGTGATGGCCGGATGGTGATGCCCGGGTGATGCGTTCGCTGCCGGTGACGGATGGTGCGCGTCGGCGGCCGTATTACACGGTCTCGATATTATAATATTGTATACGTGTGGTCGCCGCCGCCGTTGCCGCCGCCGCCGCCGCCGCCGCCTCCGCCGCCTCCGCCGCCGCACCGCTGGCCGGCCCGGCCCGGCCCGTCCGTCCCGCCGTAGGTCTCGCGCGCGCAACGGTTCCGCGTCCCTTGCGGCGGCGCCGACGGCGTACGCGCGCAGCGCACGAAAGTCACCGGCGCGGCCGCGGCCGGGCTTGCGCCGGTACTTGCTCTCGTTCCGTCAATCGGCTACAGTGCCACCGTCCGTTAGGTTTCGCCGACCTAACCGTCGTCCGCGTACTATCGCACCGGGCCGCCGTCGCCGCCGCTGCCGCCGCCGCCGCCACCACTCCGAACGATCGCAGAGGTAATATGAATTAATTTTATCACATACTTAATATTATAATAATTATTTTATTATTGCGTGTATGATTATTGTTATTATTATTATTAATTATAATTATAATTATAATTAGAGGCGGGCCGATATTATGTCATTAAAAAAAAAAAAAAAAAAAAATGTCGAACGTGTTTCGTTATACATTAATATTAAAAACCGTATCGATTTGTAATTATAAAATATATTACAATTACTTTTAACGAATTTTCACAATAGATTTGAACTTAAAACGCTCATCAATATTCGCGTAAAAAAAAAAAAAAAAAATATATATATTTTGAATAACCGTCCGGAAACTAATCAAATCCGTTTTTAGTTTCGCCGCGGTTATTTTTTTTTCTTCTGAAATTGAATTACATCGAACAAATTAAATCGAATTCCACGCTGCAAAAACCTTTGTTGCGTATAAATATTCCTGTTTTTAAGAGGAAAAAAAAAAAACTACAAGGGGAAATCAAAAAATAAAATTACCTCCGCGGTGTACCGATACGAAGAAATATTTTCAACCGGAAGTTTTTGATCTTTGGTTGAAAAATTGTTCACTGAGAGAAAAACAAAACCGATAAAGAATATATTTTTTTTTTTTTTCTTAGATTTTTTCGGTATCGGTACAAAAATAATTGTACTTATATATTAGTGTTTGGCCACCGATATAATTTTCAAACGCGATCCGTTATTATTTGACATACACAAAAATTGGGTACTTTTCCGTTCACTTGGTAAAACAAATGATAAAAAAAAAAAAATTTTTAAACTAAATTGATGCGCTCAGTCTTACCGCGCGACGATAATTAGAAATTAATTATCGTAATGCCATTTTTTTTAGTGTCCCGGTATCGTTTTGGCAAGTGTTTTATCGATTGTAACTCTATAGTAACTATTATTAAATATATTTACGGCCGAGGCCCGGAACTTTATGTGAAAACATTATGTGCATACGTAGCGCTAAAAAAAAAAAAAACCTTAAATATGCAATTATTGTTTATTATTATTATTATTTTTTTTTTTTATAAAATATTGCATTTATACGGGAATAAAGTTTAAAACATGAAAAAAAAAAAATTGTTTCCTCCGCACCGCGGCGGTGGCGCGACGGCAACAGGCTCTCTTGGTAAAAATTATAAATAAATTGTCGGATAAGACCGGGCCGATAATAATAAATTTACAATCTCAGCTCGGTAATTTCAATTATAATTTTCGTTTTTTCTATATGTATTTGTCGTCGTTTTTAACAACACGGTCAATGCGCGTCGAAAATGTGTTTAAAATGTTGAAATACGCATAAACTTAGTAAAATACGGATTCCGTACCGGATCGGATGTTTAATATGCCGTTTCATAAAAAATACGCAAACGTTTACGATATGTTCTAGTGTCAATCTTGGATTTTATATTCCGTACCCGTCGACTGAAATCTGTTCCGTATCCCCCCCGGTCGATTTTCATGTTTTCAACGGAGAATTCCGGCGATATTTTCGATAATCCCGCTTGGAATCCGATATCGTTTACCGGCGCAAATTCATTAATGAATAACAATTATAGCAATTCACGTTATACCCTGAACGCAAATGACCGATGACGTAAAGAGAAGAATATTACCGAGTGTTGTGCGTAGGATTTAAAAAAAAAAAAAAAACTACGTACAACCCTCGGAATTGTTCTTCTGTTTACGTTTTACTATTTGCGTCCACACTCTGATTTTATCCTAAACTCCGGAATTTACGTTCCGAGCACGACGTAATTCGCCGTCGTGCTCGTTCGGCAGACATTTTTGTGACGTCCTCTTAACAACATTGTTTTTTACTGTTCGATTTCGTTGGAATAAATGTACCGGCGCCGGGTTTCCCACACGTTTCCTCCGATTATTTTCATCATTTTATTGGCCGCTCTTTAATTTCCGTTGACTTTTCCACCGGTTTTACTGTCCATAGCCCGTTTTTTACGGACGAATACTGACCATGTGGAAATCGGCATGACTTTGACCTCGCCGTCAACGTGATATTTTTTCGATTGATGTACAAAAATATTCTACAGACCGCCGCATTAAACTCCGGTCTGTCATTCGGTTTCAATTGACTGTATAAAAAAAAAAAAAAACACGCGTATTATTTAAATGGCAATATCGAAAAACGGAGTTCAGTGTGGTCCGCAGGAAGCGTTTCTCTTTCCGGTAATAATCGACGAAATCGGAAAGTTCTGCGGACGCACGGGACGTCTTCCCGTACGTCGTGTTTTGAAGCTTCCTTAAAGTCCCTTTGAAATGGCAAGTCATCGCTCAGAATCGGCCCAGCCCTAATAATTTGGTATTTTCTAATAATTTTGGTAATTTCTAATATTTGTGTTCGCTGTTCGCATTCTATTCGTTGCTAATAATATGCGCTGCACTCCAAATCGAAGGGTAGTAGGGGTGGAGGGGCTAGTGTATAAAAACCAGGCGAGTCCTGTTTTGAACATTTTTTTTTTTCGGAGAATGGCGGACCCGGAGACAGGCCGAAAAGCAAAAAAAACAAAATCATCGGCAGAATATAGTCGTGCCTAAACGCGTATGTATAGCTTAGTTTAAGATTACGAGGCGTAATCCAAGAATGATACAATACGAACACGTATTATGTCATTAAAAAATATATAATATTTTTGCTCATTTAAATTTGAAGTTGTTTTTTGTCGAACATTTCAATCGTTTTTCTCGTTTTTCGAAAAGTGCGAAAATTTTCGACCAATTCATATTGTAATTTACATTGTCCTCGGATTTGATCATTTCATCGCTGACAGACGATTTCTTTCGTCAAACCACGAATTTCCCGTCAACAAAAATATATGTTTGACAAAAGTGTTACTTAAAGCAAATGGAAATATTTTCCCAATAAGTTTTGAAAGTTCGGTAAAGTTGTTTTTTTTTTTTTTTGTATAACAACTCTACCCACACTAAGTCCGATGTTCAGTTTATTTTTAAAAGATCCGACCATAGTTCCTGCACATTTATTACTATCGCATCTTTGGACGTTTTAAAACAATTATTTTCGTTTTTCATCGGCAAACTATATTTATATAATATTAATTTTACGTAACCCGTGGATTTATATACGAAATCTGAGAGGCGGCGATCCTATTCGGGAGAGACATTACACCGAACTTTTATAGATGTAAATGTTTATTATGCGATTCACAAAAAAAAAAAAAAAAAAAGCATATTTAAATATCCACACGAAAACAGTTCGGTGTAGTTTATTTGCGTTTTATATAAACAGCCATGAATCGCAATAAAATCAGAAACACACGGGCTCGCCCGGTAGTTTTACGTTCATAAATTGTGTAATATTCGGCGGGTATAATTATACTTGTTCTCCATGTTTACCACGAATAAATACGTATAGCCCAAGCTCGCTGTATTTCACGGACATTAAATGTAAAATGCTTTTTCAAGTATTCTAGTTGTTTTATAGTATAACAATATTTTTACTCAACTCGGGTAATATATAGTGATTGTACATTAAAAAAAAAAAAAAAACATTTTTTAACAGAGAGAGAGAGAGAGAGAGAGAGAGGGACACAAAGTCAACTTTGGACCTAACCTAATGGTGATTTTAATTTTGTAAAAAATAATACGCACCGTCGTTGTTGGTCTTACAAATCGAGAAACAAAACAAAAAAAAAACCGCTTTATTCGAAACCGTCGAAGAGCGGTGTGGTTTTCGACGAAAAGTGTAAGTCCGGCTTGTCCGGTTGTTGCGTTCGATTCCGAAATATTTTTACGAGACATAGTCGAGAGGGGCAGGGGAACAAAAAAAAAAAAAAAAAAAAAGCACTGCTTTTTCGCGCGATCCGGTCGAATTTTTATATATATGAATTTTAATAATATATTTTGTTTTTTATTTTGTTTCTAGGTTAAAACATTGATTGTCGAACGCCTCGCCGGCGTACGCGTTGCATTCTAGTTGAAAACGGCTTAAACATGTTTTACTGGTAAATATTTAATTTCAATTATTTCTACGCACGATTATTGTCCGTGCGCGTTATACTTTATGCTTAAATCGAGAACACAAATAATAATTCATTTTAAGGGGCACATTGTGCGGATTTGCCCGTCCGTCACTCGAGTAATAACTCTATTGTAGTCCAATTGTAGTCGGTTTATACGATTATTAATATGCCCGCCGTGTTGATTGTGTCCAGACGAATATTATAGGTCCATCGAGTTGTGCGCGGGTGTCGGACGGTTGGGGGGCACAAACGTTCCCGGGACGACTTGATTAAAAAAAAAAAAAAAAAAAAAATACAATGTTCACGGGCGAATAAATATCGCAATATAAATGGACGGGCTACGCCCGTAAAATATAATATTATTCCAGATATATTTATCGCGCGAAAACCGCGACGGAAAGCAATAATAGTTATATTAACTATCGCGTTATTTTTCTTCTCCCGTCGCCTTCTTTATCGCGTCTCCACCGGCTCACACTTCCGCATCGCCGCGCCTTGCCGTTAGGTTACCGTTCCGCCACGGCGCCCCTCGACCGCTTCACGCCCGCTCGCGTACAATCACAATAATATTATCCCTTAACTCAAATATAAAATGTCCGTTTGTCGGTAATTCAATGCCGGTAACGTAATAATACAAAAAAAAAAAATATATAAATACGGACTCGGCGGTCGGGCCTCGAGGAGAGGCCCCTAACCGCCCACTCCCCCACCACGGCGCGGGATGAGTAGGACGAAGGAAGAATAAAAAACCGCGATCGAATTTCACAGAACGACACGATACGGGCCGAAGATTTTATAGCACCCGAAAGTTTGATTATTACTTTATAACCAATACACAAGTACAGTTCGGGAATCGGCGAACGCGTAAAACCGATTTCGTTTGACTGGGCATCCAAATCGGCACGTTCCACCGCGGTAAAACACGGGGGGCTACCTCAATACTAAAAATCGGTTTTACGTCGGCTCTAAAATAATAATTCGAGTGTCTTTGAAATTTTCGCCGTCCCGGGCGGTGATGGCGGGAAACTGTTGAAACAACAATCCACAGAGGTTTGTTCGGTGAAATTTAACGGATCGTTCAAACGGTTCGCACCCGTTGATCCGTTGCGCAGGGATATTAGTTTAATATTTATTACACGGTTACGATGCGTGGCAAAAAAAGGCCCCGCGGAATCCGTTGAAACGGACGCCGGTGGCAAAAGGGCCACACCGCGTTGTCGGTCAGAATTTTTCCCCGGCGGCGGCGGCGGCGGCGGTCTTTGCAGGATAAACGAAACGGTTTACA
The DNA here is from genome assembly GCA_956483605.1 of Tuberolachnus salignus. Taxonomy (NCBI): domain Eukaryota; kingdom Metazoa; phylum Arthropoda; class Insecta; order Hemiptera; family Aphididae; genus Tuberolachnus; species Tuberolachnus salignus. Next base: position 12,627,963 of record OY101431.1, read on the forward strand.
TTGTATTTTTGATATTATAATTATTTACGTTTTTATTGCGGCACGGCAGAATGGCAAAACCTATTGCCGGAGACCTTGTCGTTGTCCTTCTCCTACCCTCCCCCCCCCGCCGCCGCCGCCGGTATCACGAATTTCGAAAAAGCAATTTTAGCCGTTTAAATAAATACCTCGTCAGACGTTGTCGTCGTTTTCAAACGACCGCGCCCGTACCCAACGAGACTTAAAATAATACCGAATATTGATTTATATTTCACGACGTTCTGATGCTCGTCGTACGCAAACCTAACAGCCTTCCTGTTGGTAAAAACGTGATGCTGCTCCGACGAAGTTACAGGAAGGAGCACACCCCTCAAACCTAGTCGATTATTGACCACGACGGGTTTAGACAAACCCCGGCGAAAAGAATTCAAATAGGCCCCTGCAAACACGCTTAATGTGTGGTTTCGCTCAAATATTAATTTAAATACAATATTATTATTGCAATAAAATACAAATTCGACAATTATTTTTATTTTACTGTTTTCCGTATAATTTTAAGAATATTCAACGTGATATAAAATAAAAATTAAGTTAACCCGTGCAGCGGTGTACACATGTATGTATTTCAGTTAAAAATATTTATAATTATACACATTTCTATGTTTTCTATTTCAATAGTCATTTACCGATACGTAACCGACGTCATTTTAGTGGTCTGGTTCAAACTAAATTTGTTTGTTCAATGCGATTTTTAGTTGATTTTAATGCAATAACGCAATCGGTTTAGCGAGTTTTTCAGTGTAATAACTCCGCCGTCTTATAATTATAATTATAGACGACTAACAAAATGTAATTTTCGACAAAAAATAAAACCAACTAAATTTTAAAAAAAATAAAATGTCTTCGATCTGTCTCTGTGCGATTTTCAATTAAATCCGATTGGTCTACGGGCAAATGTCACGCTTCTCCGTCGTCGGTCTAATCCTCTAGATTTCATAACGTTCCACTGCCGGTACGGGGGAATTCTAAATGCGGCGGTTTCCGCTTGTTTCCCGCATCACAGTCTGGCCACCAATTATATTGGCTGCCGTATCTGTTACATTTAAATTGTAAATGATTAAATTATTAAAGCCCGACATTGCAGGAGGAGCCGCTCTGCCGACGAGTCCCATCATTAACTCGTCACCGGCGACAGGCCGGGACACGTTTACACTTCGGGGGGGAGGGGAGGGGGGGCTAATCAAACGGTGGCCGGCCGACTATTACCAACGTATTATCATTATTATCATAATTAACTCCCGCGTTGACTCGCCGTGATATTTAAACGTAATTTATAGTTTCTCCTTGCCTCATAATAAATTTTAATTAACATGGAAAAAAAAAAAATAAAATACATTCCGTGCGCGCTCGGCGACCGTATAATAATTCACGGTATATTTTCTCGGGTCGTTTTCAGTAAAAAGTTTCTCGTTTGGCGAAGGAGTGAGCGTGCGCATACACACCTCGAAATAGCTCTGGCCACTATTCCGGCAGACACGCGATTGTCACGAATTACACACGATCCGAACGATGCTGTCGTTTAAACCAAACGCGTAAATCGACTATCGTTGTAAATGTCGCCACGTGCGTGTAACTGTTGACGGTCTGTATATTTTGTTAGAGTCTGTTTTTTTATTTCGAAATATGGAAAACCGTAAGGAGATAGATAGATAGAGAGAGAGAGAGTGGTTTACACCTATTCTATATTATTACGGTAATATGTCGTATTTCCCCTAAGCTTCCACCCGTATATAAGACCGGCAGCAGGTGTCGTGTCCCCGCCGGCACGCGATCAGTTTTCAGTCCACAGCACACGGGGTCCCGACAGAAAACTGATGGAACGTTTTCTAACCAAAACCTTTTTTTTTTTTTCTCCCCCCCCCCATATATGTATGAAAAATACATTATGATTCAACGAGATTCCGGTAGAAATCCAAAACCAATGGCAATGATATACACTAGCCGGGGGAGAAAAGTTTGAACTTATACCTAGTCTTTGATTATAGTCACGTCATTGGTTTTTTTTTTTATATATATATATATATCATTCCGGGATACGTATTTTTGATCAGAATTTTCGTCAAAGCATCAACCGAAGTAAGACGGAATTCTTATTATTTACGGATAATGTCAATATTTCCGGTTCAAATAGTACTGAAGTTGACCTCTTTTAAAAGGAAACTGAAACGTTTTCGTAAATTAATGATTTAAAGATTAATGTTATATGTAATGTATTGGAAATAATTTAACCGTTAGATCATATTTAGACGAATTACAAAAAAATTCAGCCACAATTTCAAATTCAAAGCTATTAGAATTAACGACAACAGCACGAGAATGTGTTGAACCCTGTGTTGTCCTTTGATCACAAAAAGCAGTAAAATTATTCTAAATTATTATTTTTTTAATTATAAATATGCAATATGTTTAATTTTTCTTTTAGTTCTTAGTTTAAATTTTGTAGTGTTATACACAAAACACATTTAAATATTATCATCATAAAGTATGCATTTACATTGTACAAAATATTTGCACACTTAAAATATCATTTTTTTTTTTAAATTTCTTTTTATAGGCATATTGATTCGGTAAACTTAAGTTTGATTTTTTTTCATCGTTTCTATAACGGAAAAATGTGTTGGTCCCCGGCGATTCAGTTATAAAGAGGTTTTTCGGTGTACATTAAGTCAACCGTTATCCGGAATTTTTTATGGCAATATTAAACGTAAAATTCGCGAAATCGCGAACCCGCTGTGATATTTCGTTTTTAATATGATTCGAGTCACGTACGCATCAATCGCCGTTAAAATATGACTCGCTAGAAAATTGCTGTTTAAAAACGTCCAAAGTAATTCGGGTTTTTTTTTATTTTTTTTTTTTTTTTGGTAGGGGCGGGGGTTACAGCTTGTACGTGTTTTTTTTTTTTTTTTTTTAGGTTTCTCTCCGTACTATTATAATATTTTCCTTTTGCACGTGCCATTTTAACATCGCGTCGTTTATGAAATAGCGTCTTGAACGGCTAAATCTAATTTATCACGTTTTTGACGTCTACTTACTGCTCGAAGTACACAGTGTATAGGTATTAAGAGTTAATGGTTACTGATTGGACCGTAGGAGCTTTTATTGTAATACCTTGGTAATAAAACGCATACCGAATTTTGAATTAAATTTTTTTTATTTCCCAATAAAAAATATCTACGGGGAATAATATTATGTATTACGGTATTCAAACAAAATATTGCGATCAACATTAAAAATTCCATATAACAGTTTACTACTTTGTTCGTTAAACTAGTCAAATTACAATAATACCATGATATTTATAATATTACGTTGAGCTTGCCGTACTTTGATATAGCGTTTAAACCGAAACACCGTACGGTTTAGTCGTATCGTAGTCGATATTTAAGACGGTAGTCACTTTAAAATGAGTTGTATTGTTTGGTTGTTCGTACTATTTTTTTTATTTTATTGTTCACAAATTTATTTAAATTAAAATTATTTACTTCGTATTCGATTGCTGTTACTATTATAATGATGTTTCCGAATCGTTTTAGGTACGCGAAACTGTTGGTAAACCATCCGTGCAAGATAATATCATGCATAGTGTTCCTGTGCAGCTGTAGTATTTTAATTCCGTATTACAGTGGACACGTACCGCAAATAATACACCCCGACAAGGTAAGTTTTAATATGAAATATTAATTTTTAACGTTCGCGGTGTTATAATTAAGAAATGTATTACATAAAATATAGTCGGTAAAGTAGTGAAAGAAATATATATATGTATATTATTTTTTTGTCATAACAAATATTTGCATTTTCTTTTTTTTCTTTTCCTTTATAGTTATTCCAAAGCGATTCGTTTCTCGTTAAACGCGACAAAGTTTCGCGTAATAATTATTATTATTATTATTATTATTATTATTTTTTTTTTAATTAAAATTAATATAAACGCGTTAATTGCATATCGTATATTATTAATGTATTAGCTGTCTGTCGTAAAACAGTAAAAGTTTCAAAAGTTTTAAAATATGCTTTGGAACGTTGCCGAACGACTCTATTATCGTACACGTCTTTCGCTCGTCTGTCAGGCCTGAAAATATTATCACTAATTTTTTTCGGGTATCGCCAGGATTTTTTTGCAAATACATAATATAATATTGAACGCAGATACCGTCGACTTGTGAACTAATATGATAATAACGATGAACTACTACGGACCAATAGTAGATAAATAATGATAATAAAAATCTAATATATTCTAATAAAATCAAATTAATTTTCTTCGTTATTTTTTTCCTCCCGCAAAAATAACAACGTAAACTATTTTACATTTTTTTTTTTTTTTTTTTTATTATTATTATTATTTAATTATTAAAAATCCTCGCCCTAGGTTTTATAACAAACGAAATACTTGTATCGTGTATTTCGGAACGTCTCTCGTTTTAACGTTGTTCGGTTTTCGTATTGCGCTGTATTCAGAACACTCTGAATGTATTATTATTTTTTTATTTCTTTTTTTTTTTTTTTTTTGTTTTTGAACGCAACAAAATAAATCGTTATTTATTTTGTCGGAGTTAAGTAACGAAATTGAACATTTTCAATAAATAATGATAATAATATAACAACTCACTCGTCGTATACCATTATAATATTATTAGAGGAGAGCGCATCGCTCAATCGTTATATATTATCATTCGATAAATCATCATATTATTCAAATACGTTTTTTTTTTTTTTTTATTATTAATATTTTTCCATAATATTTACCCGAAACGTTAAACAAACGTGGATAGAAACAGCGTCGTCGATAGAATTACCATAAATATTAAAATAACGGCCGTGAAACTAACCGGCGTAGAGGTCAGATAAAATATAATACCCGAATTATTATACGGTATAATAACACGGGTTACACCTACGTCGTTCAAAACAACAGGTCGATCGATTTAAACAAATTCTTTTTTTTTTTTTTTTTTCTTCTTTTTTTTTTTAGGGTTTTGAAACACGCGGTACCGATATCGCCAATCGGGTAGTGGCTTGGGACAATTTAATCAAAACGCTGGAACTGGGCGTCGACTTGATCGACGATATTAGAAAAATATCGAATATCGTTTTGCCGCCAAACTACAAGAATTTGAATATGCCGATAAACGATACGGCCGGCAAGGTAAGTGCCATATACCTACGTATTATATTTTTATATGGCCTTTTTTTACAATATTATTTATTCATGGCGTTTTTACCCGTGCCCGTTATATTATTATGTTCGTGTGCGTTATTTAATTTAAACAGGTGCCCTTTATATATGTATATATATAGCGCACGTGTTCGTGAATTACCATAAATTATCGGTTGAAATATTATAATAATATTCGTCGAGCACCGTGTATTATATAGCGGGGCGGGGGGGGGGAAATAAATCCATTATTCTTTAACAATTCGTCGGCCGACCACCGGTTCGAGAGGTACTTTTGGTGCCCCGTGAGTTTTTTTGTTTTTTTTTTTTTTTTTTGTCTATTCTTTTTCTGTTTTATCGGATATAACAAGCGTATTTCATTTATATATCCCGCATTTATTGTTCGGGTCTTAACGGATATTATTCGTATTTACGGTTGTAAGCCGCGCATAATAATGTAGTGTACCGTACATGTAAACAACGCTCGAAACGTTGTTCGGACCGCTGATGTACACAATAAGCAAATAAGTTTCGCGATAGTTGAAGTTCGGGTTAAAATATATCGACGGTGACGATATATCGGCGATATAAAACGTTTTAAGTGGGCGCGGTACAGGGATTACGGGTATTTAGCCGGCGACACGTTTTTCTGTCGGTTTCGAAAAGCAAACGCCGCGCAATTGTTTTGTAATTCCCTTTTTTTTTTTCTTCTTCTTTTTTTTTTCCCCCGGGGAATCGTGACTTTAGCTACGCCCGCGGGCCGACCCTTTGCGAATACGAGACGCGATGGATTTATCGGCGCGACCTTTGTAAAACGCACCTGCACCGTTGCTGTATTATTTAAAACGTTTATTTTCAAAACGCGAACCGTTGAAATAACTAAATGACCGACGAGTAGTGCAAGATATAAACCGTATGCCCCCGCATACCGTACCTGACGCAGTAGGATTTACGGGAGGTATTTCGTACTTTTCTACGTTCCGGGCCTTTCAATATTTGTTCTCGACTGCCGCCGGACATTTTCGACATTTTCGACGTCTCGCGGGATTTGCGCCGGGCAATTCGCCAGGGAATTTCCTTATTGCGCGGAAAACACGCTTAGAATGTTACATGTACCGGCGTTCCGTACGGACGGTACGTCCGAATTGTCGGCACCAGGATTGTTATTAAAGCGATTTCAATTTTCCTTTTCGTTTCTGCCTGTCTGTCGGGGGTCGCCGATTATTATTATTATTATTATTATTATTATTTCCCGGACGGCCACATTAGGTATATTCGGTTTCGTTTTCACGGGCCGTTAAAACTCAATGTACAAATGACGTTTTGGCAAAATCGCAAAGAGCCACCTCATCCGATAAACCCCAATCGAACAACACGCAAATGCTTTGCGCGCGAAACGATAAATTTTATAAAAATATAAGAAAAAAATTACATAATAACATAATATACGATACGTAACGGTCGACGAACACGCCAGTTATTATTCTGGAATTAATTAAAATAAGAAATAAAATAGATAATGGCGTTAGACGAATCGCGGCCAAATCGCTTAAAACGTAACAGTTTCCGTATAGATACTTATATTTAAGTCATTAAATCAACGGGCTTTGAAATAGTAGCTATAATATATCCTATTCAACTATTATATTCGGATCATTTTTTTGTCATACCTCACCAGTTATCTATCGGCCCGCGTAATTGGATACACGTTGAACATTATCATTTGTAATTAGAAGTCGCGGTCAAATTAGATTTTTGTCGTGACCGTACTGGTGTGAAATATAATTTATTCTACCGGAATGAAATGCCCGGCGACCGTGTAGTAGGTACGGACTCGGACGTTAATTCAATTGGATGTATGGGAAATATTCGTCTGTAGAAATTAAAAAAAATATATATATATATTCGGATATCCCCGCCCGCATTTGCTTGAATCAGTTTCCAAACAAAAGATTTTACAAATGTCAAGAAACGCCTACTATAATATTATTATTGGAATACGCGTACACTCAAATTGTATTTTATTTCACCGGGGCTACGCTCCGAGACGAAAACGTCATTGCTTAATGCAATTTTGCTAATTACTCAGTGGAATAATTAGGTCGACTGGATTCCCGGGTGGTGTCGCATTTAATATAGACACTTCTCATTATTTCTTGAGTTTCTTTTTAGTTGTTCACAAGCGCTTATCCTTGCAAACGACGTCGAAAGACGCCCGTCTCTAGTCGGTAAATATTGGGGCTCCTGTTTATCGACACCCGCCCCCACGTCACCCCGGGCTGTTGTTGCGCCACTGTTTGCGCTCCGAGTTTGAATTCGCTGTGAACGACACGTGCACGACAAAATAAATGGTAACCATTGGCAATGCGGTGTTCGGAATTATAGCAAATGGCTGCCAGTAAACATTACAATAAACACAATATTTTGGTGTGCGCTTTCGTTTGGAAACAGACAGAATTCCATAGGGGATAATAATGGGTGGTAATAATTTATTAAACAGATGGCAATGGATTTCGCGAATCATTCCGAAAACTACCGGGCGAATGATAAATTTTATTGATGTGACTCGTGTGGTTTTTAAAAGCCATGTCCGCCAACTTTTGGCCTATTTAAAATCCGTCGGTTTGATTTTCAATGATTGTGTAGAATTTTTATTGACAAATTTTAAATACCACTTTGGTGCATTTGAAATAATTAACACTCGAACACGCTATTCGACGAACGTTGAATATTTTATATTTTATATTTGTTTATGATTTAAAAACCGGCAATTAAATAATACCTGCCTAATCTTATAATAATAATCATCTCGTGTTTTTATTTTCGGCGTTTTCATTGTAAAAACACTGAAAAATTAGTGATTTTCTAAAAAGAGTTGCGTCCCATAAAAATGGCATACACGAATTGCGCCCCAATAGACCCGGGATACAATTCGTGTGATTCAATCGGGGGGTTACTAAACATAAAAAAAATATGTTAAATGTAATCAAAAGTCATGAAGTAAATAATATACGTTGAATCGACCAAAAATCAATCTCTCTATTTCGTATTCAATCCTGAGATTGGTTTGCTGCAATTCTCCATTCTTCCCAGTTACTTACTTTTCTCTTTATTTCTTCTTAAGAATTATATCCCTTAGTCCTTCATTATTTGCCACATATTTCACTAGTTTTTACCTCCTACGCAGCCTTCTATAATTAATAGCAACCCACCATGTTTCAGTACATGTCTAATCCAATAATTTCTTATTTTCTTGATACTACTTCATAGAGTTCATCTCTCTGACATTATTTCTAATACTTTCTCGTTAGCATTCTTTTGTAATACCACATCCCAGAAGCTTCTTTCCTTTTCTATTCTTCTTTGGCAGTCGTCCACGTTTCGCTACCATACGCCAACATTATACTTCATACGTATGTCTTCGGAAGATTTTTCCTCGTGTATATGCTGATATTTCTTGAAGTTATTTTTTATTTTTTTTATTAAATATTATCTTAGCTTGGCTCATTTACTTTATTATTTCCTTTTTATATCTGCCATCTTCACTTATTATGCTTACTAAGTAAGTGAACTCTTCTACTTGCACTATTTCTCGGTTATCTTGTAAATGTATTCTTGCCCTAATATTATTGTTCCTGCTACATATAAGGATTTTAGTCTTTTTCTTATTTATTTTTATGTTTAGTTCATTTAGCAGCGTTTCTTCCACACACCTCAGCATTTTTTGCATTTCTACTTCATTTTCATCTATAACAGCTATATCATCCACAAACCGTAACATATAAATTTTCTTTCCACTCAACTTTATAAATGTGTTTTCTCACTTGTTATTTCAATTGCCTCTTGAATGTATGCATTACTTATGCTAGGTGAAAGTGTACACCTCTGTTATACTCCTTTTCTTTTCAATAATCAATATAGCAAAAATAAATAAATCATACGAATATAGACATAAATCTACAAAAAATGTCGGTCGAAAATTAGGTTTACAAATTCTAATCTTGTCATTTTATTTGTATTTTATTCTTGTTATCTGATTTCCAATAAAGAATGTATTGTTTATCGTAAATTACAAGTACATCGCAGAGAAACCCTAGAAACTGGAAAATAAATTGTACTACCCGACAAATAGACCCGGGACGCAATTCGTGTATATCTTTTTGATGGTACACAACTAAGGTGCACCCGGTTACCAGCACTTGCCTTTTTTGTCTATCTTACGGGCAAAACGGTGCGTTTATTTTCTCCAAAATTATTTTTTTTTTTTTGAAAAGTCACAGTCGTTTAAAAATGTCGATTAGTTACATATATTTGGAACATATTGAGTACCCGCGGATTGATGCACTCCGAGTAAGGCTACAACGACGGTCCGTGTATTAGCGCTGGGCGCTAGTTACGGGCCGGCGTGGTTCTAGAGAAGTCTGACGCATCGGGCAGACGGATCTCCCGGGTCGTCATATGGACCGCCGGCACCGAGGAGACTAATAGCATTCGTACCGATTCGGAATCAACCCGCGAATGCCACCGGTCGATCCGTGGCCATCTAACCGCCGTCAGGCTTTTCGGTCACGGACAACCTTCGGGCGTTATATCTCCACCGATAGAACGGGTAGGTGCCCCGGAGCGAACTCAACCAGAAACCGTTCCCTGGCCGCCTTGACCGTAAACCACATAGTACTTCTTGATACAGCCCACCCCGTATCCAAGCCGATGAAGCGGGCACCTTGCGGTGGGGCATTCCCATTCTCCCGTGGTAATTTTATTCGTGAAAGTTCTTACACGACCGATAAAAATAATGCTCTCGCGAAATCTCCCCCACATTGGGCGGCCCTCCGGCATCGTATTGATGGTCCGGTAGGCCAAACCGCATTGCTGTGGCACGAACCCGTTGCACCAGAAATCTGGAATAAGGATACCGGGCCCGGGCTTTACGGGTGGGAAGCGTGGGCGGCTCCCAGGTTATATTTGGAACAATAGCTCCCAAATTATATTTGGAACAATGGAAATAAACGCATCGTCGTGGCCTCCAGAATATTGGTGCCGTTGACTTTAAAACCGACATTTTACGAATTCTGTGCAATCTGCGTAAGTATGTTTTTGCGGCGCGTCCTCTTTAATATTTAATTTCTCAATTATCCGGCGTCGCTTCGCGTTCCGCAATAAAAATAAAACATTTGCATAATTTACGGGACATCCAGAGAAAGAGACACATTAAATAATAGACACCTTTAATACTATGTCTCTTATTTGGTGCCCGTGTTCAGGTCAACTCGAATTTTGTACCGAATACAATCTTTCGAAAACAGAAAATGCGACAATGCGAATGTCGGTTGGTCAGCGCAACCCAGAAAGAGCAAAACCGCTCCGGGCTGATCCGGAGCAGCTCGGAGCTGTTTGGAGACAATTAGAACACATGTTAAGCAATTGACTTAAGCAATTCACTGGTCTGGTTCTATTTTTCTACGAGCAAAATACGAAAAACATAAGTCACTGGTGATTACGTATATATTATTATGAACAACGGACACAGGCGTTCTTTTCGTATTATTCACACTTTTATTTTTAAAATAAATTATTTCTTGTAATATTTTACATTAAATATTTCATAATTACTATTTTATAATAGCGTGTGAACCAGGCAAATTGATTAATCTTAGTAAGGAAACTCATACATGATTTTACCCATAAAATTCATAGCAATAGAAATCATCCAAGACAAATTATGGAATAAAAAAAAAAGCTTGTGAAATTTTAAATTTCAACTCATCTTCGCGCAATTCAGCCAAAATATTAATAATTGTATTATTTTTTATACGTTTTTTTATATTTTATTTCACGGATTTTACTGTAATTCATTTCACTATTTTACAAAAATTGTCGCAAAAACGGTATAACAACATCAGTTTTGTCAGAACTTATCTTTACGACTGGTGTTATAACGAAAATTGTATCCCAGCTGTTTGGAGCAAAATGTTTCGAACAGCTTTGTTCTTTCAATGTGCGCTGGGCCTAAAGCTCTTCGATATTTCTAAACACGGACGGACACAACTGCTCTTTATCAGTGTTCCGATTAATAAAATTGGGCAAATAAATGTTAAAAATGTCGCCAGTTGAAAAGCGAGGGCTACTAGTTATACGTTTTGTTTAAGGTTAGAGGTTACAATAATATTATATATCAAAGGTGGTCAACTAGAAGAGACTCGCGAGCCGTACAATAATATTAAAAATATGTAAGAGGCAAGAGCAAAAAAACGATTCTTAACTATTGTAATCCATAAACATAATCCAGACTTAAAAAAAAAAAAAAATCAAAAAAATTGAACACGCATTGAATACGTTGCGCGTAATAAATTACCTTATATTTAAATATTATAAATTCAAAAACACTATATTTTTTCTATTTATTTGTACAAATTAAAATTATATATTAATAATTTTTACATTTTCAAATTCATATTTTTGTATTAATATTTGTTTTAAAAACAAATGTTACATAAGTAAAAAATATAGTTATTGTCTTACGATACACAATTTGGCCACTCCTATTATACAATAAATATGACATGCATTTTAATCAACGTTAACATAATATATGTTTATTTGTATCGATTTAAAACACCATCACATAATGAACTAAAATTATGGTATCCGTATTTATTTTACCAATTATATATTTTTTTCATTATTTAATATTTATTAAAAAAGCATTTTTTCTTTTTTTTTTGTAGGGAAATTCGAGTCATAATAAAGAAATCATCAGTAAGGATTCAAAGAAATCACGACCGTATCTTCAAGTATTGGACAAGGGTTCATTTGAGGATTCTAATGAGATTCTCAAATTCCCCAAGGAAAAAGACAGCCAGAAGAATAAAATGGATTTTTTTTGTTCCAAACCAAGTAAACAATATTATAATTTTCTAGTTATAATTTATTATTCAATAATTATTATGTTATACTGACTAATTATGATAATTGTATTCTGAATTAAGTACTGAGCGCAGAAAAAAAAAAAAAAACCCCATTTTATTTTTAATGTTGTTTTTCTTACTATCGTAAAACACATTTTGACAAATTAAAAGTTTCCTACTGTTATACTTAAAATACAATTATTTATTTAAATTTAAACGACAATTAGTAGATATTTTTAAGTGTATTCTCTCGAGAACCCCCACGGTTGCAAAAAATAAACGCAATTTATTTCTTATGTTGTTTCAATGATAAAATGTAATAGTTTTTATGTTTCTTATTGACCATTAACGTATAAATTTGGTACGCGTAGCCGGAATATTTAATAATATTAATATTCAGGCACTATGTAACGCGTATACAAATACCGTCTGTAGATGCGTGACAGTGCCACACATTATTATATACCGAACACTGCACTCCGAATTCAATTTCATCACTTAATTCGTATCAAACACAATATGATCCCTTTGAACCCTATACAATTTAACGTGTCTACTATGACAAATATTACGGTTCATAAAGCATGAATGCCGTTCGATGTTTTTACAGCGTACGATCATGCGAGAATTGTGTTTACACTCAACTTCGGTGAAGATCTCCTATCATTTCAAGCGGTTAAGGACATGTGTACTATACAGCAGCGCTTGGAAGACCTGGGCCCGTACAAAATTGCCTGTGACGAAAAAGACCATAAATGTTGTCCACCGTGGTCTCTGGTCAACTACATTACTCTGTTGAGAAACCACAAATCTTGTACAGAAATCCAAGTAATATTTTTAATAATTTTCAAACACGATAGTTCCATTAAACATTATTTAATATTTTTTTAGCCTATCGATGTTAACGTGACAATGACGACACTCCAACAGTGTGCCGGTTATTACCACGATAACGAGTTATTAGAATGGGCGACGGGATTAAAATCGATACCCCATGAGTGCCTTCAATACAACGCCATTTATAACTTGATGCATTATCATTTAGACACGAATTTCATGCAGCCGAATGTAAATAAAAATGATTTAATTTTACTTTTGTTTAACTAACACAGTAATAAAAAAAAAAAACTTTAATATATCGTAAAATACGATTTTAAGGTTCCCGCAAACCCGTTGAAAAGTTCTATGGTATTTTTACCGTTTGAAAAGGGATCCATCGTCAATGTGTACAAAGCGATACAAGAAACAAATTTATCAACACCTTTAGTCAGCATCTCGGCAATCGATTTCGGTAAATGAGATATTATTCGATAATGATTCCCGGCAATAAATGTACTAAAAATGTTTTCATTTTTTTTTTTTTGTTAGGTATTAATAAAAAGGTGTTCGATCTCGAGGTTGTTGAAGACATACATTTGATTATATTCAGTGCCGTTTTCATCGTGGTGTGCGTACTCGTCTACACGTGGTCACTTATATTGACAATCGCAGCCATGTTAAATATTATATTTTCCATATCTATTTCCTATTTTATTTACACTTTTATATTTCAAATACAATTATTCTCGTTCCTGAACGTTCTTACTATTCTCGTACTGATTGGGATCACTACCAATTCCGTGTTCATTGTGGCCGACATATGGAAAGCTATCCAGAACAATGGCCAAGCCGATTCTTTAGTGGACGTAGTCGCCAAGACTATAAGACAATCCGCGATGTTCTTACTATTATCGTCTTTGACGTCGTTTTTCGCTCTTGCAACATCGTACTTCAGTACTGTTAATGGAATCAGTTGTTTTGGGTATGCGTTTGTATAAAAATGCATTTCTTATTGCTCAATAAAGAACTATAAAAATTGCTCTTATCTAATTATTTGTTTTTACTATTAGCATTTTTTCAGCTACGGCGGTTTTTGTGAATTTTTTGATAACCATGAGTCTTTTTCCCGCCTGTACTGTGCTTTTGAGTTCAAAGCATCGACCGCACATTGTAATGTACGAAATCAGGCCAGTCAATAAATTACTGAGAATGCAACTAAAATTACATAAAATTCAAATTTCATTTCACTCCTGGTTATTAAAAATGATGTATCGCTTTCACCGGACGTCATTATTAGTTTTATCTACCGCGGGTGTTGTAAGTATGGCTATAATATGGATATGGCCGAGCATTAAATTAGCAGAATCGACGGAGTTTCAGTTGTTCAAAGAGAACCACCCCTTTGAGCAGTATGATTTAATATATAAAAACCAATTTTGGTTTGAACGTATCTTAAAAGTAAGTCGGCTCTGAAAAATATTACAATGTCAAAAAAAAAAAAAAAAAAAAAAAAAAAATGGTACTAAAATATATTAAATTGATCTAGATCGATACTAATCCAAAGAATCCTGTTCCTTTGCGCTTTGTGTGGGGTGTGATTCCAAAAGATACCGGTGATAAATTGGATCCAGACGATCGCGGAGACATAGTGTACGATCCAGATTTCGACATGGCTCACCCTAAATCACAAGTTTGGCTGTTACAATTTTGTAGCCGTCTACGTATTCAACCATTTTGCGGCGCTATCGGAGGACCACAACTGACAAATTGTTTTATAGAGACATTTGTGGAATGGATGAGTCGTCCGTGTACTGACGATGTCGATCAAAATTTATGGCCTTGCTGTAATGCCTTCGAGTTTCCATTCCCGAGAAACGTATTCAATTTCTGCATTATAAAATCCATGCATATTGTATACAATTCTCCAAGTGCTGTGTTTGTCCCGTCGACCGCCGGACCTAAATTTTCTAATCTACTCCTATACCCGTCAAACCAAACGCTTTTGCCATTAATAAAAACCGTTGTTGTGGAGTTTGACAGTAGTTTTGATTTTACTACGTCTTATGAGAAAATGGACAAGTTTTACACACAGGTTAATGTTCACTTACTAATAACAATTTTTTATTTCAATTTAAAATTGTCGTATATTTTAGGTCGAATCGTGGTCTATAAAAATGATGGATTCCGCTCCGCCCGGCCTTAGAAACGGTTGGTTTTACAGTCATCTGGGCTACTACGATCTACAAAAGATGTTGTACAAGGACACTTTAAATTCTATTATTTTTTCATTCGCCTTAGGATTTTGTACACTAATGCTTGCAACCAATAGTCTTTCATTAACGGTTATGACAATGATCACCATGTTTCTTACTACTTGCACAACGGTCGCTGTATTGGTTCTGCTAGGTTGGCGCCTCAATGTCTTGGAATCAATCGCTACTACTATAGCTATTAGCTTATCAATGAGTTATAGTCAGCATTACACAATTGAGTACCAGACAGCTAGCAAAGATTCTCCAAGAGCGACAGCCGTAGCCAGAGCGTTGTCCTTAGTAGCTTGCCCATCATTCATGGGGGCATTAACCACAGGTATCAGCGGATTTTTCGTGCTATTTTCTAATGTACTGCCCTACGTTTATCTGGGAATGTTTGTGATCACCATTATGTGCATCAATTGGGTATTCTCGACCTTTTTCTTGGTGCCATTATTATCGGCATTCGGATCCGCGTATGAACATGGCCCTTATCCTTATCACTGTTGCGAACAATTATCTAAAAACCACAACGTGAGCATACGGTACAGACATTGCACTAGACAGTCATCCTTAAATTCAAATGTTGGATCTGATTCCGGCTCTAGCAATCTGAATCAAATCAACGCTCACGAAATGGAAACTTTAACTGTTCAGTCACTAAGATCTCAATCACCAAACTTCGCAAATACTACTTCAGGTATATATTTGAGTTCTGAAAATATTAACGACGACGGAAATGGATTACAGGATTTAAATACCATACATATTTAATTATTATTACTTCCTCTGTAGACCTATTTTTAAACTTCCATGTTCTCATTATGTTAACACCGTTGTTTGAGCGTAGCAATTAGTATCATTAGTTATTCATCGGTTTATAATTTATTATTCGGTTCAACTACGTATGTAGTCAATATACGGTTGCCCCTTTTTAAACACCTGCAATAGTCAGGAAAAATTCGGGGATATTTAACATTAAAACTTGGAAAATGTAATATGAAATCAACATCACCGTCCGTATTATCTCGAAATGTCAATGAAATAATTTTTGTTATTTAATATCGGGACCCTGATTATCAAAAATAAAAATACAAGTTAATAATAAATATATTCATTTAAGTAGTAACCTAACAACTTTTTGTATTTATACATAAAACATGTATACTCTTTACTACAACCGTACATTTTACGTATTATAAAAAAAAAGGGGTCAAAATAGTAATTTTCATATTTAAAATTTAACAACAATGAAATAAATGTAAAATACATATATAAATATGATTACATTTATTTTATTGAATATTGATCTTGAAAACAATTTTTGTTATGTTTTTTGAAAGTTATAATTTTGACTACAGATTACGAAATTTAAAATATCATAATTTTCACAATTTATAACCCGTATATTATAATCATTTTCATATAACACAAAATCCTATACATTATACAACATAATATTATGTTACGATTTATATTACTATCATACATTTCAGCAAAAAAATTAAAAAATGTTTTTTCTTACTTACTCAAGCTTTTAAAACCAGTCATATACGGGGGGAGGGGGGAAATAGCTTTTTCTTATCAAAACATAAATACAATCCTTCAAAATAATACAAATAATTCATTTTACCTTTGAAAAATCAGAGAATATTCTTTAAATACTTCTAGTGGCAACCATAAATACAATTCTTTAATATAATACACATAATTAACTTTACCTTTGAAAAATCAGAGAATATTCTTTAAATACTTCCAGTGGCAACCATAAATACAATTCTTCAATATAATACAAATAATTAATTTTACCTTTGAAAAATCAGAGAATATTCTTTAAATACTTCCAGTGGCAACCATATAATTATTTATTTATACTCTACGATGCCTAAATAGATTGAATATATTGAAATAGATTTATCATGTTATATTTAATTTTTATTATTTTATGAAATATTCCTATTATTGTATGATTTTATAATAATAATATTTTATGTTCAAGTGTGTTTACTTATATATGTAATATTTATAATTACAATTTTCAACTATATACTTACAAACCTACATTTTATTCCATAATAATATTATTCATTTATTGTAATAAGTTATCAACTATTATTATTTACTAATATAAAATTAAGAAGTCGTTCATATACGAAACTATATACTATAATATTATAACTACTTATTTTTACTAATATATTTACGCAATAATTATTTAAAACTAAAAATAATAACAATTATGCGCATTAAGCCAATGCTATTAGTTATCTAAATTAAATTTTAAACAGTTTAATATAACCATTAGTGTTTTATTAACACAATTATTAATAGATATCCAACTAACTTAATCAACTATTTAACCTTATTTAATCTACTTATTTAAAATATTATCTAACTGTGTGTGAAACTAGTTAAAACGTATTTAAGCGTAAACAACTATTTATCTGTATTAAAATAATCAATAAAGTATTCGATATGTAAAACGATTAAAATTTGTACACTTTATTTTATATTCAACATTCTATTGTAAAATATTTTTAGTGCTTTGTGCAATAAGTCGTATTTTTATATGTACGTGACTGGTCGACTCGCACGATGAGATTTAATGCGAGTTCAGTGTAAAATATGGCAAAACTGCAATGAAAACACTAGGGAACTGAAGAAACAGAGAGCAATAAATATTCAGTGGCGTGCCCAGGAATTTTCGATGGGGAGGGAGAATGTTATAACTTATAAGTAATAATACATTTTATTGCATTTTAATGAATTGTGGTTCCAAAAACACAAATACGGGGCTTTAGGTTAACACAGAGGAGACAGTTTTCCTACATTATCATCTAAGACAGTGGTTACTTTTATAATGTGCATTGCTTTAGATTACAGTAAATTGTCGTCATTTACTGATAACAGTGATAACTGATAAATGATTACTGATTACACACAATTTTACTGATTAGCCATTTGCCTGTGTACGTACAACTCTGCAGGTAATCTGTTGTCTGTATACCAATTGTTTATAGAAGTCGTTTTCTGTAGGTCAGCTAAAATAAAATTAAATGATGGGGGGGGGGGATATAACCTCTAACCTTCACACCGCTGGTCATGCAACTGTCCATATTTGAGTAGTACAGGCTAATACGCTTAAAAAAAAAAAAAAAGATTAAATATGGGCCTAACCTTTTTTTCTTATTTACTACTGAGTATAACTAATAGTGAACCTCGTGTAAAAAATTTAAGCATTTCTGTTCGGCCAAACAAATTTTATCCACATAAAACCAAACATAAACTAAAAAATCGCGAAAAATTAAAATGCTTATAAAAAGTTTAAAAATCGCCAGAATGTATTGTATTCGGCCAACACTTAAAAGGTATAATGGTAATATTCTGTGAAAATTTAAAGTCTCTACGATTAATTTTAAAGGACTTACAACAAAAGGACAACAATCGAAAATAATGGAACCGTTATTGCCGTACATTTTTTCGTTTTTCTTACGTTTTTTCTTGGGCTTTCCCGATTATTAAGACAATTGCAATGGAAATCAACTGCCCAATGCACCAAATAGATCCAAAATGATGTTTATAAAAGGCGCTACACTTGAAAGTTCGAGCAAGACGTCTGGTATAACTCTTTGTTATTTACTTGATGAATTCGAGTTGGTCACCTCGATATTTCGAAGTAATATGTTGTCCTCCTTCGAGTAATCGCCACTCGACTGTATACCTATGTATATGTAACAGTTAAAATCCTAAATTCTAGAATTAACCCCACAGGTTTAAATGAGTCGGTCGACACTCATTTTAACAATCAAATCCTGCGCAATTCTAAATGCCACGATAATTATACCTTGCCGAAACGAATAAAAATGTTAGATTATCATGTACTGAACATTAATAAATTGCTAAAATTATCCTAATACTTACTTATTTCTATTTTCACCTAGTTAAAATTAGTTTAAACTAACGATATAAAAATTATTTGTGAATATCAATTTTCATTGGATAATTCTAGTTTTCATCGATATATTTCAAATACAACTTTAGTTTTAACTAGAAAAAAAAAATTGATAAAAACTAGTTGCAATGTCGAGAGTCCTGATTAATAAAACTCTAGTTGTGTGTGTACACAATATACGTTTATAAAATTGTATTTTAAATAAACTCTAGTTATAAATATTCCTACACAATCATAACGCTTCGTGTTAAATATAACGTTACATCTACACGTATCTATACAAAAAAAAAAAAAAAAACCACCAACCTTTTCCCCGATTAGGAAAGACACAATAAGAACGATCAATCGCCACCGGTCGCGGTAAACGTACAGATATCGTACCGTAGTATTATTTGTTCACGATACGTTTCCCGCCAAAATTACATTTTGAAATTTCCCGCCACGACTCGTGTTTTTTTTTGTTTTTATTCCATGAACTATAACGACACCGCTGGCTTGGGCGGTGTACGCGGTGCGGAGTGACCGCAGTCGGTTTATTTATCAACCGGTATAGTCCGTATACCCCCGTTCAAATGTATAGCACCTATATATATATATATACAAATACCTACTACCCTACCCGTTTACCTGGACCACGGCTGTAAATCCCGTCAGTAGTTTGCCGTATCGATGGCCGGCGTGGCCGACCGCCGCGTCCGAACCGCAGGGTATATCGTCGCCGTAATACAATATTTGTCGATAAAAAATAAATCCGTTTCGGTTTTATTACGATACGCGTGGGCGATCGGTAGGCGATTGTTAATTCGTTTTCCCGTTCAAATTGTTTATTTCCCGTCGCGCAAAAATTGTCGTTAATCGAGTGATATTTGAAATCGGGCCCGTCGCCATGGAGTCCTCGGACGTTGTTCACACGTTCGACACGGAAGACGTGAGCATATG
Organism: Tuberolachnus salignus; assembly: GCA_956483605.1. Taxonomy (NCBI): domain Eukaryota; kingdom Metazoa; phylum Arthropoda; class Insecta; order Hemiptera; family Aphididae; genus Tuberolachnus; species Tuberolachnus salignus. Next base: position 12,648,033 of record OY101431.1, read on the forward strand.
CTACGTGGGATTGGACGGGCAACAAGTGGACGCGGTGCGGCCGGAGGACGTAGACGTCGGCGGAACGGCGTCGCGGGCGCCGGCACGGAAAATGTTCCCGGCCAAGGAACACAAAGAGTTGAGGTGCGTAGTAGGTTAAGGAAATCGCATTTTACACGCGGGGTAAGGTAAACGATTCCCCGGGTCGCGTTTTCTCGTCTAACGCGTGCGGGACAAGACGCGAAGACCCGGTGGGGGGGGGGTTGGGCACCATTGCTTTTTCGATTCGATTAATGATCCGATAAATTCGAAAAATCCGCATTTTCTCAATTTAATTGCACCGAGTGCGGTGCATAATGCGCGTGCGTGTATAATATCAATTGTATACGGCCGATGGGAATATCAAAAATCCGGATTTGCAATTCCGAAATTTCATATCCGACAATTTATCAAACGTTTGAAACCGCGATTCTATATTCTTTAGTTCGTCGCTCATAAAACTGTTGTTATCGAATAATAGGATTTAATGTGTAAAACAATCATAGAAAACAATTTTTTTTTTTTTCAAAAAACACGTACAAAAAAATTACAGTCTAATTTATATAATGTTCCGGATGCTGCCCTTTAACCTGTCCACGACCAAGTACGGATTACGCAATAGTAATACTGTCTTATAATAATATTGCGTAACTATACGATTTGTAATTGTGTTGATGAACGATGTGGATTAACCCGGGAGCATCACGCCACATCACGCCACAATCGCGAGAGGCCGATAAAGCCTAATGCCGGGAAAATGCATAAAAAAATAAAAAGGCCACGGATTCGGATCCTAGTCAGTTCTAGGAGTACAGTCCTCGTCGGGCCGACCCGTCGTGCCGTTCGAATGTCTCAGCAAGTCAATCGAATCGGCCCGGGTTCGGTAGCTCGTGCCGTTTAAATTATACGATGTTTTAGATTTGTACCTTGTGAAAAAAAAAAAAATAGTTAAAAATTGAATTAAATATATTTCTACCTGTTCCTTGAGTGTGCGCAACTGGCACGCAACAATAACAGTTGACCACCCGGCGAACGTTTTTTTTTTAATTATACAAATAAAAAAATGCCCGATTTTGGAATTCGTAACACAAATTTTCGGATTTTAAAACCCGTAATCCGGTAATAATAATAAGAGAATTTTTCCATTTTTGAAGAAAAGTAATATTTCAATTTTTATTTCGCCTTTTTTTATACCAAATACTTTTTATTTAATTTTTTTTATTTGAAATAAACATTACCACAATAATAGTTAAATACGATTCTTAACGGTCCTTTAAAATTTATTTGCACAATATGAGCGGTTGTCAATGGTGTTTTTTTTTTGTGTGTGTGTGTGTGTGTGTGTGTGGACAACTTTACGACCAGAAACAATCATCAGCCAATTTTTAAATTAAATACCAATTAATTCATTTTAATTAATCGAGTCCACTAAAGCAGCAATGATATGTAATAATTTTTAACCACCGTCGCCGTATATCACGGTTATACAAGTATACAACCGTGGTTTTAGATTAATATTATCATCATATTGTGCACCTTGTATGTGAATAAAAATGGAAAAGTTGTGAATTCGTTATTGCCATGACATATTGAGGTGATTTATTAGTAACTGGCGAGGCGATACACCTAACACTAAACACTAATCTAGACAATATTACCGTTAAAATAACGCGCGTTGCATTTTTTTTTTTTTTTTTTTTTCACAATAGGAAAAACGGAAATTTTCGTTCGCGGTACTCATAAACAGGAACACTTTCCCGTTCCTCGTTTCTGTATTCGAAAAGGAACGCGTTCCTTTCCAACACTGTAGTTACATATATGAATACTTGTAATTCAAAAAGAATCAACATAGTTCGGAAATTATACGATTTCTAGAATGTGTTAGCATAATTATCCGGTGAAAATGCAGATCTACGATTACAAAAAAAAATCGTATTTTTGACGAATTTAATGCATTGTTATTCATGTTTTTTTTTTCTTCTATTTTTTGTTTATCTCCGCGATTAAGAAAAATACTAGAAATGTCATAAAAAAAAAAAAAATAAAAAAAAAACCATTTACCCATTACATGAAAACTCCTATTGTAATTTACCCATAATAATGTATCGATATAATTCAAGGTTACACAAAAGTAGTCTTTTTTTAATATATATATATTTATATTTGCAATTATTTCAATCCACTAGAAACTGTATGTACATTTTTTTTGTTTTTTTTTTTACTAATTTAATTATAACTTATTTATAGCAAGAGAGAACGTAACAGACTATCAGCACAATTATTTAGACATAAAAAGAAAGCAGAACTCCATTATTTGTATGAAAGAGTTCAGAATTTAGACACAGAGGTTTGTACATTTATTTTTTACCTCTATTGTATAGATAAAAATTTTACTATTGTATTTAATTTATAAAAAAGTATATTTGCGATGAGGTCCTGTAATATATACTTGTCTAAAAATATATATATATAACTATCATTAAAAAAATTAACGATGGTTTTGTATGTCTAAGAATACTCGGATGTGTTAGGGGATATTATTGATTTTCTTTAGCGTCTATTACGTAAATGACGAGAAAAAATACTAATTCATTTTTATTACAAGGTAACCCCTACCAGTATTTATATAAATTGACTTTTTTAATCGTCTACAAGTAAATATAGTAATTTTGTTTTCTTTGTAAACTAAGATACAAGTTTTCCGTAACATGGTCTTGTGTAAATTTCTGTTAAAACACCAAACAAACATTGAAAACGCGCATATCGGTGAATATTTGCACGTTACCGAAAAAACAAAAGAATTTAAGGATAATATTTCTAGGCTTATTCAGAGTATTTTCGGTGTTTAGAATTTTTTAACATATAATATCCCAAGCCTAATTATTATTACTGTGCGTGTAGTCGTACGTAATAATCGTTATATAATTATAAGACGTACATTTTTTGTTTTTTTTTTTCTTTTTGTAAATTAAAACTATATTTTTGTCTGAACTGTGTATATATTGACGAAAATTAAAATTATCTCGGGAAATATCGATTTGCCGGAAGTAATTTTAATATGGTTAATTTAAACTGGAGAACAGTATGAATCCGACAGGGATTTATGGGCATTTATTAATGTTCCGGTACAGGATAAACAAAGATTGTCATTCGTTTCGGCAGGGTAAACCGGCACTATCGGAACTACACACGGGAGGAAGGGAAGGGATCTGTTTTTTTTTTTTTTTTTTGTAAATTAGTTTCTCCGTTGAATTCTAGATTGTACTAGTGGAAACCGTTGCCGGCGGATTTCGGGTATTAACTGTTAGCGTTCATATATTGCACGTGTATAATTTATGTACACCGTTTTCAGAATATACAATTAAAAAACGAAATACGATTATTACGGGAGAGCCGGGGCCAATTGTTGGCCGAGAACGAAATGTTACGCAAGCGGCTGGCCGCGGCCGGTTCGCGGGCCGGCACGCCCGAACCCGCGGCGACGACAATTGCAGAATCACGCGAAACGGTTACGAACGACGGGATTACGACCGGAGGACCAGCAGTGTCCCAAAGACACCCTCTGCAGAAGGGCAAACGGATTCGGTCGTCCTGCGCGATGTGCTGCTATCGGATTATTCTACAGATGTTGTCGCTCCGGGCGGTTATAAGTATACCGTCCGCGACCGCGGTCTGGGCCTCATGGTGGACGACGAGGGCACCGGCCCGCTCGACGTCGGCGTGTCGCTACGTTTGGATAACATTGCCGATAAAATGCTGGCGGCCGGAGTGAGTATACACGCGAGCCAGTGGGCGTATTCGATAAGGGTTTACCGCGGGGGGTCCCGGCGGGACGGCCCGCGAATTATTAATTCGTTATGCGCTTGTAACACGCTAAATGACGGCATAAACGACGGGGACCGAAAAACCCCGTTGCCGGATTCTACGCGCGTACCGGTCGTCACGTGTGTACGGGCCAACGAAATGTCGTTACGGCGCGATGGACGCGTACTTTCCGGTACGACAGACCAACAAAAACGATAAGCTCTTTCGTACAATTAAACCGAACGTGGGGGCATAAAGGGATTTTTTACTCAGCGTGTAACCGTAAGTCGAGGCGGTCCGGCCGCCGGTCTTTTGAAAATCCTCTTAGATGACGTATGTTTAATAATTTTAAACCGCGATAAGTTTTAATAGAAACGAACGAAAAACGAAAACAAATCGATTTATTGAATTTAAAAAATATAATTACATTAATAATAATAGAATTTACGATTGTTTCAAATTTCAATATATTGTTAATAGTTGATATCTCGGTACAACCTCCCGTTTTTAAAATGTAATTATGCGATTTGCGAGCATACCCACGTTTTTCTAAAATCCAAAGAAAATTCGTCTCCTGAAGAGTTTTACAAACTATGTTCGCAAAAATTATATAATTTTTCTCTTGAAATGCTTTGTCATTATATGAAAGCCCGTATATTTGTGAAATCAGCATTTTCTACTATTCAAGTGTAAATCGAGAAACCGCGTCGACAATTCGTCGTTAGAATCGTGCATCAGATTAACTACCGCAGAGCGTTCGATTGATATTGAAAAATTGTCTTCTGTAAAACAATGCCAATCGTCACCGTTAGTTATTAAAATTCCGAATTCTCAATACGTTTCAGTATGACCTAATCGTCATAATTATCAAACAGATACGGATCTACGCTTGTTCTACAATTCTATTATCGTGTAATAATATGTTTGTTATGAAATGAAATACGAATAAAAATAATTCTTTTTTTCTTTTCTTTTGGCCACATCTCTCCCCGCGGTGTTTGTAAAACGTGTAAAACGGCCGGCCAACTACAAAAGGTCGGACCACGGCGACGTGCGTGAAAGGAGCGGAAATATGTTCGGTCGTCCGCTGAGGCGCAATCCGTTTAAGACACACGTGTATTCGGAGGACGGGCGAACGGGTCGTAAAAGAGGAGCTCGGTGGTTTCTCGTTTTTTTCCCGGCCTTTCAGTGTGTACAACAGTATATTATAATTTTTATATATATACACGAGAAAAAATTAATCGGGCAATGGGAGCGGGGACCCAGTCGCCTTGCCCACAAATACGCGAATAATGCGTGGCACAAACTCTACGAAAATCAATTATTAGTTTATTGATCCCGGGCACTTGGTCATCTCGAACTAAAATTCCTCCGTTCTTATTTCAACAACGCGGACGAGTTCCGTTGTTTCTATTAAGAGGTTATACAGCGATGAATTTTTTTTCAGCTATAAATCGTATCGAACGATTCGCAGCAAATGCCAGCGGTAATTGCAACAACAAAAAACGCCAAACATAAATGAGTACATTTTTTTTGATGATATGAATTATAATAATAATATATATATATATATATATATATATATATACATTAAAAGAAAAATAATAAATAATTACACCTATACCAACGTGAATCTTGTAATAAATACCGTACTGTTTTAAAATTGTCCGTATTTTGTTTTTGTGCAAACTGGAACATTTTATTGCCCGCGCCTTCGACTTCGTGTCAACCGGGCCCGACTGTTATGTTTACCGATAGCGACGGATTTATGTTTTTGTGTAATTATTCTTGTCCCTCGCAGGATGTCCCGGAAGAATTGCGTCTTATCGGAATGGTGGGGAACACACCAGCAGTCATGGAATCCGGCCAAAATATTGACGATTCGGACATTGAGTACGACCCGATACTGATATCGGACACGGAAACGGATTGAACTTGCGGCGGAGGGACGAGAACACAATACAACCCGACGCCCGTAACAGTAGTACCCGCGTAACCCATAGTATAGTTAAAACTCAATCCCAAACCGACGTACCGGACTGTGAACGGACATTACAGATATTACTTGAATGATACAATGCTTTGTATCGTTTCGTTTATATATAAAAAAAAAAAAAAAAAAAACCAACGACAGACGTCGTCTAACTTTAAGTGATGTCAAACAATAAAACTCGACATTATATATTGACCGGTAAAAAACGCGCAGCAAAAAGACTTCGGGTTATGTTACTATTATATATTTTGCAGTATTAAAGCCCCGACCTCGCACGACGATAGTTAACCGAGATAGTTGCTATCACGATAGCCGATATCGTGTGAATTGTACATGAACTGTCACCGTGTGTAACAATTTGTGAATGTCGCTATCACGCACTGTCGCGACAAATACATCACGCCTAGCCAGTAACTATCGCCGTGTGGACAAACATTGTTTATAAATTCATTTCCACTATCGCGATAGTAAAACATAAGCGCCCACTTCTAATTGATTATCGAATTTGCAATGAAAAACAAAATTTTTTTTTCTAATTTCGACTGCGAAGACCCGCGCGATTTATTATTAGGCGGACCAGTGTAAATTGTCGATTTGAAATTGTAATTTATTTCGATTTTTGATTTCCTAACACGATCGCGACCAGCAGCGGGTCGTCATTTTTTAATACTATTTTTACCTAACGTTGAAAACGTTTAACAAACAACGGTCGATTTTACAGCGGCACATATTTTAAACATATTTGCCCATTTAATAAACGGGACACTGTTAAGGCAGAGTTTTCCCGACCTTATCTTCTAAGACCATCAATAGACCAACAACAATGCCGTTCAGTTACCGTTTCTATAACAATAACACTAAATTTTAATCCTTTTTATTTGCCCCCCCCCCCCAACACTTAGAAGACATATGTAGTACACATATTTAATCATTTTAAATTGTTTATATGTGCGAGGAATTAAAAGATAGAAATATTTATAAGCTCGTTAGAAAAGAACGACACTACGTATTTTCCCATCGTGTCGAGACATTAAAATTCAAAAAATTCAAAACCATAAATAATTGTAATTATTAAAAATATCATTACAGAGATAATAACAGAATTTACGATTTATAGATTTTGATATAATGAAATCTGAATTTGAATTATTCACCGACCCACCGACGGTCGATATCTCGGTACAACCTCCCGTTTTTAAAATGTAATTATGCGATTTGCGAGCATACCCACGTTCTTTTAAAATCCAAAGAAAATTCGTCTCCTGAAGAGTTTTACAAACTATGTTCGCAAAAATTACATAATTTTTCTCTTGAAATGCTTTGTCATTATTTGAAAGCCCGTATATTTGTGAAATCAGCATTTTCTACTATTCAAGTGTAAATTGAGAAACCCTGTCGACAATTCGTCGTTAGAATCGTGCATCAGATTAACTACCGCAGAGCGTTCGATTGATATTGAAAAATTGTCTTCTGTAAAACAATGCCAATCGTCACCGTTAATTATTAAAATTCCGAATTCTCAATACGTTTCAGTATGACCTAATCGTCATAATTATCAAACAGATACGGATCTACGCTTGTTCTACAATTCTATTATCGTGTTATAATATGTTTGTTATGAAATAAAATACGAATAAATATAATTCTTTTTTTCTTTTCTTTTGGCCACATCTCTCCCCGCGGTGTTTGTAAAACGTGTAAAACGGCCGGTCAACTACAAAAGGTTGGACCACGGCGACGTAGGCTATCACGTCTAGAATCGTATTTGTCTAAGGGCGAACACATGACGATAGTGATAGTAAATTTGTCGCGATAGCAACTGTCACGTTTTAACTATTATCGTGCGACCCCATAGCCAAACAAAACAAGTGTACGAAATGTATTGTAGTATATCCTAGGCGCATACAAATTCCACTTAAACACGTCAATTGTAGTCCCGTCACATGTGTTTCTTAATTATATTATTATATTTTTTATCGGTTCAAGTATATTATGTTTTATTGTTTTACACTCGTATATACTCATTACAGCTTAACGAGTAATAATATTATTATTATTATTATTATTTTTTTTTATGTAACATTTACAATTATGTACATTTTACTTTTTACTGTATTTATTTAATCATAATTAAAATAAAAAAACGATAAAAAAATAATACTAATATGGTATCGAGTGGTTTTTTTTTTTTTAGATATTTGTTATATTGTTGTTATTGGTGATTATTACGACCGCCGATTTTAATTGGTCTCTCCAATGCCATTATAATCGTTATAAACCATTCTGTCTATTAATTATATTCTATAGATAAATAAATACTCGTGTCCATTAATTGTTACATAATTGAACAGCCGAGTGGTAAAAGGATAATATTCTTCAATGCCTAACTATCGCAAAGTGAAAAAAAAAAAAAAAAAAAACTATTCGTTTCATTAAATTTTATTTGAATAAAAATCTCGTCTGCGCAACATACATCAACTAATACATAACCTTTAACCTATTATGGCCGCCTATGCCGACGACACTGCAATTCTCTCACATGGTAATGACTTTGTAGAAACTGTACATTTTTTAAAAACCCATTTAGACCTAATAGACAAATGGTCATCCAACTGGAAAACCAAGATTAATCCTGACAAATCAATTTACACTAAAAAAGTCCTTACCCTTTCCCCTCCATTTTCAAGGAATACCAATCCCAATATCCTCAGAAGTAACATACCTCGGCGTCTTACTTGACAAATGATTGACCTGGGGTCCTCATATTAAATCAAAAAGAAAAACTCTCAATACTCGACTTCACTTATTTCGCCCAATTCTAAAATCAAAACTTCCCTTTCACACAAAAACAATCATCTACAAATCCTTATTAAGGCCTATCTGGGCTTATGCAATCCAAATCTGGGGATGCGTTAAACCATTTAATCAAATGCGTACCCTCCAAGCCTTCCAATCAATCACTCTTCACATTATCTCTTCTGCGCCTTAGTACGTATCAAATTCCACACTTCAAAATGACCTCAAAATAGAGACAGTTAAGCAATTAGCCACTCTAAATTATAGTCTCACTTTAAACCCTTTAAGCGCTGAACTTGCTTCCCCCACGCCGTCTGAAGAGGAAATGGTGTCGTGACTTATTAAATGATTGACGACTATCAAACCATTTAATTTAATTTAATTTAATAATTAATAAAAAAAAAAAACTTTTAACCTCCAAAAATATGAGGTCAATATTTTTTTTTTTTTTTTTTATATAGAAAACATTTGAAATGAATTGAAATTTTATCGTTCTTCCGCTCAACAGAAACTACAAAGCAAAATGTATAATTGAGTTATCAATAAAATATGATATTTTATACGCTCATTATTTGAGACTTTATCTTTAACTACACAACGGCTATTTCAGTTTATTTTTTTTTTTTTTTTTTTTATATTATCGTTTTTCCATTCGGCTGTTCAATTGTACTCGTCTCCGACACCGATTGTAAAACGATCTGTATTTTATTTGGTTTAAAATAAACCGCGTGTTCTGTATTCATAATAAAAATCGCCAAGTTAGTCCAATATCGATTGTATAGTCGTGTACATGTATTTATTTATTTTTTTTTTTTTTTTTTTTTTTTCATTTCAACCGTGTTGTCGGCTTAAACGACGTTCGTATAGCTCCGTTGAAATATCTAAATTTTAATATTGCCTATCGTTTCGGTAGGTACATTGGTTGTAGAAAAAATATCGATCCATCGTTTCAATAGCGAATTGTGTATGCATTATCATCTGTGTTTGGACGGTGTTGCAGCGGGAAAATAACGATTTGATTTTTACACGCATAAAATGTCGAACAAACGCACCGTGCCAATATTGGTACGACTTTGCCGCGGCGTATAATTGTATACGTATTGTTTTCGTTTTTTCTAACGGACCAGTAACAATAAGACGTACCAATACGCGTACGGTATTAAAAATGTTACGGTCCGAATGGTAATTGTAATTAATAGTAATCAGTATGGATAAAATGTAAACGACTAACCGAAAACAAAAAAAAAAAAAATTATAACCGAATAAATAATACGTACCCAGTGTTTGGAATAATATTATACGTAATACACTACGTGGCTAACAGCAAACAAAGAGAGAAAAACGATAAGATATTACAAAAAAAAAAAAAAAAAAAAATGCCACGAGATAAATAAATAACGAGCACTAACTGTGAGAGACGTATTACATAAACATCCGAGAGTAGTATAGTTAACAAGATTATTCCAATATAATATTACATAATAATAAATCTAGATCGTATTATATACACGCGAGAATATAATATATACATAAAAAAAATACAAACTATTATCGAAATAATAATCATAATGATATCCTTTTGAAAGTGAAGTGTTTTATAGTTTTTTATGATACGTGTATAAACGCCTAATCGCCTTATTGATTCGGCTTGGTCGAATACGAATAAATAAAATAATTGTGCCTAACGATTTATTGAGAAATAATATATACATATATATATATATAAAAAAAAAAAATATATATAAAAAAAAATACCGACTGTTAGACTTAGTAACCGATAACGAAAACGCTTACTGCTGCATTTGTTTTTTTCCTATACTTTGCCCGGCCTTGAATATTATTAGACCGCGATTTGTGTATAAGATCGAATTTTCAGGATTGTCTCTATGAGTGTATATATTATACGGTTAAACCGGAAATGTAAATCGGGATATCTAAACGATGGATTATGCAATATCGGTTGTCGTGTTGTATAGAAGAAGAAGAAGAAAAAAAAAATAAAGAATAGAGAAAATAATAAAATATGCTGCTCGTGGACGGGCGGGAAGTTTAATTTAAATCCGTACGCAACGACACATTCGTTGCTAACGAAAATTGATATCCAGTGAAGTTCGGTAATCATGTTTCGAAATGTGTAGGCAAACACGATTCATAAGATTTTCATCGAATTTAGCCCTCCTCAAACGTTTATAAAACAAACAAAAAATCAATACGGTCAATTTTTTTATTTCTTTATTACTACGTACAACCAACGAATAATAATATTGAACTTTGTATCAAACATTCGAGCAGTTTCGAAAAGTGAAAAAATATTTAATCAAAAAAAAAAAAATAAACTCGAAAATTAAAAACAGCCGTTAACCGAACAAGCTAGATACATCGCCAGAATGATTTGACACTTGTAACAAGTCCCAACATGGCTAATATGAATATTTCAGATCTTTACGATTATTTGTAATTAAATTACAATTGCAAACACTATAGTCGAAAAGACTGACGACAATTGCGGTACGAATTTAAAAATGAAAACGTTATAAACAAGTAGAATTTGCATTGGTCAGAGAATATTTTCTGTATAAAAATATTTTATGTAATTACGCACCATTGAAAATTTTACAAATCTACACAAGAAATTTCCAACGTTTATAATCCCCGTAAACTATTTGATAAAATTCAAAAAGTGTCCCATCGACCGGTGCGAATTAAAATTGTTTATAAAATCAAATATATAATTTTAAGTAAAAAATTTACTTCCAAACCACAAACAATTGTAATTATTACTGTAGTTACAAATTATAAACACCATAGATCGTTTTAACTGGGTTTCCATAGCGACGGTTGAAAAAAAAAAAACACTCGAATAATATTATTCTACTTAGAATCGTATTTTGATTGCAATGATCCATCGTCGCGTTCGGTGTAAAAATTAAATAACCCAGTATTCTACAGGTTTTATCCCCGTAAATTTTTTGATAAAATTGAAAAAGTGAAGGTTGAAAAAAAAAACACTCGGCTAATAATGTTCCGCTCAGAATCGTATTTTGATGGCAATGATTCATCGTCGGGTTCGGTGTAAAAATTAAATTACCCAGTATTCTATAGGTTTTACAGTTCCCGCCGACTGCGATTATTTTTTTGTTCGGTGTAGGCGGCCAACAACAATTTTATTTTATTTTTTTTTTTGCTCTTTCATAAATACCACCGGTCCGTGATATAATGCTCGTTTTGTAAAAAATTAAAATCACTATTTTCTCAGATATAAACTCCCGTCGCCGTAAATACGCCAATTGCGGTACGAATTTAAAAATGAAAACGTTATAAACAAGTAGAATTTGCATTGGTCAGAGAATACATTCCGTATAAAAATGTTTTACGTACCATAGAAAATTTGACACAAGAAATTTCCAACGTTTTATCCCCGTAAATTATTCGATAAAATCGAAAAAGTGACGGTTGAAAAATAAACACTCGGCTAAGATTGTTCCGCTCAGAATCGTATTTTGATTGCAATGATTCATCGTCGGGTTCGGTGTAAAAATTAAATAACCCAGTATTCTACAGGTTTTATCGCCGTAAATTATTTGATAAAATCGAAAAAGTGACGGTTGAAAAATAAACACTCGGCTAAGATTGTTCCGCTCAGAATCGTATTTTGATTGCAATGATTCATCGTCGGGTTCGGTGTAAAAATTAAATAACCCAATATTCTACAGGTTTTATCCCCGTAAATTTTTTGATAAAATTGAAAAAAAAAAAACACCCGGCTAATATTGTTCCGCTCAGAAACGTATTTTGATGGCAATGATTCATCGTCGGGTTCGATGTAAAAATCAAATTGCCCAGTATTCTATAGGTTTTACAGTTCCCGCCAACTGCGATAATTTTTTTGTTCGTTGTAGGCGGAGGCGGCCAACAACGTTTTTTTATTTTTTTTTTTTTTTTTTGCTTCATCACATATACCACCGGTCCGCGATATAATGTTCGTTTTGTAAAATATTAAAAATAAAACCATTTTCTCAAATATAAACGCCCGCCGCCGTACATACGACCCTATAGGGTGGTGGCCTACCCGCGGCGCGCTGTTCGTATGGGATTTTTTTCCTTATTATTTATTTTATTTTTTTTTTTCCTTTTGTATTATTATCGTAACTTGTAAATATCGTCGTGGTCGTCGTCTCGATGACCCTCGAATATTCACCGGACGGGTTGGTTACAATAATATTATATAGCAACGCCAACAGTTTTTATTGTGCGTATAATGATTATTATTATTTTTATTATTTTTTTTTTTTGTTGCTTCTCTCTCGCTCGCTCCGTTTCCGCCCTCTCGCGCACGTTCTCTCGCTCTCTCTCTCTCTCTCTCTCTCTCTCTCTCTCTCTCTCTCTCTGTCTTCGTAAGGTACCGTCGGCGGGTCGCTTATCGTACCGCCGCCATCGCGTTTACTACGCCGTCGGACCGTCCCGGACGCCGAGACAAAGGCCCCCGGGAACCGCGGTGCGGGCCACCGACGTTGGTGTGCGCGTTCCTCCGACCGGTTTTTAACACCGAAACCGATTCGCTTTAGTCCCGGCACCGGGCCCGGGGTGCACGAGGGTACAATTGTAAAAACCCTAACCGATAAACCGTTTGAGTTGCCATCGTGTTGGCGGGTTGAGTCCGTGTCGGTTCTCAGCGCCCACACCGTCGTACATGCCTATATCTATGCACGCACGCACGTACACACACGCACGTACACACACACACGCACGTACACACACACGCACGCACGGTTCAGTGTATACGCGGCCATATTGTGTAATATATATCGATGGGATACGTGGTGCGGGCGCCGCTCGATTCGTTCTCTCGACCTTGGTCAGTCTCGTTTCGGTAGTCTCCGTTGTTGTTCATCAGTTTCCACTGCGTGTGCACCAAATGTGATTTTCCATACGATCCGAAGACAAATACATTATGTAAGTATACGCACATCGCAATTATTGTCTATCGGTTCGAAATTTACATAATTTTTTTTTTTTTTTTTTTTTTTTTTTTTTCCGTTTCGAGAACGTTAATATTTGATCGTACGGGTTTTTTTATATGCGCGGACGGTCGCGTACAACCAACGGCGTGTACGCGTTTCATTGCGCATAATTGTTAATATAAACAATTTCTATTCGAAAGGGGGACAAAGCAAACAAAAAAAAAAAAAAAAAATAATAATAATAATAATAAAAAAAAAACGAACGTACGTGACGCATATTAAAATATAATATGATTTTTGTTCGTACGGCGTCCGCTGATTGATCAGCCGTCTCTGGTTTGTTTTTTCCTTTTTTCTTTTTCAATCTTAATAAAATATTGTAGAACGAAAATATATATAGATTAAAAAAAAAAATAATAAAACAATAACAATAAACGCAGTTATCGGGTGTCGCGCCATTTAGTTTGGCGAAATAATAATTTTAGTTTTTCAATCTACCGGAGCGCGTTCTCCTTTGTTCCTATTGGAAGCGCGAAAAAACACACTTTTTCCCTACTGTCCGGCGGACACACAGACACGGCAAATGTTACCGTTTTTTTTTTTTTTTTTTTATCGGATCGCCCGGAATTATAATTCCACACCTATCGATATTCAACGAAACATTATTTTAATTACCATTATTTTAACGACCGTTTAGACTTTCAAACAAACGTTAATAAATAATCCACCGTATGAATTTCACCGTGAAAATATGCTTTTTTTTATTATTATTATTATTATTTTTTTTTTTTTTTTTTTTTTTTTTTTTTTTTATCGGGATCAAATTATTAGTTAATGGTTTTGCAGCACAAAAACTGCACATAAACCTATATTTTTGTCATCCTCATTTATGAGAACGAAACCACTTAATGATTTTCAGAACAACGGCATTTATTAATAAGGCGTACATACTTCGCACCATGGGTGGGTCTCTGTTGTAGATGGGTAGTATGTACAACATAGGAATTTAACTTATACAGACTGCGTGCAACGTAAAACGATTCTGAGCGAAATAGTATTCATCGTGTATTTTTCATTGTTACCACGGTAATCAAACATAAATAAAAAATTTTTTTTTTAAAAACACGTGGTTTTGTCATTTTTTTTTTTTTTTTGTCATTTTTCGGTCGGGTTTTCTGCCGAGTTAAAATAACTAATTGGTACATCGAAAAATGATCTCTTTAAAGTACCAACTAGAAAAAATTCGCTACCGGAAACGGTATTGGAGAGTCTATAAATCGTAAAAATCTTCCGGTAGAAGAAGTGAAAAAAAAACATTATTGTAAAACAACGAGCCCTCGTTCCGTTCAGAATCTAAAATGTCTGTATGAAAAATAAGTAATACGTAGTACAAAGATAAAAAAAAAAAAAAAAAATAATAATAAAAATACCGTCTGATTTCAACTATAATTTTTCATTAATAAATTATAGATTTGGAGCGAAACGAGGAGCCTTGTGGTTTTACAGTGATGTTTATTATTATTTTTTATATTTTTCTGCAAACACTGTTAGTGTGATGATTAGATGTTTTATGATTTTAACGTGGCAGAAAACCTGACCGAAAAAAAAAAAACATGTTTTTGTCATTAAACCTTCTTGTGTTGCGTCTTGTTTTTGTTAATTTAGGTTAGTTGGTAGGTTGAGTTTTCTTATATTCGACCAACAAAAAAAAAATATGTCGGTAAGCCATTGGGGTGGGGGAGGGGCAAATGGTGTGACTAGCCCCCTCCCCTCTCCTCCGGGAAATTATGGTTTTGTGTATTCACAACTCTGTTTATCAATTTCGCAACAATTTCGCACCGTTCCGCGACCACTAGGGCGGTTTGCGAGCGCGGTGCGGCGCAGCGCAGCTCCGACCTTGAAATGTCTTGAGACCGCCACGCCACGCCACGCTACCAGTGGACGCACAGCTTTGGTCACCACATGGTATCGGGACTGATCTCAAAAACAAGATGAAAAAAAAATAATGTCTGTATGAAAAGTTATAGTTGAAATAGGAATATATATATTTTTTTTTTATAAAAATTCCTACTACGTCTCACTAACCCTCTTTGTATTACTTCCATATCGTTAAACCAGTTTAGGCCCAGTGTGAACATATGGTAGCAGCATTAAGCAGAGCGTCCATTGTGTAGTGTGCAGGGGCGGTCGGCGCGGCGCGGCATATATTTTATCACGTTTTTTTTTTTTTTTTTTTTTCATTAGTAATCATACGGCAATAATGTTATCGGCCATTATTATTTTTCTTGTGTTGTGCCTTGTTTTTGTTAGGTTATGTTAGCAGGTAGGTTGAGTTTTCTAATATTCGACCAAAAATAATATCTCTCTCCCTTCTTCACCGGCCGATTATGTTTTCGAGTATTCACAACTCTGTTTAAAAATTTCGCACCGTTCCGCGACCACTAGGGCAGTTTGCGAGCGCTGTGCGGCGCAGCGCGTCACCGACCTTGAGATGTGCCGAGGCCGCCGCGCCGCACTACCTGTGGACGCGCCACTTACATTTATTCGCATGCTATTTGCCTGTTGTCATTCCGCACCGCGACGACCGCGCCGACCGCCCTAGTGGACGCACCGCTTTGGCAACCATATGGTATCATGTTTTTTTTTTCTAAAAAACTAGAAAGAAAAAAAAATGGAATGATTATTACTTTAAAAGGGATTGCCTAGGTATGGTGCCACCCTATTCAAATGTATTTAAAATTAAAACACTATTGCCTAAAATTATTTTAATAATAATACCATTAATTATTTTCTTTTTATATGAATACAAAAAAAAAAAAACTTTTCTGGTAATTTGTTGTTTGTGATAATTTATAACAGCATTTAAAATGTTTACGAATCATTATATATTTATTAGTACACATTTCTCAATTCTGCACTGTAAACTACTGATTTTAAATTACATGCGTTGTGTCGGAGTGTTCACTAAAAGGTAGGGCCTAGTTTAAATACATTTTAAAATTGAAATTTATTTTAACTAAAATTCTGTCTATTTATGGAATTTTTGTTGGTTACTTTTCGAAAATCAAAAGTGCTTAGTGGTTTTACCCCCCACCCCTAAAAAAAATAAGGGTGATTGAAAATTACGGTAAAGTAACGTTTTGGATCAGCTTGTTTTTTAATTTTCTTTAAACATAAAATTAATATTTTCCGAGACAATGAGTGTTTTACGTTATTAATCACTTTGTATAGTTTTATTGTTTCAAACTTTAACCGTCAAAATCAAAACTATAGGTAAAATAAAATTAAATGTATGCATACACAATTAAAAATAAAAAAAACTTTTTGCTGTTCTATTACTTGATAGTGATTTGATTTAAATCGAACAATATTTACACACAACCTATGTTTAATACCTCCCATCTCAGTTTTTAACTTTTTTTCTACGTACATTATATTGATTTATATTGCATATTTATAAATATATTTTTGTTACATTTTTTTTTTTTTATAAATTTCATAATTTTGGAGAGTAGACGAGCAGTATTGTTCGCTCCATTGGGAATACTCCCGTTGATGGTTAATCATCGTAATCTGAAAACAATTCTATGAAGCTGTTAAACCTAAATCCTGACGAACATTTTTGTAATTGCGCAGTATACACGCGCAAGATTTATTATCACAATTAATTATTTTTTTTTTATCTTTGACTAACCTCTTGTCCGCAGGTCCGAAAGGAACTATCAAGACGAAAACATGCAACCAGCCGAGATGGCGCCATCAGTAGAGCCACGACGCAATCCGGAAGGCGTTGGAAATTTTGATGAGAGCGAAGGAAATTCTAATCTGGCCATAGAAAATACCGTTTTGGCCGAAGGAAATTCTGACGTGGATGATAGAAATTTTGATATGGACATAGGAAATTCCGGTGATAGACTATCCCATTTCGGTCAACTTGGTTTCAGGAGCACATCCCTCTGGAGGAATATCCTTGCTGAAATGATAGAGGAACAAATCAGTAACTCAAATACTCAATTAATGGGTAATGGAACTGTCAGTTTGAGTAGAGGAATCCCCGTTGTGGGCGAAGGATACCGCGGTATGGGCGAAGGATACCGCGGTATGGGCGAAGAAAATTTCGGTGCGGGCGAAGGAGATGCCGCTGTAGACGAAGTAGATGCCGCTGTAGGCGAAGGAGATGCCGCTGTAGGCGAAGGAGATGCCGCTGTAGGCGAAGGAGATGCCGCTGTAGACGAAGTAGATGCCGCTGTAGGCGAAGGAGATGCCGCTGTAGACGAAGTAGATGCCGCTGTAGGCGAAGGAGATGCCGCTGTAGGCGAAGAAAATTCCGGTGCGGGCGAAGGAGATGCCGATGTAGGCGAAGAAGATACCGCTGTAAGCGAAGAAGATGCCGATGTAGACGAAGAAGATGCCGATGTAGACGAAGAAGATGATGCTGTAGACGAAGGAGATGCCGCTGTAGGCGAAGGAGATGCCGCTGTAGGCGAAAGAGATGCCGCTGTAGACGAAGGAGATGCCGTTGTAAGCCTAAGAGATGTCGCTATAGGCCTAAGAAATGCCGCTGTAGCCCTAAGAGATGCCACTGTAGGCCTAGGAGATGCTGCTGTAGGCGAAGAAAATGTCCGCATGAGGAACCGAATGTACCATTATAATCAAAGAAAAATCGGTGGACAACGGAATGAATTAAATACCACTTCGAACATATTTCATTTGATTTCCACCTATCCCGGTTTTAGGACCAGTTCCATTTTAAGCAATATCGTTACCGATATATTGAGACAATCATTAAGGATCCCAAATATTCGATCCAGGGACCAATACTGTCCGTACTGCCGCAGGGGTAGTGAGGTCAGCGATAGCAACCAGCGTAGCGGTGCATATAGCAGTCAGCGTGCCAGTCAAAATAGCGGCCAGCCTAACGATTCTAATAGCCGCCAGCAGGGTAACGCTCCGCGTAGTGATGGGCCTAACAACCCTAGAAGTTGCAACTGCACGGTCGGGTCCGTGGACCCGTTCTGCATTCATTGCAATAAGTTCTAATCGGTCAACCCACCGCGGTACATTAAACCGATAGAAATATATAAAGAAAAAATTTTTTAAAAACCATAATAATATGATATGTAATAATTTATAATGACTTCATACGTGCTGTAGACAAATCACAATTATAATATTGCTGTCCTTATTGTTATTATGTACCAATTATAATATTATTATGACCCAAATGTGTTAATATTTATTTCGGATGAGCTTTACTTTTTCTTTTGGTCTGGTGTAAACTAATTTTCTGTATATATAAAAAAATACTATATTCCTGCTTTCCCAACTTCCAACCAACAATAGTGGCTGGCCCACGATCAGTATCCTACGTTTATTTGTTTTTTTTTTTTTTTTTTAATTTTAGGATATATAGGGTTATTCAATTTAAATTGCCCGATATAACCTATAACCTTCTTATCCAAAAATGTATTTAAAAACTTTACAAGATACAACAACAAATTGTTTTATCGAAACGCTCTATTTTACACATATACCTATAAATTATATTTAATAAGTTTAAACCTGTGAATCAACGTTGTGCGACAGAAAAATTATCGTATCAACCCAACAATAATAATAAAAAAAAACAACACTAAAATCCAGTAGATATTTTACTATTATAGCATTAGATATTCATAAAACCGTCCCAATCGACATAAGTTGACGTCACAATTTGTATAAATTTGTAAAATGTAAGTATATAAATGCAGGCATACATATTAAACCTATATATATAAAAAAAAAAAAAAAAATGTGGTTTACCTCAGTGATTGAATTGGAGCAGCCAATTATAATTTTTGTAATTGTATGAATATTAATTCTACAATTGGTATTATTAAGATTTAAATACTCCATAGTTATTATAATATTATCAATAGGTCCAACATATACGGTCATACAACAACATACGGTCTACATATTTATTTTTTTTAATTTATAAAACTGTCTTTTGGCCGACAAATTACTATCATATCTTATTTTGAAAAAACTGTAAGCAACAATAAATTATTGAAAATAATTAAATAGCTTAGTAACGTTCTGTTAAACATGTTTTGATAAATTAAAATTAAATTAAATGTATTACAATTGCAACTGGTGTCCGGATTTGTATGCACATAAAAAGCTTAAAATAGTATGCATTTATGCATTACAATTTTTTTTAAATATGCACTTGATATACTCTTATTTTTATTTATTTTTTTTTAATAACATGCAAAACTATACTCCCAAAATATTCAAAAAAAAAAAATATTAATAAAATAAAATATAAATATTAATATTATAAAATATTCATTTATATATTTTTTTTTTCTTCCATAAATATCGATGCAACTCAATATCTCAAGTACAGTAGCATAAGTAAGCTGAACAAAGATTTCATTAAAAATGTTACCAGATTTGTCTTTTGTAACCAATACAAATAATTGCGTTTTGTCTTCATTTGCTCTATATTTTAAAGCCCAACCATGTAAGCGGTATCAACGTGTTGTTGTAATTGAAATTTTTTTGTGCAAACAATTTTTTCGTCACACAATTGACAAAATACTACAGAACCATCCGTGGTAAAAATTAAGTGGTCTGTTTGATTATAAAATGCGATCCAGTTTTTTTTTTTAAAAATTAGAAACACTGCTACAACCCTTCGGTATTTTAAAATTTATAAATGTGCCAAAAACTAATTTAACTAATTTTGACTAACTGAATTTAATTTAAATCGTACACAAACGACGAATTTTTCGGAGCGCGGATCACGAAAAGATATGGACGACTACTGAGTAATCAGCACTGACACTGAAATATGAATTTATATGCAAAATAAACTTTTATCTATGCATTCTCTGTTACAAAAATCGTCCACATTTTTTACTTCCATCAAACTGCATGCACTCATTACAAATATGCAAATACATACAACTCCGGGCCATAATCATAACAGTCGCACCGCCGGTCGAAATACAATTAGGTTTTACACGAAACTGCGTGCAGTTGGTTCAAAAAAGTCGACGACCAATGTTAAAAAGCGGATGTTCAAAAGCGCGGCGTGTAAACACAGAATAGATACATTTCAATCCAATACATTTTCGTTATGCGATCGAGTAATATTATAAGTATTATTATTTAAATTGAAAAAAAAAAAATAACTAAAAAATACGAAAAAAATTTATATTCACGGCGTGGCAGTGTGCGGCGGTAAAAACTAAAATTAAAATGTTTGATAAAATCGGGCCAATCATAAAAAAAAAAAATGTACAACCACTACTCGGTAGTGTTATTCAAACTATAAACAACGAGTGGACAGTGGACCTTTAGTTTTGGATTATTCAAATTAAAATTTCCAATTATTGAACATCGTTGTTGATTTAAAAACCATAATAATATGCATCAATACTTTTAAAATCTTGAAATTTGCAAAAATGCGAAAATTTAGTAAACAATATTATGCAACACAATTCATTGTATTTTGATTGTACATAAAATAAAACTGATTTGTATCGAATCAGAATTTAAATACGCTTCACTATAACCATATATGCAAATGCATAAAGATCCGAGCGCTGTTTATAACGCAATGTACTTATTAATTGATAAATAACATGTGCAATAAATAAATATAAAAAATGCGTTTTATACAAAAACTACATGGAAATTAAATAGGTATGTATGATTTTCAGTATTGTAGCATTATAATGCTAAGTAATTTATTGATAAACACGTCGTATTCGGGCACTGCGGATTTTTGCTGTATTCTATCCTATAAGTTTACATATTAGATATTTGAAAAAAAAAAAAAAAAATGTTATGCGTTTTTAGAATTATACGTAGAGGTTAATATTGAATATTGCATCGGATCAAAATTCCACGCGAAATAAAATCTGGAAGTGGGATTGTATTAAAAAGTATAATTTGTCTAGCGGCAATCAATTAGTGTAGCTATATAATTATTTGAACACAGTGTTTAATTTGAGTTAACTTGTCTGTGTTCGCTGCATATATGAACTATAATGCTAAGTATTTAGGTCGCTCGGTCACTCGGTATTAAAATTGTTTTCTGTTATATTTAAATAAAACATTTTACAAAGGATTTTTTAGAATAAAACGGCATTTCAAATTAACGACAACAAAATATTAACGGGTTTACGAGGACACGATCCTAAATTGACAATTATTTAAAATAAGAAAACATTGAAACTTTTTAATCGCATTCAAAGCAATTGAAAACCAATGGGTTTTGTAAAGTTTAGTTTATCATTAGTTTTTTTTTTTTCAAATTTTTTATCATATTAAAAATGATTAAAAAAAAAAAAAAAAAAAAAAACCATTAATATCAACATTAGGTACACGATTTAAATACTATAATACAACCGGTTGCGTATTGCTATACGAAACATTTATTTTTTTATTATCTTGTACATCTTTGAAAGCCATACAAAATATATTGAAATATGCAAAATTATTCAAACATGCATTTATATGCATTCTCTGTTACACAAATCGTTATTACAAATGTGTAAATGCATACAGCTCCGGACCCGAGTTGAAACTATACTAATATAATTGCAATTGTTCGTGTTTTTAACTAATTTTAACTTAGATTCGGACTTGACGACGTTTAAAACGGATTTATCAAAATGCTTACGTAATACTAAAAACAACTCCAAATGGTTATTAATAACTAAAAATAAAATAAAAAATTAGCCACAAAATATTTTGAAAATTGTAACATGTCTATAAAGTGCTTCAACGTTCCATTTGGAGCTTGGTGAACTTATAATCAAATGTGGGGCTCCGAATAAAAATTTGAATTTATGTCAATCCGATTTCGATCCGACTTATTCATCCCCTCCCCCACCTCCGTCATTCAGCACCTATGTCTCGAATTTCATAATTCTCCGCGCTTTTAAACGTTTTGTCCGAGATTTGTTGTCAGTTTTCTTATAAATCTTTTAGCAAAACTGCTGGGGATTAATAACCATAACCAGAGGGGGATGGGATTTAACAACTAGAGTGGTCCTTAAATTTCAATTATATTAATTCTCTAAAAAATTTAAATTATCAACATTTCTCCGAAACAATTTTTTTCTCTGAAAGAAATAATAAACTAAGGATTTTATTTAATTGGTGAAAATATTGGTTTTACGTTTTTTTTTTTAAAACATATTTAATGAATGGTTGATGGAAAACATTGTCTACAAAAATTATATAAATTTAAATTTTTAAATGTGAATTAATTTCGTTAATTATTGTACAATATATTACATTTTTATATTCTTTTTTAAAACTTCACGGCTGCACCCAGAGTATTTTTTACGATATTCATGAACAACCTGCAATATTAACAAACTATTAGATATTTTGATTTAATTTTTTATCGAATCTCTATAAGGTAATACAAATAGGTATTTTCTTGTAAGATAAATTGTTTCTGATCTTCGTTTTAGGACAATATTTCATTGTACTCCTCGATCAATTTAACCTCTCTCTCTGCTGGGTCGTTAAAAATTTTTAATGACAATATAATATCTTTAGTTTGTTTATAGTCGTTTAAATTTTGCCATGTATTCGGGTTTCCTCGTAAATAAATATCTGAAATTTTAAACCGTTCTAATACTTTCCACGATTTATAGGTTTACAATTCAAATGGAAAACCTTTATTTAAAAAATTAGATACGTCTTCCAACTTCAAACTTATTATTATTATTTTTTTTTTCGTTTTTTTATGTTCTTTTCCGTCGTTACTGTTTTGATCTTTCCCTCCTAAAATTTTGTTTGGCATACGTTATATTGTTTCATAATCAATTCGATTGACAAATAAACAGAATAATATTCCTTGTCAAAATACCATATATGGTTAATACAATTTTTTATGGCAACCACTTTTGATTTACCATAGTAGTTCTTAAGTATTTTTAAAAATAAAAAACCGTTCATAGGTACAGTAACTTGATTTGAAGCTGTGATCCACGGTTAAATATAAAATTTAACTACAAAGCATCGTACTTCAACTAGTGAATTTTGATCTTTTGTCGTTATTTTACATTGATAACTAAATAATACAATTTCAAGGCAATACCATTCGCCATCCAACGTGCTAAAATGATAAGCACCCGGTGGATAAAATTTATTTCCACGCGGGGGTGAACCTCCTAAAAATATTAAAACTAGTTCAAGAAATTACCTTAAGTCACCCCCCGGGAAATTGTCATAAAATCTATGCATACAGATTAAAGAGATTTTATTTTTAATGTCTTTAAAATACTAATGTGAGTTATAAAAAGTGGAATGTATTCTAAACATTTTCGATCAATATATTTCCAGTCATTTTGAAACCGTCTAAATAAAAGTATGTCAGGACCATTCATAACAGTAACTTGCAAAAACAGCTTGCGAAAATAATTCATATATACGGTGACGGCACGCTAAAAACAAAATATCACGGTTTAATAGTTGTTCTAAAAGAACGCATGCCCCGACTGCTTATCTTCTTCTATTATAATTAAACATAACGCATTAGCTTGAACAATATCAAATAAATCGTCCAATTGTTCATCAAATATGTTTTTATTTGTTTTTATCAGTTTTATCCTTCTCTAATTTTCTCTAATCTTCATATTATTTTTTCAGCTCCTTAATGCAATCTGAACTATCGCACATTGGAATTCGAGCTTATCACCAAAAAAATCAATAATTCGTCAATAACCAGACATGAACTTACATGTAACTATTTCAAGTTTACAAACCGCATATTATAAAAAAGAACAGACAAACAGTTCCTTATGGAAGGCAATTTAGAACCAGTTATTTGAGTATTCATGGATCCGATTAAATACAATTCCTGTCGTGGCATTTTGTAAAACAACTATTGAAGCAATAGCCAATAATACATAAAATATAACTTAAAAAATTACTTTAAATTAATTATAAAGGTACACAGTATACACGAAACATGTTTGTAAACGTTGAGTACAAAAATACAACTAATAAAATATAAATTACGTACGTAATCATTTTCATAGCCATTATTTTATCGGTTATCTGTAGTATCTAATACAACTATAATTAAGTTTTTTTTTATAACAACGATACCTATAATTTGGTATGGTATTAAAAAAAATAAAAAATAATTAAATGAAAACAAAAATAAAATATTCCAATCGGTTATTTTGCAATGCACAGTAAAAAAAAACTTAATTATTCGTTATGTTGAATATGTTTCAATTATTATTAGCTTAATATTCATTAATTCGACTATAAAAATAAAACTTAAACCAATAAAATTTAATTTTATATCATTTTTGTATAAAATGTTTTTTCATTTCTTCAACCGTTCATTAAATATGTTTTAAAAATACCGTAAAACCAATATTTTCGCCAATTACATAAAATCCCTAGTTTTTTAATTTCTTTCGTAGAAAACAATTGATTTTGGAGAAATGTTGATAAATTAAAATTTGTAGAGAATATTATTTTGTTCAAAAAAGCGTTTATATATATTATTATCCTACGCGCTATAGTTTTTGAGTAAAAATCAAAAAAACCAAAAAAACTACCTTAATCGGCCATATTTCAACCCTCTTGAGGCACCAGAAGAGGGTTTTTACCTAAATTTAACCTAAATTATTTTTTTATAGTATCAAACGAAATGAGCGGGACCTGACTTAAGGTAAAAAAAAAAAAAAAATTGTCTTCTCCTCATAACTACCCTATACCGATTTCGTATTAATGTGTCGAATTTGAGAAATTATTGGGACTTGAGGGGTGGGTGGGAAGGTTGCGTTTTGTTCAACTCGATCAGTTCTCCACACTATTTGAGGACCCCGAGCGAGTGGTCTAGGAACTCGCCCTAAGCAAATCGAAATGTTATAAAAAAAAAAAAAACAATTTTTATTATAGTAACAAGTACCGTGTGCGATTTCGGGCGCAAAGTAATATTGTTAAACGTTAACGGCAAATATTTGATCTAGGCAGGCGGCGCGCAGATGAAATGAATTTTCAAAAATTATTTCAATCAGTTATTTATTTTGTCTAGTAGGCGATACCGGTTTTCAACAAAAACGACGTTGTTATTTTTTAAAAATTATTATTCAGTAAGAAATAATCGTAGAGGTTTGTTAATTATTGTCGCCGAACATTAGAATGTTACCGAAACAATTTAATAGCTAAATATTATGTATTGTATCGTTTAATCGTTTAATTATTATTATTTTTTTCTGTATGCGTGTGTTTAATTGATCAAATAGCAGTACGGCATTATTCAAATATTGACTCGTCGACTATCGAGAGCTTGGAGTCGTATAAAATCCGAATTCGGAAAACAGACAAACACTAGAGCGATAAATATATTATTATAATATTAAAATCGAAATAATTGTACGATCAATTTTGTACGTAAAAAACCGATAGAAAACAATTGTAAAATGTATTAGTCATCGTTATTGTATATCTAAAATGAGATAAGTGCCTGTAAATACCAATGGCTCTTATTCATTTAAGACATTATTTGATCAGTTATCCGGCCGTTTTCGGTTTTCTTTCGCTCGGTCTCCGCCATCTCGGTCGCCTTTTCGTCCAGTCGTCAATCGTCGTGCCATTTGTAACAACCAATACGGAAATGTGAGTATACGGACAAACTTTTTTTGTTTTGTATTTGCCTTTTGCTTTTTTTTTTTTTTTTTTTCATCATTTATGGATGTGTGGACACAGTATTAGGTATAAGACCATTTTTAAGGTTCTTTTTTAGCAGCTAACATTGAAAGACGGTGTTTTTTCGTCGAATTATTTATTTCCCCTCGGCGGCCGTCCGCATAATTGTCACGAAATAGAGATATTATTTTTAAAGCATAATAATGTAATATACTTTGTATTAAAATAAATTTATAGTGTTCGAACGTTCGCATTTGAATTGAACGTTTAGTTTTTTTTATATTTAATTATTACAAGGATATAACTTATAAAACATGATAACACTGTTTTCAGTGGTCACAATATATTATTGCGACAAAACCATAAAAATAATACAATAAAATGCCGGATTGTTACAGTCTTTGATTTTCTCTCCAATAATGTATACTGCATTGTGCAATATACATATCCAGGGGCGGTCTTGGATAATATTTCAGGCCCGATTTTGTCATGCCAGCCGAGTTGAATCAATTAAACGAATAAAATTGTCGTCTATGACGATTTGAAATTTTCGAATTTTTCGTTATTTTTTTTTTATACCTTGTGTTTTTTAGTCCAATTTTTCGAATTAAATGTCACGAATTTACGATTTTTTTTTTATATATATATATGTTGAAAGTTTTAAATTTTATAAATCCGTTATATATATATAAATATCAAGGGTGGCCACTAACATGAACTTTGGGAACCGCAAATGTATAAAGCTCATTCGAGGCGAGCCACATTGTAAAGCGATGTGGGCCATTTATTTTTACACAACACAATACATTATTATTATTGACATTATTGTTGTTTTACTTATGAGAAGTGCTTTTTCGAGTGTTCATATTTATCTGTAAGTTGTTTTAAATCTGGCTGACAATTCGTAAGCGCAGTTCGCACAAGTTCACTTAAATGTTCATCATTTAGTTCAGACAGATATTTAGATTTAATGAATTTAAGCGTTCAGTGCAATGATTCACACACGTAAGTAGTACTAAAGATTGAAATAAGTCTCATAGCACATTCGTTTGTTAGTGGATATTTTTCTTCTGGAACATTTTTCCAAAATTCTATGGTTGAAACACCATTTAGTTTGAATCCTTTTAGTCCTTCGTCCTCTTGCAGTTCTAGTAGCTCCAACTGTTGTGATCGTCGTCGTCGGGCGCGGTCGTAGCACACCGTGACATTATTTTTGGCTACACATACTAAAATCACCGCCGCCGTGCCAATCTATACCTAATAACGACTGTAATGATAACGAAACCGATGGCAATACAAACACTGTCACAAAAACACGTTTCTAACGATTCTAACAGAATTTTATATATATATCAATTTTCATTACCATAAGAAAAATGATTAAGAGGACGCTACACAATCGCGTGTTGTCTTACAATCACATATGGCATATGCAAATGTGCGCTCAGCAAAACCAATTTGGCGATGTTAGTTTTAATATCAGAGTGACCTATGCCATAATTAAGGGTAAGTGTATTATCTGTGTTTGTGCGTTGATTTTTTTTTCGATGTTATAAATTGTGATATTTTACATACTCATATCTCGTTTGAATATTAAAATATCGAAAAAACAAACGCAACGTACTAATGTCTATTTACATTAGACTTAGTGTGCTAAGTAAGCAGCTTATGTGATTATTTCTATTACAGTGTTTACACGGCTTTTTTTTTTTTTTCTTCAGGCACGCGTTAGTTATATCGTTGCAATTTCGTCTTTGATTCAAATCGTTTTTATAATCGTCGGGTTGGTTATTGATAAAATTTCTATTTCCTACCGGTCGATTGTTATTATATCGATCATCTTGTATGTCGGATCTTCGATTAGACTTATGATAATATTATTGCAATCGTTAGAAGGAGGAGGAGGCGATTAAAATTATAACGATTGCTGTTGTACATTATTTGAATCCAGTAATTATTATTCAGTCGGTTGTTATAATTGTTCATACATTTTCTGTGTCATTTAAATATGGAGCTACCGATTCATCGGGTAATTGTTTTCTTTTCTCGAGCATGACCCCTTGGTACAAGGTCCATACTCAAGTCTGAAAAATTTTTCTATTTTTGCCATGTGACTTCAGGATTTGAAGATTCAAAATTGTCTAAAACTGTAGAAGTAGTATCTTGGCGATATTATTTGGTGAAAAATAATATTTTTTGTTCGGACCAATAATTTATTGTTGTTTCGTTATATAGTCTACATTTATGTGAATTCCACAAGGAAATTCAGTAGGTTTGCAAAACGAAATTTTGATGTTCATTTTATCGGATTCGTGTGGTAAATTTTCAATTAAAATAAATTCACCGGGATAATCCTAATCCCGCTAAGTCCCCCTTTAGTGAGATTAGGAAATGTTTGATAAAAATATCGACCGTCCGTCCGTTTAGGTCCAAGAAAGACGACAATGGCGATAAAAAACAACGGTCGAGATGTAAAAATCCGGCCGCAGCTGTCAAATCGTGGCAATCACACGAGTCCGATTTAAACAGCAGTACGCGTCCCGACAGGAACAACGAGAGTGACAACAACCATAGGGCTTCGGTTGGTGATAAGAGTAGCAGCGGCAGCAGAAATTGTTACGACAGCTGCGGTGGCTATAGTCATTGGGGCAGCAGCAGCAGCAGCAGCAGCCGTGACTCGGATATCAGAAACCGTCGGAGTAGCAGCAGCGGCGGGGGCTCGTGTAGCAACAGTCGTTGGGGCAGCATTATCGGCGTCAGCTCGGGTAGCAGCAATCGTTGGGGCAGTAGCAGCAGCGAGTCGGGTTGCAACAATCGTTGGAAGAGCACCAGTAGTATCAGCTCGAGAAGAAGCAATCGTTGGGGAAGCTTCAGTGGCGTCAGCTCGGGTAGCCGTATTCATTGGGACAGCAGCAGCAGCAGCATCAGTTTGGGTAACAGCAATCGTTGGTATAGTAGCAGCGATGGCATAAGCGGTATTAGCGGCAGTAGTTACAACAGCGGTGACTCGATTAGAAGCTATATTTTGGGAAGCAGCAGCAGCGGCATCTCGGATATCAGCAGTTTTTGGGGCAGCAGTAGCAGCAGAAGCAGTATTACGGATATCAGCAGTTGTTGGGGCAGAAGCAGCAGCAGCAGAAGCAGTATTACGGATATCAGCAGTTGTTGGGGCAGAAGCAGCAGCAGCAGAAGCAGTATTACGGATATCAGCAGTTGTTGGGGCAGAAGCAGCAGCAGCAGCAGCAGCAGTATTACGGATATCAGCAGTTGTTGGGGCAGAAGCAGCAGCAGCAGCAGCAGCAGTATTACGGATATCAGCAGTTGTTGGGGCAGAAGCTGCAGCAGCAGCAGCATCTCGGATATCAGCAGTTTTTGGGGCAGCAGTAGCAGCAGCAGCAGTATTACGGATATCAGCAGTTGTTGGGGCAGAAGCAGCAGCAGCAGCAGCAGCAGTATTACGGATATCAGCAGTTGTTGGGGCAGAAGCTGCAGCAGCAGCAGCATCTCGGATATCAGCAGTTTTTGGGGCAGCAGTAGCAGCAGAAGCAGTATTACGGATATCAGCAGTTGTTGGGGCAGAAGCAGCAGCAGCAGAAGCAGTATTACGGATATCAGCAGTTGTTGGGGCAGAAGCAGCAGCAGCAGAAGCAGTATTACGGATATCAGCAGTTGTTGGGGCAGAAGCAGCAGCAGCAGAAGCAGTATTACGGATATCAGCAGTTGTTGGGGCAGAAGCAGTATTACGGATAACAGCAGTTGTTGGGGCAGAAGCAGCTGATAAGGGCAACATTCGCTAACCCCCCGCCTGCTTGTACTGCAACTGCTTCAAGAGATAATTGATCCACCAGAACCCGGCAGTCCACCGCTGCAGAGGCGGCAAATAATCAAAAAAAAAAATAATAATAATAAATACGAAATACAAAATATTAACCTATTTAATTTATCTAATATAATCACCTACATAGAACAAGATCCGACTTATGAATACAAATCGCATGTTAACTATACTAAAAATTAATTATTAACTGTTATTATATATAATAATCAACGTAATATTATCTTTATTATACTATATATTTTAATTATTATTATTATTATTTATTTATTTTTTTATTGTTGTTATGATCTGTGCCCAGGGGGAAATACCTTTGGGAAGGCCAAGGATGTGACGCGAAGACGGGTAGGTAGAAAAAAAAATGGTTTGTTCGCGTGTATGCTTTTTGGGGAGTGAATCAAATTTGAAGATTTTGGCCCTGGATTGATTTAGTGATAGCCGTTTACAACTAATAATTGGTATTTCTAGAATATATTTTATTGGTAAACACCGCCCTTGTTTTCCCTTCATAATATAATCATCCAAAATCAAGTTAAATCGGATACAAAAAAGTATATCGGGTAATAAAAATATTTAGTAACATAATTCGAATATGTTAATTCGTAATTGCACGCTGTTTTTGTCGATACTCGTAACATAAGAACGTTTTTCATTCCTCGAATAGAAATCGCAATCTTAAAACTAGATAATATATGATAACTCATAAGTAACAGTTTATATATTTAATTTTGCATGGTGAAATTTGTATTTTGTCTTTTTAATTGAATACCCAAATGGTACCATTATCCGTTGTCCGTTTTTTATATTTTACAGAAAAACCATTCCAAAACGATATCGATATCGGTACAAATGTCGGTTTCAGACAAAAATAATATTAATATCGGCCCACACTTTTTGTTGTTTTACAATTATTTGGGTAAATTTGTTTTGCTCGTGTACGTTTTACAGCTATCGTTCGACATACCAAGACAAATCGACAAATAATGAGCTATGTGGACGAGACAAAATATATTCAACTATAATCTATAGTATTCAGATACCAGCAATTAATTTATAAACAATTATCCATTTAACTGTATTATAGAATTTAGAGATTTACAAAATAATTTGTTGGATCTATCGGACAATAAACAACTGTAATTTTTTGTGAGAAAAAAATAAATATTTATTAAAATGTAATCATTTCCATTGTAGTCTAGTTATGATAGGTACGTCCATGAAGTTGCACCCGCCCTCCCAATTTGTTTTATGAAAACCAAATCAATGCCAAAAATTTGCAACTTATTTGCAACAATTTGCAACGAAGATTTCAATATTTGCAATTCATTACTTTTCCCGGGGAAACGGTTTTTGTGTGGGAGGGGTGAGGCTATTTGTTTTAAAAAATATTATGTTCTTCATGAAGGCATATGCATTTATCCTACGCAATATAGTTTTTGTGTAAAACTCAAATATAAATAAAATCCCTAGTTTTGTATATCTTTCATAGAAAACAATTAATTTTGGAGAAATGTTGATAAATTAAAATTTGTAGAGAATATTATTTTCTTCAAAAAAGCATTTATATGTATTATTATCCTACGTGCTATAGTTTCTGAATAAAACTCGAAAAATCAAAAAACTACCTTAATTAGCCATATTTAAATCACCTTGAGGCACGAAGAGGGGGTGTGTGTCATTATCATCAAATTTAATCAAAATTACTTTTTTATACTTTCGAACAAAATGAAATAGACCTAGTATAGAATTAATAGAATTTAAATTTAAGGACACCCCTAACCTAATGTTTTTTCATGTTTCAAAATAACATAATTTAATAAGTTGAGTACAAAAATACAACTAATAAAATATAAATTACGTACGCAATCATTTTCATAGCCATTATTTTATCGGTTATCTGTAGTATCTAATACAACTATAATTAAGTTTTTTTTTATAACAACGATACCTATAATTTGGTATGGTATTAAAAAAAATAAAAAATAATTAAATGAAAACAAAAATAAAATGTTCCAAATGGTTATTATGTAATGTACAGTAAAAAAAAACTTAATTATTCGTTATGTTGAATATGTTTCAAGTATGATTAGCTTAATATATATTAATTCGACTATAAAAATAAAACTTAAACCAATAAAATTTTTATTTATAACTTTATTTGTTGAAAATTTAATTTTATATCATTTTTGTATAAAATGTTTTTTCATTACTTCAACCGTTCATTAAATATGTTTTAAAAAAACCGTAAAACCAATATTTTCGCCAATTACATAAAATCCCTAGTTTTTTTATTTCTTTCATTGAAAACAATTGATTTTGGAGAAATGTTGTTAAATTAAAATTTGTAGAGAATATTATTTTTTTCAAAAAGCATTTATATATATTATTATCTTACGTGCTATAGTTTCTGAATTAAACTCAAAAAACCAAAAAACTACCTTAATTGGCCATATTTAAACCACCTTGAGGTACGAAGAAGGGGTGTGTAATTATCATCAAATTTAATCTAAATTACTTTTTTATACTTTCGAACAAAATGAAAGAGACCTAGTATAGAATTAATAGAATATAAATTTAAGGACAACTCTAACATAATGTTTTTTCATGTCTCAAAATAACATAATTTTATAAGTACTTAATATTTATAAAATTTTATAAAAATAAAATATATATATACACAAATGATGCAGAAAATGTACATTATATTATCAAAAACGTTGTATAAATAAAGCGATTTTAATAGCGAAAAATCCATGGGTCTTGACGTCTACGATCATATTATACGACGAGATTCATTTTTGTGCAAATTATAAATGAAATAATATGGGTACATTTTTAAACTCATCGTCGAACATTTCGACATTTATGAATTTAATGTTAATCAGTAAACAATTATAACACAGTTAAGATGTTCTCGCATAAAAATGTTAATTTTCATTCCGTAATTTTTATAATTGTATACAGAAATTTTAGAAAATAAGAGATTAGGATTTACGCCCCCTAATTCATTTATTATCGCAGCATGAAAAGAGGTAAATGTGTTTGGTAAAGAAAGGGTAACTTACCCTATCAAATCATTCCAAATGGTATATTTATAATACCAAACATATGAGTGCATTATGATTATAGTAAAAGAAAAATTGACAATTTTTCACAAATAATTACATTTTTATTTAGAATGTAAATTTTTCAAGTACAAGTTTTAATCAAACTAATGGCACAATTGTGTCAAAAAAAAAAAAAACCAACGAGTTTATGCACATGTATGTTTATGCAGGTACGTACACAAAGGGTTTCCGCTTTTAAACGCCTAAACGAAAATCAATTTTGAATACTTCGTTGCAAATTGTTGCGAATAAGTTGCACATTTTTGGCACCTGTTTGGTTTTCATAAAACAAAATGTGTGTGTGTGTGTGGGGGGGGGCAACTTCACGGACGTACGGTAGGTTGGTATTTATATAATATTTGAAAGCCGAGATACCATTGTTGCTCGGCAATAGTCGTGGAAATTATTTATTTATTGGACTAAAAAATAGTCTTATCCGTGAAGTGCATACGACGTGTAGGTAAACAGGGTCTTAGGTTGACAGATTATTTATTGTTGAATTTCATTTGTTTGCAATATGCAGACATGGAAAAAAAAAAAAAAATGTATAAATTAACAGTGTTTCGGCAATAATAACTAATAAATAATTTAAAATGTATAAACGTACGACGGTTTCGTGTATGTGGAATAATAACGCTTTAATATATATGTATAATATAATATTGGAATAAATAGTTTATATAATAGTAATAATATAATATTGGAATAAATAGTTTATATAATAGTAATAATATAATATTGGAATAAATAGTTTATATAATAGTAATAATATAATATTGGAATAAATAGTTTATATAATAGTAATAATATAATATTGGAATAAATAGTTTATATAATAGTAATAATATAATATTGGAATAAATAGTTTATATAATAGTAATAATATAATATTGGAATAAATAGTTTATATAATAGTTATAATATAATATTGGAATAAATAGTTTATATAATAGTAATAATATAATATTGGAATAAATAGTTTATATAAAAGTAATAATATAATATTGGAATAAATAGTTAAATATAATAGTAATAATATAATATTGGAATAAATAGTTAATTAAAAATCAAAGATTACTTAACAGTTTAATTATAAATAATATTAATCAAAAACACAATTGGTAGATAACGCAAACAAGATTATAATAAACATATATTAGTTTTTAATAGGATTTCCTACAGACATGAACAATTTATTGGTTTATTTTGTCCAATGAGGTACATTTGTGGGTAAAAACACCGTGTATATATATATATATCTATATGATTTTTTAAATTACATTTTGATAAATATAATTTACATATTTTGTCTCTAGTACTAAGTACTCACCTAGTATTAAGTTTACATTAAAATTGTTTCGATCAAGAAGTTCGTGTAAATCAATTATATTACGATTAATTTTAATATAAAAAAAAAAAAAAAATTGTATGTTTAATGTACTTATGAACACTATAAAACATTCTAAAACTTAATTATCATTAAACTCTTTATGCGTAACGTATTAAAAAACAAATCAAACAAAAACAAAACAAGTTTCATTAACAATTGGTTTCGAATATAAGTAACTTAATGTAGGTATAACTGTTTTACATATATCTTATATTATAACAAAACGATTAATTTATAAATATGCGGTATAACAGTAGAATTTAAAACACGAAACAATTTTAAACTAAATGAAAAAAACATACAAACAAACAGTATTATTGAACTAGATTCACGAGGCGATCGCTGTTGAATAATATAATTAAGTATCAAATAAACCTATCTGATATAGGCATAGACTATAAATAGATAAATAACATACTCTAGCTAATATTATTAGTGTAGGTACTGCATAGTTTTTGCTGGATTTGCAATGTGTATTGATTAAATAATTTGAGTTTTAACAGTTTTGTATTATACTATAATTAATGTAATTAAATAAATTCAATCTTATTCATAATTTTTAAACGTTTTATTTTCTAAGCGATTAAAAAAGAAAAAATGTGCAATGTGTCATTAACGCCATAAAGCTTCTCATTTAGTGGAGATAATAGTTTCAATTATTTTTCTTCCTTACAGTTTTGCACTAAATTTACAAAAAGAAAAAAAAACCACTCGATGCGGTCGATTTGTTAAATTGAAAATTGTTTGTACAGAAGTTTTTTTTTTTTTTTTTGTTTACTTCTGATGAACAGTTATGTTAATGTGAAAATTGTATATACGTTTAATATTATGTATTTTAAAATTATGACTGTTGGTCCGGGTAATTTGTTTGGTGTATAAGCATTTTAAAATGTCAAGACCAATTTTCGTGTGTAATTACCGAATAGAATACCATACACGTTTGTTTTTATTCCTAATGAATAGTTTCATTTTATAATATTAAAATCAAACATTTTTTTTTCTTCAATTTTTTTGATCGATAATAGATTTAAATAAAAATTTTTTTTTTTTCACGGACCTAGACGGATGCGTTAGAAAATTCAGAAAACAGCAGAGTAGTACCATAGGCATATTATCGACCATGGCAAACGATTAATCTTAAAATCTGTTAATGATAATGTAGTAGTAGAACACCAGGCTATTAGAACCAATTGGTGTTTGGTTTATTGTAATTCAAACTGCCAGTGTAGATTATGCATGAAGTAAATACTTTTGTTGGCAAGTGTAGAGAGTTATGTGAAAAGTTAATTTTTCGTATTTAAGTAATCATTACTGCACTAATTTAAATTGAACGGAAAATAATCCGGATTCGTTAAAACTATAATCATATAACAGTTATTGTTCCTAACCTCTGTCTAAACTATTCGAACGTATAATAATTACTATAGTCTATTTTTTGTTTCATAGAATTACATCATCGTGAATACGAAAAATGTTCAAATGCGATTAATACAAAGGTTCCCAAACGGTGGGTCGCGATTAATTTCAAATTATTATTATTATTATTTTTTTTTGTTTTACAGAAGAAAACTTGAATCATTTTAAACAGTAATTTCGTATCATATATTAAATATTTCATTACAGTTAGGATAGGATATCAATGAATTTATTTTTGACGAGAATTTCGTTATAAATATTGTTAATAGAAATGATGCGGGTCATTAGTGTGTGGTGGGTAGCCAAAATGAAAACAAATTATTCGAAAATGGGTCGTATCGCGAATAGATTGGGAACCTCTGGATTTGTAAATTTACTGATTATTTTTTTGTTGTGCTCTGCTGTTGTTCTCTCTTAACAACTTTATCTGATCGAGATGTATTTCCGCTCCGTGTCCCAAAGTAAACCAATGAGCGGTTCTATTTGGATCGAGCATAATAGTAGTGTGGTCGGTAGGTTTGTGGTTAAGTAACTGAATTTTCACAAAATCCTAAAACAAAATAAAACTATTCAAATACAAGAAATGTGACATGACTAATTACATAATTTTATTATTTATAAACTTGCAATTGTTGGCAGGCTTTTAAACTAATTTAATATGTACGATACTCGTGCAGTTATTATTTTTGTTCAACATTGGTTAAACCAAAATATTCGAATTCTCTTTTGTTTAAAGATATCAGCAACTATTGTTTGTGTGGAACAGTTTAAGAAAACTTAATTGTTAGAAAAATCGATTTTACTACTGATAAATGAATCCCAAAAATGTCTAGTTTTCTCTTTTCGACGAAGCTAATAAAAGCCACAAACAAGCCACTTACAATAACCTCTATGGTATTATGGTATTTATAAAAAAAAAAAAAATGATTTTATTATATATTTAATGTTGGCTGTAGTGATGGGACTACATGGCTAAGTCAAGCCGTTAGAAAAGAAAAAGAAGATAATTATTTAATGAATGTGCTCTCCCTATTATTTTTACACCTAAGGCGATATTTTCAGACATGCACCAGCAATTTTATGAAATTTTAAAACAAATATATTAAGGACAAATCAAATTTAAATAAATATTATTGTAATTTATGTACACTCAAATAGTTGAAATTTCTCATATAAGTTACCAATAATTGTTGTAATTTTATGTAACCATTGATTGGACAATAGAACAACAAGACCATATTTTACAAATTATAAAAAAAAATATTTGAAGAGTCAAGAAATGGTTGACAATTTAAAACAATTTAACTATGTAATAACTTCCTTATGACGTTACAATGAATAGAATAATACTGAAATATTAAAAATGTTCTATTTGCTTACACCAATAACGATCCCCTTGATTAAATTACACTCCAATGAATATGTACGTGCAAAACGATCCAAAAATGTCCACATTTGGACTAGAAAATAAATAAAATACAATTTGTAGTTTTGATTTTTTGAGTTTTATGAAATTAATAGTAGTATCAAACCTTCGCTTATCGGTTGATTAAGCATGACTAAAGCAGTAATAATCGGTCTGACTAACATACGGTATTTCCATAATTTGGAAGCAGTGTTATTGAATTTATGACTGTTCATTTCTTTTTTGTTTTGTAATGCCAAGTAATTGACATTAATGTACGACAGAGTCAATCCAAACACCTGAAAACAAATCATTAGTGTACGTTTTATAAAACCAACACAATATTAAAACATAATAATATTGTAAAAATATAACATACATATTTTAAATGAATAGTAATGCATTTCATAAATCGATTAAACATTGCAAACGAAAAAGACTGGCCTCTGAAGACGAATGTCAATAGATCGTTGATTTTAATCGGATTCCTTGAATGTATGTACGCCGATAAGAGATACCGTACACCAGCAATTCTAAAAAATGGACAAAAACAACGATAATACAATAACTGCTTGTCCGACAAATAATAAGTAATATTAAATTATATGTACAGCCTTTCAGAATAATTTTAATCAAGGTGTTGATTGGGGAGGGGGGCTATTTTTTGTAATTTTCTGTACTATACACTAATTTTTTCTGCGCAAAAAGATCTATGCAGGGCCCCAAAATACAATTTACTCGCTGACTTTTTACTACCATAATATTCTTAAACTTAATTAAGCAGTGGGTAAAATTGTTTTTTTAATATCGTCACATGTATTCAACGTGTTGTTTAGCATAAAACAAATGTTAAAATAAAATGTTCCAATTTTATTTATCATCTGAATTGCAAAAATTCTCAACGGGATATTAGATAATGGGATTTTTTTAAATAGAATGCCGAGATTAATCTTTAGTTTTAGCCTATTTTTTTGTAATTTTCTGTACTATACACTAATTTTTTCTGCGCAAAAACACCCATGCGGGGCCCCAAAATACAATTTACTCGCTGACTTTTTACTACCATAATATTCTTAAACTTAATTAAGCAGTGAGTAAAATCGTTTTTTTAATATCGTCACATGTTATCAACGTGTTGTTTAGCATAAAACAAATGTTAAAGTAAAATGTTTCAATTTCATTTATCTTCTGAATTACAAAAATTCTCTACGAGATATTAGACAATGGGATAATGGAATTTTTATTTTTTTATTTTTTAATATAATGCCCCAGGATTGATCTTTAGTTTAGTCAGTATGCCAATAAACGCTGATTACATGCTAAATATTTGGTAAAAAAACTCGGGGACACGTACTTCCAATTCGGGTTACCGCAACCGTAATCGTAAAAGGTTCGTTTAATTCGT
The DNA here is from genome assembly GCA_956483605.1 of Tuberolachnus salignus. Lineage (NCBI taxonomy): Eukaryota > Metazoa > Arthropoda > Insecta > Hemiptera > Aphididae > Tuberolachnus > Tuberolachnus salignus. The sequence goes on from OY101431.1 coordinate 12,686,844, forward strand.
ATTCGTGTAAACCGAATAGTTGGATAATGAAAATTATAGTTTCGGGCAACCCGGGGGGGGGGGGCACTGTACAGTAGACGTGTATACTTACTCGTAGTTGATCCGATATCCTATGTCGGCCATGTTTCGATATTGTAGCCGCGGAACGGTGGAAATTGCGAAATGCGTCGACCGGCGGTGCGTGCTGTGGGTGCGAATCGCAATGTCTGCGCGCTGCAAATGACGAGCCGAGCGCTCGCCGGGATCGTATCGACCGCCGTGGCCTTTTGCGCGCAGACTCTCGTCAACCCGGGCGCGCCGCAGACGACCGCAGCCGTGAACGACCTACCGGGACGGATGTCAACGACCCCTAGAGACCGCGTCGCGCGGGCGACAGTGCGCACGCCCGTCACGCTCTCGGCTAATCGCCGGAAACGCGGACGCGAGCCTGCGTGAGCACCGCCTACGGCAGGCGCGCCCGCGATCAATAAATTTACCGCCGGGAGCCTCTCCCCGGAGTGCGATTTCCTACCGCACCCGCTCACCGCCAATCCGAAAGTCGGCCGGATTATAATTTCGCCACCCCGACCGCGGGCCCGCGAGCCGGTGGCAAACGTTCGGCAGAGAATGAATATTTTTTTTTTTTTTTTTTTTTTTCGTCCGGTCGTCCCGGTTCTCCCCCGCGCGGGCCCCTTCGGATCCCGAGGCTTGGCGTAATGATACCCGTTTTTGAGCCGGCCATCTTCTTTTTTTTACAATTTTTAATCATTTTCTTTGTTTATTTATGTGTTTCGGCTCGGTGTAGTCCCCCCGATCGTCCTATGCCCGAAATCCCGGCACCAACCTAGAAACCCCAGCGCCGCGGTTTCCCGTAACGGGCCGAGAAATATTTTCGCCCAGAGAAACGGCGGTAGCGGATTTGGCGATTTTCTTCGGCCCGGTAAATTCGAATCGAACCGCAAAATCATAGACAGGGCAAATGTAAATGTTTGCTTTTTATAGTATTTGTTGACGGTTTTAAAGTGATTTATATTTAGTTTTAATACTTATTGTATTAATTCGATACGGCGATACATTTTAATTGAAATGATGATTATCATACTCGCTAGTTCATGCATTTCCGTGTTTATTTTGATACATAGGAAAACGTTCCAAGTTTAAATACAAATTTAATAAAAAGATTTCTGTGTAAATCCGTTTCGTCACAATACTAATAGAAATACAAAGTTTATTTGTACATGTTTTCTTATTTACTTTCCCGAAAATGTTTGCATAATCTCAGTGTATTTGTTTCGGTATATTTTTATCCTTGTAAGACTATGGCAGTTTTATCAGTTTTGCAAAAAAATCAAGATATATTCGTATACGAGAAAGCTTTGACGACAAGTCAAATACAACTCAAAAGAAATAAAATATAACTTTTAAAAACAAATTTTTTAATAAAAAAATATAAACTTACGAGCCCTGATTAAAACGATTAAATACCTGAACCAGTTTTCTTTACAAAATTCTGTAGGTTAAGTAACTGAATTTCAAGATGACCGGTGACACGTAGGGTGGTTCGATTATATGTGTTTATTCATTTTAGTTAAAATGTTATAAATTTATGTGTATAATTAAGAACAAGCAACTTAAAAGTAAAAATTAGGAGATTTGTTCGAGTTAAATTTCAGACAAAAAAAAATATATATTTTTTTTTGTTTTCCTGATACGATAGTATACTGTATTTGATGTCGGCTTTTCTAGTTTTTTCATACGTTTTTCTTACATCTTGAATAACACACTGTTGGAGAAATAATTTTTTTCAATTAGTTTTCCGTGAGATTAAATGATGAAAAATAGACGGAAAATTGTGAAATAATACGAAACCCGTGTATAATATCTCAAATGGACTTAATTTGAATATCACTGGCACGGCCGCACTTTCAAACGGATTATGAGGTTCGATTCGATCGAAGATCCCACGGGTTTTTGGTCATAAAAATATTTTTCATGCCAATAAAACAATACATAAAATATATATCGTGGTATATCATTTAAACGTGTATAATATTGTATCGGTACTGAATACATTTTTTTTATAAATTTTTTTTTTTTTAAATATATTATATATAAAATAGTAAAAAAAGAACATTGAAATATTACATTTTTCGAATATTGGTTGTTTTTAACGACACAACGCGTTGTCGTCTATAGTTGTTCGTTTTACCGGTAGGCTTATCGTGGACCTTCCGTCGGGTCCGAATCAAAATGTAATTATCTAATACTTTTCAAAATTGTCGATAGAGATCTCGAGTTAAATCTATGGCCGGTTTCGGATAGAGATTTCATTCCGTCGGAATTAAATAGTTCCAATACGGAATCGGTATTCTGACGTCCGTCTATAATATCGTCGGTTTTGTATACGTTCAACAGAGACGATACTAATTCCTCGATGTCGCTTTTGTCCGGGGCCTACGAATCGTACAATATTCAAAATTACAATCATTCCAATTCGATATTTATTATTACTAAAAATATATAGTATACGATAATTTGGTCTATACGACGGTTAATCGCATTGCAACGGAAATAAAAACGATTCTGATCGGTGCTCGGGTAAACCGGAAATAACCCGGCAAGAATATAATCAATTGTTAAGCTCGGTGTAGCTGATTTTCGTTACACGCCCGGAATTTATTAAAAAGAAAAATAATAATCCGATCTATAGGGCACGGGTATACCTACCATATAGTTTTTGAGGCAAACGATTAATGCGTTGTATACGGTTTCCATAGGCAAAAATTGTAGACAGTTTTCTTCGCCGCCGCTGTATTCTGAATTACTATCGGGCCGTTGGTCCCGTAATATATTTCGGCCCGTTAGTAAACTGACGGCTTTTATCAAACCCGTTGTCGGACTGTCGTCTTTGCACAAGGCTAACAACATGGTTATATAATCGAATTCGCCGCCGTCCAGAGAAAATAACGTAAAAAGTAAATCTTTAATTTTCAAATCCCGCAAACAGTCGGAAGGACTGGACGGCAACGTTTTTTGATACCACAACAGCACGGAATCGAATGCACACCTGTCCACGGTGCCTGGAAAAAAAGAATTATTACGGAGTTAATTGAACAATGACACGAAAAACTAGTAAATAAGCCACTAGGATAACGCAGGAAGGATATATTGCCGACGTATTTTTTTATACGATTTTCATCGAAATTGACCACTATAAAAACGCTTACAAAAAAAAAAAAATTATTATTACAGTCAATTTTCACCGTTAAGAAGACGTGATACCGCCCCCCTCCCTATCAGCCATGTGATTCGATTGTAAAAAGCTATATTCTTTCCGTATTTACAGTAGAATTAACAAAATTTCACAGCACATTTGGAAAAAGTTTATCATAGTGTCCATAGCGTGTCCTACCCAGTTTTTTCTTTCTATCGATAGCACTACCCAGTAGTTTTTTTAAAGTAAATTCGTAAAAACGAATATAACCGAACAAATTCAACCTTATAACTCGTATTGTATTTATATTATCAAAAAAATTGGTACGCTACGACAAGAATAAAGTACTTCTGAATTTCGGTTGTCCCGCGCCAAACGGTTTTTTTGTATACATTTTATTTTATATCGCACGATCACACAAAAAATATATGCTTGTAGTATATTTTTGAGCTAATAATAAATTAAATAAAAACAAATTAATTTTTTTTCCCGTCAAAATTGCTTTTACGCAACCCTTAAAATACAGGAGGTACAACGTGCACTTAAGTACGACTCACGATGGGCCTCGTGTCAATTTTGTCGGCCAAAACACGATATTTTATAATAAAAAAAAAAAAATAAATAAGAATGTTCGAAATGCCTACGTAAATAGGCAAATGACAACACTCGCCCCGGCTAGAACGATAAGGCTTTCGGGAAATCACTCTAACCTTCTACGTGAATTCGACCGGTGATTTTTTCTCGGTTTTTCTCCCGGTCCGCGTACTGATTTTTTAACTCTAACAGATCGTCGATACCGGGATAAGATAGTTCCATGCAGTGCATCACGAAATCGGTCCAGTCGACATAGTTGACGTCGTATCCGAACATGGTCCGCAGCACCAGAGCAGTCGTATTAAACGAACTATAAAACAGTTACCGGTTAACCATTTTACTATGGTATTATTATATACGAGGTGTGATAAAAAAAATACCCGGACTGTGTTAATAATATTTATATCGATTAAGATAACGAAACCACGATGATGTCATTCGATAAAGTAACTTTTAACGAGAATTTTAAACGTTGGTTTGAAATCGATAACAATATTTATATTTTTATTTTATGGCCTTTTTTTACGAAAACATAATCTTTCAGTCGTGCGGCGATTTTCGTAATTCTGCAACTTCTCTGCTAGTAACATTTTCACGACTTCTAAATAAAAATGCTGATTTACTGTTTGTCCTTGTGGCACCCATTCACGATTAACCGTACCACGAATATCAAAATATGCGATTAACATGGCTGTCACATTTGATCTCACCTGCCTTGCTTCTTTTGGTCTAGGAGAATTTGTTGACTTCCAACCGTGATGATTGACGCTTGGTTTCAACATCAAATCCAAGTTTCGTCGCCTGTTATAATATTTTTTAAAAAGTCTAGGTCAGTTTCAAAATGTTCTTGAGAGATGATCTTTCGGTTTTGTTTTTGTTCATCGGTCAAGAGACGAGGAACAAATTTGGCCGCGATTCGGCTCATGCCCAATTCTTTGGTTAATATTTCTTGGCAAGAACCATGAAATATTCCGACGTCTTCTGCAACTTCTCTGATAGTTAATCGACGATTATTTTGAATAATTTCACGAACACGAGCAACTGTTTCATTCGTTTTACTGGTCGAGGGTCTACCAGGTCGTTCGTTATCCTAAACGGATCTTCTGCCTTCCTTAATCCGTTTAAACCACTCAAAACATCATCTGCAAAAGCTTGCTGCAAAAGTGCAAAAGTTTCACTAGAACTTTTCCCTAGTTTAAAACCAAATTTTACGCACACACGTTGTTCTTCTATTGCTTCCAATATTACGAAAACCGCCGCATGACTGAAAGGTCATGTTTTCGTAAAAATGCCATAAAATTAAAATAAATATTATCGATTTCAAACCAACGTTTAAAATTCCCGTTAAAAGTTACTTTATCTAATGACATCGTCGGGGTTTCGTTATCTTAATATGATATAAATTTTATTAACACAATCCGGGTATTTTTTTATCACACCTCGTATATATATATATACATAATTTTTTTTGTTTTTCCCCCCCCCCTTAATATTATATTCGTCGTTAATTGAAACTCACTCGGCCCGGGGTAGATATTTGACGTAATCCGTTAGCCAGTCGGAGAAATAAATCAACGACACGCGTTTATCCGGGCAGATCGCGCGCAATTGATTCGTAATTATTTCTAAACCCGCGGTCGTCGTTACGTATAAATCGCCGTCCGGCTCTAATAGCGGAAACGGTTCCGGTGGCCGATGGCTCGGATAAATTATGTTTGCGGGATTCAAATAGAAATGATCATCGACCGGTATGATTTCGTGGCGAACGACTTTTCCCTCGCTAATAGCGGTTTCGAATAAATTGCACACGCGTTCGATTCCGACTAGCTCGTCGTGTAAACGTTCGTCTATCCGTTGGTTTATATTGGATATGTATTGTAAGAATACGTTTTCCATTTCCTGAATTTACGACAAACAAATCCGCGGATTAGACATTTTATAGGCGGTGTAAGACCATCGAACCCAAGCTAGCCAATGTCCAAGGGGTCGCGTAATAGCCAGTTTTAACGACTTCTATGACAATAATTAAATTTAATTTACCGACTGAAAGTCGTTCGAACACGTTGTAGTATACATTTAAACGATTTAGTGACCAGTGAATCACACGTATTTATTAACGTGTAATCGTGAAATTTGTTCAAAAAAGTGTTCACATAAAACAAGGAAAATAATGATTGTCCAAGGTATGACGTGTTGTCGATTTCCAATCAAGCCAAAACGATAAACGGTTCTTTTTTACAATTAAAACAAGTCTGTACATTGTTTATAAATTAATTTTCACAAAATTTAAATTTCATTCCTTAGATAAAGTGTTGCGTTTTTTTTAATTCTCATCGCCACCCACTGTTTTTACGATAAATCATACGCATTACGAAATAAAACGATTTGTCGACCAAAGGTTTTTATGATCAAAAAATATCACACTGTCATGAACTTAATACATTTAATAACTTTGACATATTTTGTTGAACGAATAATAATTGACTAATAACTTTTAAGGTGCCTAACAAATTCACCTTAATATCCATTTGAAATCTGGCCGATATCAATTTTAACTGATAGGTCGATCTCCAGTTTTCCTTTATCACCAGGCACTCCCATATTTTCAAATATATAGGATTGAAGTTCTCCAACGATTTATTACTGTTAATTTTCTTGGTGTCGTCCAGCCATTGGGACGTCGTGGTAAATATAGCTTTTATTTTATCGGCAAATAGTTTTACGGCTCCGCTAAACTTTTTAACGTATTCCGTATTTTTGTTCGTATTTTGATTTACGCTCATCTTGGACCCGATGTTTTTATTTAGCATGACTTCGATTTGTTTCGGAATTATCGAAATGGGTATTTCTTGATTGTATAATTTAGACATATACGAGTTGATGAAACGCAATATGTTCACAGTACGATCGACCTATTTAATCGGTTTACATGTGAATACATAGGGGACGGATAATGATAATAAAATGTATATGGGATATTTTTTAGTTTATATACTTAATACACTACGCAACGAACAACCATTGCAAACGACAAATGATTCTGAGCGAAATTCACTTAAACGCTTTTTGATAAATTTAAATTGAAAATTGCGTTATTTTATATCTATAAAAAAATTACAATAAATTCGCGGTGTTTTTGTTTAACGAATTTTATCATTAATATGAACTTAAAACCCGCCGATAAAAATAAATTTAAAAAAATTATTAAACTCGCATAAAACCATAATAAAAAAAAAAAAAATGTTATACCACGTCTAGAAAGTGTATTTGGTGAAAGTACATTCAACTTTCTGTTATTGATTAAATATTCTCGCTATTCCGACGTTTTACCCTCCATTGTTAAGAGGACAAGAGAAAAAAATAATACAATTACCACCGCAGCGCACTAACTATATAGACAATATTTGCTACCAGTAACCGCCCCTAATGCGTGGCAACGAGATTTGCGGTCGAAAAACTGTTAACAGGCAAAAAAAAAAAAATTACACACACACACACACACACCATCGTAAAATCAATACAACCGACGTCTCTCGTTTCGCTCAGAATCTAAAATATAACATACCCATTAACAATATAAATTATAAAAATAACCTCAATTTGTAGTATCCATTTGTAGACCGACATCATCGAGTTACATTGTTTTTCAAGCCAATTTTCAGTGTTGTCGTTTATTATGCAATGTCTGCATTTGTCGATTTTCCGATAGGTCAATTGTGTTAAGCTGGCCTTGACGTCCGAAACGGCCAAAAGCGATTGTCTAATGATATCGGAAATTGCCAATACGTTGTTGGGTATATTATACAAGTCGGTTTGCAACCGTTTGACCAATTCGATTTTCGTCATGTCTCGTTTGCGTAGTATTTCGTTAAGATACTTGCTGACCGAAAACACGTATGGCTCTTGTTCGCAAAGCAGTATTCTTCTGTGAAATAAACATTTTTCCATTTTTCCAATGAATTCGTTTTCCAGTGCTTTCCAAAAGTTCCCAAATGCTACGCCGATGTTACCGCCGAGTTGGACATTGAACATAATCGATTCGATTTGAGACAATTGATTCGGCATATCCTGAATCGAGCTTACTATCGAATTTGAAAAGGTCTTGGGCCCGATGGTGGTAAACTGATCGATCAAATCGATTTCCGATTTGCCGTGCCGTCTTATTATTTTCGGCCTAGTCAAATCTTCTTTAAGGGATTCATTTTCTATTGTCTGCGTATCGTGAATGCATTTTACCCAATCGGATTCTTCGGTCCAGTTCACAAGTTTGCCGGCCAGCACGTCACAAAATAATTCAATTTTACGGCTATTTAGGTCTAATGTTCTCTCGCTAGTCGTTAATAGTGTCAATACGTTGTGGGTAGTGTAATACTTGTACAAGTCTTCCCACTTTTCGTTAATCAGTAGTTCTCCAGAAAAAACCTGACAAAAGAAAAGAACAAAAAAAACGGTTCGTAAAACGTACGTTCGTTTTTATCCGATATTATCTATTATTAGTAATAATTAGAGCACGGTATTTTATGTAATATAATATGCAGTCAAAATCGTGGAAATACGCAACAAATACACAAGAAAAACAAATTGGGTCAAAAAAGTTTTAAAAAAAATTACATGTAGTTTATGAATTTATGAAAAAAATATACAATTTCATACAAATCCGCGTTTTAGTTATAATGTATAATCGATGTTCGAATTGAAAGGGAAAATATGAGGACGGACGCTGGTTTTTAGTTTAGACGTTGTCGTTTCCATATCAGATGAATATGTTACAATGACCACAATCCCCGCGACGGCCACGAGTGAAGTGAATTAAGAAATTCATTTTACAATAATTGTAAAAATGCATACGAATACCTTGCTATCCTACAACACCTACGAGTACGAACATCTCTGTTTAATTCATCGCCTTGTTAACCTTGTAACCCTTGTCAACCTAACCAAACAGAAAAAACCACTGTTTTTGATAAAAAAAAAAAATAAAAATCTAGTATTGAAAAAAATATATAATAATAATATAATTTTAGGCTCTATTTTTTTTTGGGGGGGGGAGTTGATAAAAATGGTCAAAAAATAGGAAAATTAACAATTCAACGACGGATCAACTTTAACTGCGAGTGCATACAGGCATAAGTTATGGCCGGGCAATTGTATGCCCTGGAAATGGTCAAAATACGCTTATTTTAATTGAGTGAAACAAATTTAAAAAAAAAATATAATAATAATATTTTAACTACGCGTAACGAATTTCGGTATAAACGGCTAGCTGATATTTTCTGACCAACCAATAAAATATTACGCATACAAACGCCGGTCCTAGTTATGTGGAACTTTTTTTCTCGATATTTTAACATTTTTTTTTTTTTGTTTCTTTTCACCCAGATCCGTAAACCCGGCGGGTCAATAGCCGAATTTTAATTTTGGACAATAATAATAATAATAATAAAAAAAATGAAGACATGGGTTGATTATACGAAGTGGTAAAAAAATCTATGAAAAAAATCGAATAATGACTCCGTCCGCCTACACCCCACCGCCACCCGATTCGAGTGCTGCAAGTATAATATATATATATATGTAAAATTATTATAATTTTTTTTTTACGTCTTACAAATATATAACTCGTGAATGACGTCTTATATTTTCCTTCGTCGCCCAATTCCGGTCCTCTGTACGGAACCATTATGGAGAGAATTTTGTTTTTCATATAGTCGTACGATCCGTACGGCGGATAATGCTTGTTGGCCAATCGTTCTTCGAGCATCATTAATTCTTCTTGCGGGAACCCTATCAGTACGAAACCTTGGCTCATAACGTTCGCTTTGATATAAGCCAGTACGCAGTCGATCAGACAATATTTCGGTATCGGTTTGCCGTTGTAAATATTGACGAACGCGTCTTTTCCGCAAGCTACGCGTTCAAAATCGTATCGCGTGTCGATTGTATCCGGCGTCTGTGTTTGTTTCATACTGTTACAGTCACTGTTCGTCAATATTATGTTCACCCTGTTTAACGCTAATGTTTTTTCCTCGGAATTTTCGGAATATTCTGTAGACAAACGTGTACTGGTTAATCGTATACAATCGTTTTTACGGACATATTATAATTTTTTATTTGTTTTTATTTCTACAATCTGTTACATAATTTGAACAATAAGTGAAATTGATGAATTTGATATTTATGGCGTGAAGGACGGACTAAAGATACCTTCCAGTGAAGGCACTTTTACAGTTAAAAAAAAAAAAAATGTTAGGAAGTATTAGAAGAGGAAAGATAAATAAGAATAACAAATGTAGATATCCAAAGAAGAACAAAGGGTATTAGATTGGTCTAGACTAGTAGATCCATACACCACCGCCTTTTCAACCTTTTTTGTGGGTTGCCGGGTATATTTATAGACGCAAGATCTTTGATTAAAGGATTTTTATGGTTTTGTAGGTTTAAGTTAAAACGTCTGTAGAAGGTCTCAGTTACATCGTTGACAGGAGAGATGGCTAGGGTATAAGGGTGCTTTGGTTATAGTGCGGTGGATTTTGGACTTATATTATATAATATTCAAATGTTTAAATATAGTTTATAATATATTCATTTATTTTTTATTTTTATTTTTTTGTATTATTATTATTTCATGCGTTTTCTTATTTAATATTACAGCTTTGCGGTACAATAAACATATATATTATCGTATTCATCAATACTTTAAGGATTGAATTCAGTGGCGAGCAGGGCTCCTAATGAAAAGCCCCTCCCCTAAAAAAAATTACCGATCGCGTTTAATTTTACTTTTTTTTTTTTTTTACATTTACACAAATTTACAGACATATTATCTAGGAATGTTTACCAGTATTTATAGTACGTGTTGTACGTAATAATATTAAAAATAATTTACACGGGAAAAGTGAATATTTTTATACGGTAATAAAATCAGTTTTCTGGAGAAAAATATTTTTGCAAGATTGCACACGGCAATTAAATTTGTCGGTCTCGGTCTTGCAGCAACAAATACCAACACCCAGTTTTAGTCCGCGACACCAAATAGGACCAACAACGTAAAAAGAGAGAGATCGAGTGAGAAAGAGAGAAAGTGTTGCAGTCTTTTTGCCAAATTTTTTTTCTTCGAAAAACTGCGTTCAGTACGAGTATAATTATGAATGCGGCTGCCTAAATTATTATTGCTGCACGACCAAGACCGATTTCGACCTGTCGGTGAAATACCAAAGGCGTCGAACCGCCACTGGACACGACTTCGGTTCCGAAAAGATAATAATCAGGGGCAAAAGCAGAAGAGGTTTTTGGTGGTTGACCCCCACCCCACCCTCCCGAAATATCAGGAAAAATTAAAAAAATAAATACCCAATCTGCAACTTGAATAGCTACATTTTACATTTATTCAACAGACCCCCTCCCTCTACCGACATTTTTTCCTGCGTTCATGCCTAATAATAATTAATTTCTTTAGTAATCCGTATATAATATACTGAAAGGTATTACTTATTAATCTAGACCAGAAGAAAACAGCTGTTATGAGAATTGGTGGAATCGAGGACAAAGCATGCATAAGAAATGGAGTAGGACAGGGTTACACTCTCTCACCTAGCATATTTATGCATACATTCAAGAGGCAATTTTTATTTAAAAATGCTAATTGACATAGCAAGAGAGAAAACACATTTATAAAGTTGAATGGTTAAGGTTTGCGGATGATATAGCTGTTATAGATAAAAATGAAGTAGAAATGCAAAGAATGCTGAATTGTGTGGAAGAAACGCTGCTAAATGAACTAAACATGAAAATAAATACGAAAAAAACTAATGTGTATGTAGCAGGAACAATAATATTAGGGCTAGAATACAACTACAAGATAACCGAGAAATAGTGCAAGTAGAAGAGTTCACATACTTGGGAAGCATAATAAGTGAAGATGGCAGATATAAAAAGGCAATAATAAAGTAAATAAGCCAAGCTAAGATAGTATTTAATAAAAAAAAGGGCTTTTTACTTCGAGAAATATTACCATATATACGAGGAAAAATCTTTTAAAAACGTACGTATGAAGTATAATGCGTTTGGTAGTGAAACGTGGACAAATACAGGATGTCCGTCTAAAATTTGGTGTCCTGTAAAATAGGGGTGGTTTCGGCGCCCTAGAGCAGTCGCCCCCTCTTTTTAGCACGACCCTGTACCTAATCAATAGTACTTATTTTTTATACGATCTATGGAATCAAAAAAGACCTATATTATGCCTATTGTACCGACCGTCTTGGTAATCGGATAAAACTTCTGAAAATATGCTTGAATTCGTCACAAAATATATACTTGAAAAGGACATTTATGCTTTTTTGAAATTAAACTCTTAAACCCTTACAAATTTGATTTTTTGATTTCTTTAAGAATTTTTAAAAATCAAATTTTGATTGAGTTCAATTTCCAAAAAAAAATAGAAAAGTCATTTTCCAGTAAACTCTTAAAGGATAACTCTAAAGGATGGATACTGGAACAGTGCTTGGTACAATTGGCAAAATATACTTTTAGACTAAAAAAAAAACCTCACTTTTTGCCCATAACCTTTCCCTTAAATGGATACCGGACAGTAGATTAGTGGAAATGTCTTATCATTAAGGTGGTCGTTAAAACGTAACAAGAAATTGAAGACAATTTGGAAAACCGACACCAAACCTCTTATTAACCAGTAGTTTTTTAAAAAAAAAATTTATCGGAAACGTGTTTAGGTGTATACTATATAATACTGTATTACGCGCTGTTTCATTTCTGTAAAATAATTTAAATAATAATAACATGAGTAATGAGGATGGCGGTATTAAAAATAACGCGTGCGCGAAAACAACAAAAAACCCTCTTTTTTTTTTAATAACAAAATATTGGAGGTTCCAATCTTTTGTTATTATTTAATTCATTTTTAACAACAACAGGTAGGTAAAAACTATAGGGAAAGGCCACGAGAAAGACGAGTTACTGGAAATAATGGAGAACTTTTGCAAAAAATCTCAGTATTGAATATGAAAGAGAAAGAGAGGATGATCGTGGTGATAATTTACCGTTACTGTTACGGTTTTCCAACGTTCGTAACAACTCAGCGCCGTCGGCTTCCCGGCAGTAGGCCGACAAACAATACCGCAGTGCCGCGTACAGCGAGACGGGAAGCATACCGCGGTCGACGAGCGCAGTGCACAGCCTGTCGGTGGACGGTCCGTCGATATCGCACCGTAAAACGCCCCTGACACTACACGACCGTACCGCGGTACCGTCGATGTCGACCAACGAATTTGGTAGCGCGTACAGCGAGGTCAGCACGTCGTGCACGTAGAACCCGAGTCTGCGAGAACCGCAAAACGGATCGTGATTGCTGTTCAAGTCGAGCGCGCGCTTGGACCAACTGCCGGTGCCCCGCAAATATTGCTCGACGTCGATGCGGTTGAGCATGGCCTGGGTTTTCAATTCCTCGTCGGACCGCGGTCTGTTGTCGTCCACGAACCGCGGGTCCAGCAAAAGGCCCAGATTGTCGTCCAGCCCGTTCAAAAGCGGCCTACCCCCGAGGAACATTTCGACCCAGTTGTCCCACACGTATTTACCGATAACGGTACCGCCGTACTGTTTGTTGCGCCGGCCGACTTTGATGCCGAGATCGACCAGATCGCGGACCACGGTTTTAATTATTTCCGCGTTTTCGACATTTGCCTGTCGCGTATTTCTTTCTATGAACTGCAATTGATATGATGATAACAAAAAAAAAAAAAAAAAACCATAAATTTACCGTTCCCCTAATAGACTGAAAAAATCGTCACTACGGGCGTCAGGGTATACTGGCCCCCTGCACCCTATATACGGCCTTGGCTATGTCCCGGGTGTCTGTTGGACGAAATTTGTGTATTTTAAGTAAAACGCCCTGAACGAAAGTAGAACGGCGAAAAAGTAAACCTGAGCATTTTCCCAGTAATTTTTACCGAAATATTATTATGGATAGTTTTAATCTAAAATAAACCTTTAAACATTCCCGGTATTTTTCCTATTAACGTGAAAACTACAAGGGAAATAAAAAAAAAAAATGACCTCATCAATTTTTTTTTTTATCTGAGTAGTATTATTAATCACCAAGGTTTCATGTAAAAAAAAAAAAAATGCCGTTTACAGACACACAAAAAAAAAGAAAATATTTTTCTCCTTCAATCATGTGATCGACAGTATATTCTTCGTACCAGAATTTGATAGCAGTTTTCTTCGTCGACGTGCTATTATAATATGACTAGAGAAATCCAATCTCGGGACTTTGTGTCCGGAAAATGTCGGGATAAAATTAATTTTACAATTCCGGTTTCTACGTGACGACCACTACCCCGACACGGGGATAAATTAACAGCGGTTTACCTCGTTTAAAATCGTCGGTAATTCGCCGTCGGCAATTGTTGCCATCGCCGTCGTGTCGCTGTCGCGCTCCGCGGTGTTGCACTCGCCGCTGGTAAATTTCAATTCGTTTTCGACGGAAATCGCGTTACGTTTTTCAATAACGAACCTGGCGCTGTTGATTTTCTCCAACACGGACCGTTCGTAGTTCGACACGTAAATCAGCTTGTCCGGTACGGATTTGTGCCGCAACGCTTCCCGGTTGCGACGGCTGTTCGCGTCCGCGGTGCTCTGCGCGTACGCGTTCGCCGTTTTCGTTCTCCACGAACCGTATAATTTCGAGTGTTGCGCGCGGAACTTGATGTCCGATACGAACCTATACAAGTCCGACACATTATACCAAATAAATGCGAAAAAAAATAATAAGAAGAAAACGAGAGAAAACCAAACGGAATATTAATAATATTTTTAATTTTTTATATTTGAAATATAAACGTTTAGACCACGACGCCTTTTTGTTCTCGAACTATCCGTTTTAAACGTTCCTTCTCTCACTCGCCCCCTCCTCTTGTACAGAATATAGCGGTTTAAAGTCAACCAAGCCGAATTCATTCGTAGAGCTTTCACCCTTAAAAAAGCTGAAACACTCTATGATATCCAAATGCCTTCTACTCTTACGGTTAAATATCTCGGACTACACCATATTAAAACCAAAAGATTGCAGGTGGATTCCCGTCTACGCATGCTTAAATAACTTCTCATCAATAATAAATACACCAACATTTAACTATTCGTGTACAAATCCTGAATAAAACCTATATGTACCTGTGGTCTTCAATTATGGGGTAATGCAAAAATCTATAATCTTAAAACAAAATACAGACATTTCGTCTAAAAATTACTAACTCCGCGCTATACATATCAAAATTCATCCTACACACCGATTGACGTCAAAAAAGACAAATGCAAAATGCCTTTCATGATCGACTTATAGCTCACACAAATCCATTAATTTATAAATAATCTTTCGACGTAACTCCTGGTAATACTCAAGGACGTTTAAAAAGGAAATGGTACAGAGATCTGTTAAAAAATTGAGTAATAAATAGTTTAATTAAATACATTTTCAAAAAATATTCAACTGGAAGTGCTACTTCCAACAAGTTATTTGTCACTGTAAATTAGCTCATATTCTTATTGTACCCCGAGGGTACAGATTGTATAAAATAAAGAAACAAAAATATTTGGAATATATAAACGTTTTGGATGCCGAATGCTTTTGTTCTTGTTTTCCTTTTTAAACGTTCGTTCTCTGCCCTCGTTCCCGTCACCTTAAAGCGAATATCGCGACTCCATTTCGGAGCTATTCTAGACGGGCCACCACCCGCCCATGATTCACTTGAATCGATTTCCTTCATAGTTCCCTCTCAGAACGCCCGGAATCACAAAGGTTCGCTGTACCGACCCGCTCAACACATTCCTCCTGTGGACATGACCGCGCCCTGTTGATCAAACGGGCCGTAAATTATGTAAAAATAATAAATCTTTCGGCGTGATTGAATTCGTATGGTACCCACGACACCCGGGATTTTTTTTTATCTAGGACTAAATAAGGTTGATTACAAATGTACAAATAGTACCCAATTATTTTCTAAACATGAATAGAAATCTAAAATAGGTGTTCGGTGCCAAATGAAATTACAAAAATTTTAGGCGGTCAACCATTTCGGGAGGGGGTGGAAGGACTCAAGTCCTCATCGATCATCACGTAAAGCAAAAAAGTGTACTTGGAAAGAGTGGATAATGGTCACAATATCTATATTACACACCCTCACACATATATATGTATAGACGCGTATTTTAAATGTATATTATTATGGGCTGCGAATATAATGCACTGTAAAACCACTAAAAATTTAGTGTTTAAATTCCGACAAATGCTCTCGAGTATTTAAATATATCCTATAATTTTAACGTAATATTGACAAAAAGAAGAAAAAAAAAAATGGTTTCAGACGAATACGATTAGAGAATCGGAGTATTCAGAGTATTGAATCGGTATTTTTTTTTTTATTAATTTATTAGCTCAATTGAATAATTGTTATCCCCGAGTAAACGTTGACTTTAATATTAAAATTGATAATTAAGCGCATTGTCGGTGGTTTTAAATGCATTATTACTGTTGTGTGATACACAATTCACAACGTCACCTGGTACACGACTGGTCACCTCTGGTCGACCAGGCTCGCATTGTTTCCGGTAAACCGCGTCCGAACTCGTCTATTTCGCCCAGGAGCGCGGCCAAATTGTCGCGGCGCGTTTGGCCGGACTCCAACGCGTAATTCCGAGCGTACGGTTGCCGTGGTCCACGGGACGACGGCGGCGGCATGGGTACGACGGCCCGGTGATGCGGGCGCGCGCCCGAGACGCCCAGGAAGTCGAAGCTCCCGAAAGACGCGCACACGCGTCTGACGTGCCCGGTCAGATTCAAACGGTTCGGGTTCTCAAGCGCAAAGCACAGCGTGTACAGGAACGCGTAAACGGCCGGCCCGTGTCCGGACGCTATGCCGCCGGTGGTTTCGCCGTCAAGCGGCACGCCGATCGCGTCCAGCCACGCGCCCAGGTGTCGGAAATTCGATTTTTTCGTCCCGTCGTCGTGCCCGTCGACCAGCAGCGACAATTCCCGCGCACTCACCACGTCGTAGCTCGCCAGTATTTTGCCGATCAAAAACCCGTTGCGGAACATGCGGCACACGTTGTCCGGTCGCAACGAACCCACTTCCAGGCCCAGCTGATGTACCAGCCATTCTTTCAACACGTCGCTCGTGGTTTTTTTTTTTCTACAATTTTTTTATTTTTATTATTATTATTATTATTATACTACGATTATTATCGTAATACGACATAGTAGTGCGGTTTTTAAACGTGCAAACATAAAATAATATTATACATAATTTGTTTTATTTTGTTTTTTTTTTTTTTTTTGTAGTATAAATTGTTATTACGACGATTTGTTTATAATAAAACAAATACCATAGAAACTTTCTTAAGATTTAAAAAATATTGAGATAGATACTTTTTTAACGTTAATAAAACTGCACAACAGAGCAAACCTTTCGCATTATTATCGATTCAATACAATATTTAAACCCCGAGCAATATGTTGAATCATAAACGCGTTTAATAAAAAATGAATTAAATTTTCGTATATGTTTTATATTAATACGCATTATAATACCATAATAAACAAAATTATGATTTTTTTTTAATTTCACGTCGAATTAATACTTTGACGGAACAATTAGGAGGTATGCAAGTGAAATAATCTCCAGATATATATAGCGATTTACACGATAAAACGATAAAATAATAAAACATTTTAATAAAAAAAAGATTTAATTTAAATTTACACATCAAATACCGTGAAATAATATCAGGGTGACAACAACCAGCATTTTTGCGCATCGATTAAACAAAAATGTAACATATTTTTTTTTTTCAAAAAACACACAGAAGTATGTCTGAAATGTGTACGTGAATTTCGTGCCTGAAAATTAAGTTACCGAACACAAATTAGAGAATTGTTTCATTAACAAATACGTTGACTCTGTAAATATGCAAAATGTGTGTTTTTTTTTTTTCTAACAATAAACTAAATTTGGCTTTCTACAATTTCATTGTCGAAATCAAACGATTTCATACGTAGTTATGTTTGTAACCCAATTGTAACTCTTCTTTTGTGATGGCCCGGCCGGCCATCGTTTCATTGACCAAGGTATTTCGTATAGGAATAATCGAATAATTTCTTATCGAATAGTTTAGAGTAAGCTAGGGGCCATCATGGGAGGGGAGGGGGCTAAGACGTTAAACTCGCCCGGACCACCGTGTTAAAATCGTAATGTATTAATTTTGCAAGGGGGGCAATCGTGAATTGAATTTTCCTGTCGTTAACTAGATTTTTTTGGTTTTAAATTTATTTTTCTTGTCTATTTATATTCATGACTCGTCGAAATCGACATTGAAAACTGTGACGAATCGATTTCACGCCCGTCGTCTATAATCTAGTCAATGACGATGATTGGTATTGTGTTGCATACACTTTAAAAGGTGTAGGCCTCAATATACGTATATTCCCGAATTACACTGTTTGGTTTTGTAATAACGTCGTCGTTACTACTCGTTCCTTTTTTTTTTTTATAAAAAGGTTATAAAACGCGTAAATATAGAGGGGGGGAGGGAGGAATCGCGTGCACGTATTTTCTGTGTCTGAGTATACATTATTATCGCATCACAATAGTATAATTATCATTTTTATTGTACAAGCTCGTTAGGGACAGTGTCGGAGAAGTTATTTTTAAAAAGGAATGTCGTTCCCGTTCCTCGTTCCTATTGCGAAAAAACGCAAGAAAATATAACTATAATTTTTTTATTCAAATTTGCAAAATATTTATTATTTTATGAGTAATTGGTATTATTTCATTCGCAATTAAACACGGCTACAATGAAAGGGATTTAAAATGTATTCATTTTTTTACTAGTTAAAAAATTAATTGATTGCGGATTTTTATTGTAACGAATTTTCGAGCATCTAAACAAGGTCAAACGAGTTGAATTTACGTTTATACCGAGGAAAAAAACCGTATAAATATATATGTTATAGTTACTCAGTGTTGGAAAAGGAACACATTCCCGTTCCTCGTTCCTATTTCTTTTATACAGGGTGCGGCAGAGCCGACTGACGAGTTTAATGAGGTCAGTAGTATATTTTGAATTGTACGGTAATGCCGTTTTTATTCGTAATCATGGTCTGGACAGGTGTACATCGTGGTTTCGTCGTGCATGCGTATTACGAAAATAATCATTCTGTGATCGCTACACAAAGGGCTTTTTGTATACACTTTGGCATTCCACGTGCTGAATCTGTTATTTCTGCTAACACTATCAAATCGTGAATACGGCATTTGGTAGAAACTGGAAGTACCCTAAGTAGACTTGGACACGGAGTACCCAGAACGGTAAGAACCCCCGAAAATGTGCAGTTGGTTAGAGAGTCAATTGAGCAGTCACCAAGACGCTCAGCCCGGAAAAACGCTGTAGCTTTGGGAATCTCAGACCATTCTTTGAGGAGAATTCTTCACGAAGATTTATCATTCCATCCCTATAAATGAATGCTTGTCCAAGAGTTAAATGCTACTAACTACGGCAACCGTAAAAATCTCTGTCGGCAAATTCTTCTGCAAATTCCTCCGATATCAATTTTTTTCTGTAGCGATGAGGCTTTTTCATCTTTCTGGAATTGTAAATAAACAAAATTTTCTGGGCTACAAATAACCCACGGCAGCTCCATGAAAGATCACTCCACGTGGAAGTCGAGGCCATACCAGTCGAAATGTGCCGAAAATCATCGAGAGCTTCAGAGATCGTCTACAACAGTGTATCAATGCTGACGGCCGCCATCTTGGAGATATAATTTTCAAAAAATAATTTTTAAAAATGGGATTGATTACTGATTTAAATAAAAATAGACATTTTCTCTAAGTTTTACTATTCGTTTTTTATAGCCCATCAAAACTCGTCAGTCGGCTCTGCCGCAACCTGTATATATATATATATTTTTTTTTTTTTTACGGACATATTTCAACTGGAAATAAAAGGCCAATTTTTAAAATAAAAAACAATTATTTCAATTTTAATTGATTGAGTCCCACTATGAAATGTTATAGTAATGTTTTTTAACATTATAAACCATTATTACCGAGACACCGTTTATATCACGGTTATACATTATACAACCGTGGTTTGTATTCATATAATCATATTATGTACCTTGTGTGTTAATAAAAATATTGAGATCATTGAAATATTGCGTTATTGCAATAATGTATTGAAGTAAATTATTGTGGTGACTGACGAAACGATACACCAACATTAAATAATTTTTAGGCAATATTATCATTAAAATTACGTGCAAATAATGCATTAATGTAATTTCTTTTTTTTTCTTTTTTCATAATAGGAAGAACGGAAATTTACATCATAAATAGAAAACTCATTCCCGTTCCAGGTTACTATATATTCGAAAAGGAACGCGGTCCAAGTTTTGTTTCAATGAAAAGAACGCGTTCCGTCCCAACACTGGTTAAGGGATATTGAATTGTGCAGATACGACGACATGTTCAAATAAAAATATTTTTAACGATACGGTTTAAACTTAATAACGAAATATACACGTATATATATTGTATTAAAAAAAAAATGTGCGCACTTCGCACGGCTGGTGTCGGAATAGACGAAGGCACTTCGCTCGTCGGACATGTTACACTTATTTGATGTATTGAATTTTCTATAATTTTTCACGTCTTTTATTAAAACGGTTCTGAGCGGAGCATTGGGTTTTGAAATTTATTTCACGTTACTATATTACAAAGTTACATTTTATGTAAAAATTACAGGTCTCTAGAACAATTAATTTCGGAATTATAACGAAATAATATTAGTACTTAATTTAACGAAATACTGTTTTTGCCGTTTTCTTGTAATTTTTCGGTAGTTTTTTTTGCCGCGTTAAAAAAGTAACAGGTATAAACGATAAATAACCTCTTTAAAGTACCAACAAAATTAATTTGCTACGGGAAACAGTATAGGAGTATATAGATTGGATAAAGTCTTCTGGTAGAAAGTGTTTACAAAAAAAAAAAAAAAAAAAATCATTAAAAAACCACAAGACCCCCGTCCCCCTCCCCATCGGTCCGCTCGGAATTTTAAAAATATCCATAATATTAATTTTTAAATTTAACGAGTATCGTCAAGTATGCTTATATATTACATAAATATATGGAAAATGAACAAGATAACTATGTAATGAAAACGGGATAATGTGTGCAAACCGACAATAGATAAATATATATAATGTCTGGTCGACGTCCGGGCCGAGGCAGTGACGATGGTAATCCGCGTGCCGTATCCCTTGTCGGCGGTCACGTTTTTTCTTCCCCCGATTAGATTTATCGGACAAACAATATACGCGTAACTATCTATACCTACCTCCCCTCATACTGGCCCACACCCATTATTGTACGACCGCACGCGTTTTAACCGCAAATAGGATTGCACTCTCTGACAAAAGCGGTGGACAGCTTGTCCCGGAAATACCTTTTGACCAGTTTGCGCATCAGCCGCGTAAACTCTTCCCGGGGGTACGGTTTCATGTGGTGCCCTTTGGACGATATTATGTTGGCGACGCCGACCGCGCCGGCCTTGCAACAGTTGCACAGGCACGCGGACGTTTCGACGAAACAATGGGCCGACGGCATGAGGTTCAGCGGCGGCGGCAGTTCAGTGTGCACGGAAAACGACAGGAACACTTGCGTCCTGCCGAACACCCATTCGATGTACGAGTTGCCCGTGACCCTCTGGAACGTGTTGGTCATGGTGGCTATCAGCATGTTTAGCATGACCACCACGGACAGCGTTTCGAATACCGAATACAGTCCCGTGCCCACGGCCTGAGTGAAATAATGATTTTTGGCCACCAACTCCTCGTTGGTGTCGCTGTCGGTCACCGCGTTCTCGAGCACCACCGAACCGGCGGTCGATGACGCCATGCAGAACATGCCCCAGAACAGGGCTTTCAGTGTCGAGAACACGTTCACGAACGATTCGTCCTGTTTGACTTCATAACCGGTGAC
This sequence comes from Tuberolachnus salignus, assembly GCA_956483605.1. Taxonomy (NCBI): domain Eukaryota; kingdom Metazoa; phylum Arthropoda; class Insecta; order Hemiptera; family Aphididae; genus Tuberolachnus; species Tuberolachnus salignus. Next base: position 12,708,675 of record OY101431.1, read on the forward strand.
CGGGTCGGTTCTCGTCATGCCGCCGTAGTACTGGTAAAAACTGCACAGGCCCGCCGTGAACGCCAATATGATTATGCTGAACAGCATGGCGAACCGTGCAAAGTCGGTCGTCATCTTACCCAGCGACACTTGCATGGGGCCCAGTGCGTAACTTAACTGGCACAGAAACAGTAGCCGCATGTACGACATGACCGTAACCACTGCCAGTAGTCCCTCGGCCACCAATTTCGGGTCCAACGGTTGCCAGTATTTCCGTTCAACCGATTTGGACGTGCCATCGCACGCCTGCATACTCATGTACGACAACAACCAGAAGACGATCGTGGCGGTCAACAGGATCAGCTTCACGCAGTCGTAAACGTTCCACAGCATTCCGAAATAGCGTTTAGGCCCTTGTAACATGATAAGTTTCACCGTGCGAACAATGAACGACACCACGTACACGGCTATGCAACATTTGAATATCCAACCGGGACTGTCTGCCGTGGACACGATCTTGCCGAAATTGTTTTCATACGTGAGTAGCGCCAGGAACATGGTGTACGATGCCAAATAGTTGAGCATCCGATTCACGGGCAGCGCGTAGTGCTGGCCTTGCTTGGAGTACGGAAAGAACAAGTACAGGAACACTATAAACGGCAATTGAAATATCCGTGGGAACACCACGCAGCTCTTATAGGCCCACCCAAACCGCCGCCATTCGTGCCAATTGCCGGTCCACGCCATTTCCAACGACTGTTGCACGTACGCGTGGGCTACAAATTCCTTTTGTTTCACGTCCATGGCCATCACCAGCCGGTGGTAAGGAAACGAGCCGAAAAAATTGCACCCCTCTTTCCTGGTCAATATCAGGTCTACCTCGGCGGACGACCGGCACAGGCCGATTATGTGCACCGCGAACATCCTGGTCTGGAAGTCCAGCGATTCGTAATCGGACTTGAATATGCGTTCCACGTTGCCGTGTTCCCGGAGCGTCTTGCTCAGCTGGAAAGCCGTCAGTATCGGGTCGTCCGACGTTTGCGCGATATACGCCGGGTTGGCGAGAGCACGAAACACAGACAGTTTCAGTTCGGCCGTCCCGAGACCGTTTTTGAGCTGGGCCATCGACTTGCATACCTATTTACATATATATATATATAATTATTATAATTATTGTCGTCATCGGCAGTTGATTTATTATCGATAATATCGACGCGACTAACGTCTTTGCAAAAGCACCGGAGTTTGTGCGGTACCGGTATGGCGTGGCCGCGTTTCAACAGGAGTCTGATGATGTTGTAGTGACCACACTGGGCGGCCAACATGAGCGGCGTCAGGTGTGGCGGGAACTCGATGGAATGCTCGTAGCCCAGCTGCACGGCTTCCGGGTCTGCCGACTGCTGGATGTCCAGCAGCATGACGACGATCGGGTAGTGATTTTCGCGGACGGCGTACATTAGCGAGTCGCCGATCGCGAGCCCGGGCTGCGACACCAGCAGTTCGACCATCCGTTCGCAGTGGGCCTGCACGGCCAAGTTCAGACCGGTCATGCCCCGGGAGTTTTTGCAATTCAAATCGAAACCCAACGCGTCGCTGTGCTCCAACAGATTTCCGACCGTCGCTATATCGCCCGACTTGATCGCGTACAAGTACTTGCGTTGTATTTCTTCGGGATCGTCGCCCGACACCGTCGTCGTCGTCCACGCGCCAGACACGTCCGACGGATCGTGATCGTCGCTCTCGGTGTTTCCCGTCATCGTGGTTCACCGCGTATAACAATTACGGTATAGACGAGGCCGAGTGGCCGAACGCTTGGACCGCTCGTGCCCGCGTATTTTTAATATCCGTATTCGGACTGGATTCTCGTCGATAAACAATATTGTTATTTCGTTATTGCGTCGTCGTATTGTGGCGCCATTTAAATTACGATTAACAAAACGTAATGAATAACCGCGAAATGCGTAAAACACCCGTGGGCATTACCTAACGATATGTACATTGTTGATTTGTTTAATTATATTAATTTCACATTGTTGTCATAGATAATTAGAAACGATTACACCGTCGATATGCAACGGTATATCTATCGTTTAGGATCGAAATGAATTTCTGCTGATAATATTCGAAAATTAATACAAATATTATTTTATTATTTTTTTTTTTTTTATCGTTTTAACGTCAAATTTTAATGAAAATTCGTATGCGTAATCATCCGGCGTTTTGCTATTTTCCAATTTATGCGAATACTACGCTTTTTGGATCCGTAACAAATACGCAACGATTCGAGACGTGAACTTTTCTACCGAGCTTCGCTCAGAATGGTTTTTTGCTAGCAATGATTTACCGTTCTGTGTTTATAACGATATATAAATTTAAAAATTAAATTCTGTTCTTTGTTTATTTTGTATACCTAGTTACTAGGTCCTAGTAGATATGTGATCGAAAATGTATGCTTCGAATTCCAAAATCCGAAATTTTACAATTTTTTAAATTTTGTGTTTTCAACGTTCGCCGGGTCAGCAAGTAATATATATATATATATATATTTTTTTTATTATTATTGATCTGGTACAACGTTGGCAGCAATGGCCATTAGTTATGTTTACAATATGTAATTATAAGTAATATATTATATAAATTCGAGTGTAATATGTATGATATTTTTTATTGTACTTGTTTTTTAAAAAATAAATTTATATTTTTTATATTTTTCGAACTGTAAAGCCGTATTTAATGCTATTCACAATAAGATAATAATAATAGTTTTATGAGAAACGCATCAAAGAATCACAATTTTAAAAACCAAAATTTGGATTAAGATAAAAAAACCGTATTTTAAAATCTGAAATCCAGATTCACACTAAATGTTAAATTTTAAATTTCGAAATCCAAAAATTCGGATTCTCGAACTTTGGCAAATCCAAATTTTTCTTATCACTTAACCCTAGTACCTGTTTAATGGCGAATTTTCGTTTCAAAAACCAAAAAAAATGAACTTAATAATTATTGCGCCATAATCAAATTCAAGTTATACAAATTAATAACTTCGCTGTAGGTACTTATCTAAAACATATTTAAAATAATTAATGTGTTAAAAAAAATTTCAAAAATGCATGTCACCTGAAAAAAATATGACATTTTCGGATATACTTTTTATTAACTTGGATTTTTCAAAGACATTTGTCTTTTTTTTTTTTTAGAGCATTTCAAACCATGTTATTTTAATTATAAACAAATTATAATTTTTAGTCATTTAATATTTTGAAAATTTATGAATCACATGGGTTTTTAAATACCTAACATAGATTTGTTAATGATCCGTTTTAATCTTATACTTTTTTCTGTACTAAAAAAATTAAATAATTTATTTTAAAATGCGTGTCTAAATATTATTTTAAGGGTTTTTTTTCTGTCAAGGTTAATATTAAAAATATTGTATATTTAAATCTGTTAAAATTGTCTTCATTTTATTTAACTTTTTCAAATTTATAAATTTAAATAAGTAATTTTTTTATACTTTTGAATACAGCGCATATATATATTTTTTAATTTTTCTAGAAAAGTTTCTAGCAACAATAATATTATTGTTTCAGATTAAAAACAATTTACGGTGAATCATTAATTGAGCCAATTTGTTTTTATAGCCAATTGTTTTGTAAGAATACAAGGAAATTGCTGTAGATATATAGGTAATAAATTTAAAAAATCAAAATATTAAATAAGTAAAAGCCTTTTAATACATGAAAAAATACATTCTCAAACATGCTGGTTTATAATATAGGAAAATGTTTTATATCTTAAAATAATAATTTGTATTAAAAAAAACGCCTAAATGGCCAGTGAAAAAAAATCAATCAAAAAGCACATAATTGTTTAGAATGTATCAAACATTCAAACATTATTTTAAGCTTTTGTTGATTTTATAGTTACACAGAATATCAAAAAAACTTATAAATAATAATCTTAGTTGACAAAAAAAAATGTATAAAAAATAAAAAACATCAATACTTTTAATTCTTAAGTACGTTTATTTTTAACGTAGGAAAATGTTTTATTAGCTTAGAATAATATTTTGTAATCAAAAATGCCTGAATGGCCCACGAAGCAAAAAAAAAAAAAAAATCAATTTAACTTTCTAAAATGTATCAAATATTATTTAAAGCTTGTTTTAATTTTAGTTTTACACTGAATCGCAACAAACTTATAAATAATTACTTTAGTTGATATAAACAAAAATAATAATAATAATAAAATGCAAAAGATCAGTCATTTACTCAGGTACTATAATAGTCTACAATTATAAATAACTATTGATTAGAATATTAACTTTCTAAAAAAATAAGTTAATATTCAAAAAATCAGTTTTCGTTTTACATCACAGTAAAATAGAGATAAAATATATAGGAATACATTATTTAATTAATACAAATTATGCTTTCTAATTATTATGCCAATATTGCAGAATATATATCAGCATAAGGGTTATAAAAAAAAAAAAATTGAGCAATACAAATTGATCATCACAAATATAGCATCATAGTATTATGTCTTCAATTTCTATGTTTAACAGTAAGACAGTTTTTATTTGTATTTATCACTTTTACTACAAAATTAATATTTAGATACTGAACATTTTTAATTAATATTTATTTTCCCCCTTAATGAATTTAAAAGCATAAATAGGTACTAATTTATTCAATTAATTAGGCTTAACTTTTGATAGAGTAATACGAATAAACTATATATTTATATATATAGATCATTGAAAACTTCAGACAGACCAACGGTAAATTTTGACGAACAGGAACGATGAACCACTCTTGTCTTAGTTCCTCTCAACAAGACGCTCAACTGTTTTTCGAATTCGGCAATGCACATCGATCCATATTGTCTATAATCAAAAGGAAGTTTGTCTTTTTTCGAGTCAGCACGGTCGATAGTCTTTATGTTATGTCGGCCATATTTGTATCCGTAAACGCAGTGGAATCTTTTACAATCATTAACAAAATAGTCGGTTCCGTACATTACCTCTGTGGTTAATCCCAAGACCACGTGCGTTAAGGTCTTACGAAGGTTTTCGAGACATTCGATTGTATAGCCAATAGTTCCGCTAAACTAAAAAAAAATATACATATATATATATACGTTAACTTTGATTTAGTTTCATGTAGAAATATTAAAATATTATACATACATATCCATAATCGGGAACGATTAACAAAGCTCTAATCCCATCACATTTTTCCAACTCAGATTTGATAAAAGGCGTCATTTTAATATTAACCAATTCCAAATGTCTAAGATTTTTCAAACTTCTGATTGCCTCAAAAATATCGTTTTCCATATAATCCCATGTTCCAAAAACGGTTTCCAATTTCAAAGATATTAAATTCTCAAATCTTCTCAATGCCACAGAAAATTCGGTGGTAAAGTAATCAGTACAGCCAATTTCCAATACTTGCAAATCTTTGGTTACAGTTCCCAGACGTTCATAGATGTTTGATGGATAATGTAAAATTGAGTTTAACGACTAAAATATTAAAAAATCAAATCAAATTATATTATGTTTACATTAGTAACTAATATACAACAGAACTTACCAAAACTTTCAGATTGACTAAATCTTCAAGCGATGGTAATGAGGTCAACTCTAAACTGTACGAACTCGTTATTTTTATCTCTGTCAGCAATGGCATTTGGCGTAAACAACTTAAATCTAATACTGTAGGAGAGGTTAACATTGATTTTCTCCTAGAAAAAAAAAATACGATACATTTGGATGATATTTAAAAAATAAATAACATTCTCGTAAGTATATTACTGTGCTATTTTCGCGTGGAAAACTTCAATATTCGATTTAAAATCCGGTGAATCAATAATATCCCGAACAAAGTCGATTGGAAAATTTAATAATTTGATACCTTTCAAATGTTTTATGTTCGCGACGTGAGTAACGAACTCTAATTAAACAAAATCAAAAAAATGTAATTTGAATTAATTTAATTTAATTAATTAAAAAATGAAACATACTCTTTTTGCTTCCATTTTTCTTAAACAATGTCGAATCGTAAATCCTAAAGTCCTTTGTTGACATAATTTTACGCTAAAAAAAATTAAACTTATTCAAATTATTTTATATATTTTTGTTTTATTAATAGTTGTAGGTAGGCACAACATATAAATTATATTTTATTGTGTATTATGCATAGTACCTATAACGCAAGTAAGGTATACACAATATTAATAAATACTTATTATTATATCAAATATGTTAAGCTATTAATATGAATTACTGTCACTTACATTCTTGAACTTCAGGCACTCCGGATATTCTATGGTTTCCCATTCTAAACAGAATAAATCGTTATTAGTATATAGACATCAATAGCTCCCCCAATATATTGGTATCTATTAATCTTTATTTGTTCACTCACTTAGATCAGGTGCTGGCATGTACATTTTGGCCATCTCTTCCATTTCCTTAATGATTTCAGCGCACGGGTTTTTATTCCGTTTCAATTCCAATGCCCGGAATACTAGAAATAAAGTACGTACGTATAATACTACATTCGGCTAAAAATATTTGATAGGTATTACGGAATTATAGAGTAGTTTTTTTTTTTTTTTTTTTTATACGGGAGTAAAAGTAATATGAAAATAAGAACGCATAAACAAAATATCCAGTAAAGTAATAAGTCAATAAAAAATATGTTGGTTCAAAGTCAATATATATATATATACTAGCTGTCCCGCACGGCGTTGCCCGTGAAAAATTGAAATTTCCCGTGAATTTAACCACTCCCCCTCGCTTAACTTTAATGGTACTATCACGGTTTTTTTTATTCATTCGTCTCACTAATCTCTTTATCGTTAGGTTGTTGTTAGGCGTTGATCAGTGAACGAGTGAATCCCCCATTCACTCATAGGGGGGTATTTGGCTTTTATCTATTTATATATAAATATATACAAATGGATGTGTGTCTGTATGAGTTAAATAGACTCAAAAACTACTGGAGCGATTGTTTTACGCGGTTTTTTTTGCGATATGTTCTGCGTTGTCCGGAGGAGGTTTATAGCTATCGAAATCCACTCCTTAATCGGTATGATTAGGTATTTTTAGTACAAAAATCTAATTATTTTTTTCGATTTATTAGTTACCTTGGGAATAGAGATGAAATAAAAAACTGTAATTAATTATTGTTGTGCAATCCCTGCGCTGTGCGGGTATCTATGGGGTAATAAGTTAAAACACGTAATACCAAATAGGCATTACAATGAACGAGACCCACGGGCCACCGTGCCGTACATTATATATAGGAATACAATTTACACGTTTATTTTAATTTTTAATTTTTTTTTTAATTTTCCTCGCAACTTTCTTAATTTTTTTTCTAACATAAGAACCTTCTTCTGACAATAACAAATACAACAAAAAAAAGAATTAGCGAAATCGGTCCAGTCGTTCATGCGTGATGCCGTGACCAAGGGAAATAGAAATTCATTTTTATATATAGAGATTATCACGCAAGTTTATATTTATATAAAAAAAAATATTTATATCTACCTATAAAATTGTTTTTGAACATTTTTCGCGAATTTCCAGGTCATTGAAATATCATTATAAACCAATTAAAACTAATTTTCTTTTTAATTATTTTCGACTATAATTACTTTTATTACTAAATAAATTACATATTTAACTCACGTATAAATAATACCACGAGCGTTGAATCAATAAGTAAATAAAAAAAAACATCTTAAAGTAAAACTCGAATAACATTTTGTAATATGAACCCATTTGTTGATTAAAAAAAAAAAGAAAAAAACTTATATTATGGTATACATACTATTACTACCTGGATACCTATATATATATATATTAATTATCTATGTGCCGTAAAAAAAATACCAATTATTGAACACTTTAAACCGTCCAATACTTACTCTTAAAAAATTCTTGATCATACTTATAATAATCAAAACCATAATTGTTATTTTCATCGTTATCAAGACCGTTAAATTCGATGATGAACGGATTAAAATGTTCGATTTCCATTAGTCCAAAATCCGTAGGGTCCGATACCAGTTCGTGAAGGATAACCATTATAATTATAGAGCTAAAAACAGAACAAAACAAAACGAAATACAATTTTGAATAGTGCTTAATAGTACATCTAAAGATATAGTGGATCCATAATATTTTCGGATAACAGATACCTAGAGTAAAAAAATGTTTTAACAAAATATAAACCGCCTTCGAAAGTAAAAAAAAAAATGATTAAATTAAAACAAATATAGTAGACTAAAAACACGTTTAAAACTTTCTTCGAAATCCATCAAGTTCGGCGCCACTGAATAAATATTGTACGCGGTTGGTTTTAATCAATCGTTTGTTGAACGAAGACTTAAATTGGTTTTAGAGAAAGTCTTAAAGGTATCCGTTAACTTCTTCTATTCCTTGGAGGTATTTGTGTTTTTAATTCGTTATGCAATTTTTGTTTACTATTCATTTTAACCTCTTTTAGTTATTCAATTAAACGTGAATATATAATATAGGATTGAATGCAAATTGAAAACAACTCAATAACCGCCCCTTTTACGTATTACCTCTTAGGCAACCCGCAACACACGTTTCGGCGGTGTTAATGTCCGGAACAACTGTCTCATACCCCATTGTATAGGCTACCCGCAGTACACAAGCGTTATACCCCCTCCCCGGCCGCCCGTCAAATTGTACGATTTGGACGATTCGCTAAAGTGACGGTTGGTAATATTACACTATTCGAACATTATATACTTAACCTCTTATACCTCCTATTCCGTGATTAGATACGGATCTATCGATCGAATTTACACGGTACCGTCTTTATTCTTATAGTTATATTTTTTCGAGGGAACAGTGTCGGCGATGGCGGGTAGATGGGTGGGTGGAAGGGGGGGGGAATAAAATGAAAAACCGTCCGAATTGCTACGCATTTATCGACGGGGCGCGGTCGTGCCGACGATAAAACCAACGGTCGCGTTAAAATCCAAAAAGGATACGATAATATAATATAATGTTATTATTGTTGTTGTCGTCGTCGGCGGTGGTGGTGGTTAAAATAACGTCGTCCGAGATATTACCGTACGCCGGATGGGATAATCGATCAGACTGTACGCGTAATCGTAATAGAAAAATTGTACGTTTTAAATGATAAAACTACTTACCCTGGTGACTGGCGTCGGTCGACGGCGAGATTGTTATCGTCGTGCGGTAATCGGATGATGACGCGGCTGTGGCGGCGGCTGTGGCGGCGGCTGTGGCGGCGGCTGTGGCGGCGGCGGCGGCGGCGACGTTCGGGCGGCTGTGAAAACGGACCCAACAACACTGAGCGCGGGCTCCGGGCCGTCGTCCGCACCCCGGCGGCCGACCGATAACCGGTTGTATTCATTCCCGGTATGTGCGTTTACCGCCACCTACCGGACAGTATTGTAACGACACGGTTGTATTGTAATACATTGCCCGTCGTCGGTTTTTGAAAATATAATTATTATAATAATAATAATACAAATAATTATAACAATAATTACAATAATTATAATAATAATTATAATAATTATAATAATAATTATAATAATAATAATAAATTGGCGACAGACGACCACGACGACCGTTGCCACCCCGCCGCCGACTATATAACACGCAGGTTTGGCGGGGGTATAGGCCGTCGCTAGAGGGTGACAAAAATTATCCCTGCGGCGACGGCAAACAGTTATTAAATTTTATACGTACGTCCCCCTGTATAATCAGACAACGGTTTTTATACGACAAGCCGTAAATAATTGATTAAAATCCAAAGTATTATTAATATATTTTACCCAACCTTCACGGTAAACTATTATTACTATACGATCTTATAACAATATACGTACCGCCCGTATTGAGAGTGGTTGACTGCGTATAGGCAAATATGAAATTTAAAAAGAAAAATAACTATTTATCAACTCAAAAATCGTGTTCCACCACTGTTGTAGGTGGACAGTTGGGAAGGTTGACACATATATAAATATATAAATATATATATATATATATATATATATATATATTATGATGAATTCAAATTATATCTGTACGCAACAATAAATTATTGCTGACAAAATTCGATTCCGAGCAAGGTTCGGTTAAACGCGTTTTGAAATGCCGTGATTTTTCAACGTTTATCTTCAATATCACATTACGCTCACCTTTTTTTGTACTTGAACCACTGAGTACAACCTATATAATATATCTCGTGTAAAATTGTCAGACACAATATGATTTTATACGCATGAAACTTATCCAAAACCAAAAATACTCGATAATTTCAAATGCTAAACATATTTATAGTTCAAAAATCTCCAGAATTTGTTAAAAGTTTTAGACATTTTACCACGCCTAATATTAAAATTGCGCGGAAATTTCAGGTCTCTACAATTTTTTTTTTACCCGAATTACAATAAAAATAATAATATCGAAAATAATGAAATCATAATTGCCGTCAATTTCCCAATACTTCAGAGAACAACAACGATTAATGACCTTCTGAATGCAACAACTAGATACAATATTCTATCAGAAGATACGTTACGCTTGAAATCATAATTACTGGTAGACACATTGTTCATGGATGGGGGAAAAAAATATATAGTAAAACCAATACATACCAACGCCTTCGCTTAGAATCTAAAAGAGTAATAATTTAACTATAAATTATTATTATTATTAGTTATCTAGGCCGAGATATAATAATACGCGTTTCGATATACTTACGAGATATGTACGCAGAAAAAAAAATATAGTAACATATCATATTATATAATATACTATTATATATAATATATTGCTATTAAAAACAATGTTTAACTGAATTTGCAATCGTTATATTATTGTTTTAAAACTGGAAGAAGTTACTTGGTCCTAATGAATACACTGTGAAATAATATTTATCTGAAATCTAGTCGAGTAAAATTCAAATTATTCTACATAGACCTCTCTGTCGCTGCAGTCTATCTGACGGGCAATATATAGCGAAATTGTGTACTCGACTGCTAATGGACTCTAAACGAAAATGATTTCGCCAAATTTACAATGACGACATATACTATGCGTCTATAAATAATGCATTATTTTGAAAACGTTGTCAAGTACAAATAGATTTCTTACGCACATTAGATATCAAAAAAATAATAAAAAATCCCTCGGTAAAAACGTTGTGATAAACGATATAATAAATTGTATGGAAAGAAACAAACAATGAAACTTATCCGACTAAATTGATAACGTGTGGGGTAGAAATATGTTTTGTTGCGATGCAGAATAGGTGAACCTTGTTGGATATTCTATATTCAAAAAATAAAAAAAATTACCGAGACGTTCGGAACCGAGAAAACGTGTAGGGACTTAATAAAAAAAAAAAAATGCACACGAAAAACGACATCGGAATACTCAACAATGATAAACGCAGTCTACACGACAACGACGGACAAACACCACATGAGGCAAACGTGTTTTTTTTTCTACGGTTTTAATAAACGACCGGTGGGCGGTCAGGGATTAAAAAAAACGATAATAAAAAAATAAAAATGTTCAATTCTGGGAATAACAGACCGTATATTTTTTTTTTTTTTTTTAGATTATAATTCGCCGAAATGGAAATACGCTTTGAGGGTGTCGAGGGGGCGAGCCAGGGTAAAAGAGAAACGTTCAAAGAGCACCGGCCAAGCCGCCGCGGCGTATACCTACGTAAAATAAAAATCGCCTAATTGGCTTTTGGTTTAAATCGTGTTTTCCGAATATTGAACGGTATTATACATTTTTTTTTTTTAATTCGTTTTCTCTTTCCCCTAAATTTAACGCGCACCGCCATCGTGTGTTTTTTACGGTTTGTACGGGTTTATTATAATAACGTTATAAGGTACGTAGGTACATATACTGTTAGGTAACTTTGTCTGCCCCGAAACCCATTAAAAATAACCGGACGGTATAAAATCAATAAATCTGTAGGGCCGCCGTCGTCGCCGGATACCTATGTTAAAATAAGTATCACAGGTTCAAGTAACGACGTAATGAAGATATTATTATCTCATTAAAAACTATCGTCTCCGCGTACACATTAATCGTAAATTTAAAGTACCTATCCGTGGCAGGGTTGGCTGGACTTTAATAGACTTGCGATCGAACAGAAAAGACCAATAAAAAAATACTAAAGTTTTCGAACCAGCGTTCGTATAGATAATTGAATTCTGACCCCTATAATGCGTGTTATGGACTACGCTAACGACAATACTGTTAAAGATTTAAATTAATTTTTATATTATAAAACGACACTAGGGTAGTCGTTATTTTTAGATATAAAATTACTGAGTCATGACCCTCTAAATTAATTAAGTTACTTGTTAAAAGTATATATGTAAAATTTACCATTATCGGTCAATTCCTTCACGTGCCCCCAATGATTGAAATTTGAGCAATAGGGGTTATTAACGATAATTTACATATATTTCATGAAAAAAATAAAAATTGGTAAATATGCATAGAATACAATATGTATAATTTTTTATGCCGTTTAAAAAATATACTACACATAACTCTTGTAAAACAATTATTTATTTCAAAAATAAGCATTTGAACCGTTTAAAAAAAAAAAATAACATTAAATGTTATACCCAAACATAACCTAACCTAACCTAACATTAAATGTTATTTTTACATTTTTTACATTTGTAAACTCTTTAAACTAATTTTTTTTTTTTGTATTTACGCCATTTTTTATTATTTACATTAACAAATAGTATAAAATAACTATATAAAAATTTGTATTAATTCTAAACAATTATAGAAGCTTATGTAGTTATCGAATTATTTTATTATTAACCGATTACATTTAGTATTTTTTATTTTATTATTTTTTTTTTGTATTATATTATATACTAGCCGTCCCGTACTGTCTTGCCCGTGTTTATTAATGTTGTTGTTATTTTCGTGTAGCCATTTGGCAACTCCTTTTTTTTAACCAAAATTTAAGTGTCGTCCGCCCCTTTACGTATTGTTTTTCACAATTCAATCCCCTAGGCCAATCCATCATCTCGCAGTGAAAGTCCCATCGAAATCGGTTCAGCCGTTTTATACCGGACAGACATAATAATTTTAATTTATATGTGTGTATTATATAGATTTTTATATTTAATCTTAGGTAATATATATTTTCAACAATTATATAAAATACTGTTTCGTTATAGATAATAAACTAATACGGGTACGGGCTGTAAACCAAACCGACCGTAATATTAACTAATGTATTTCTTTATAGAGAGTTTTCCCATGTATATATTATAATATTATTGTTGCAGCCGTAGCGGACCCGGGATTTATCGATTAATTACGAACGCGTAGATAAGTAAAAAAAAAAAAATCAAGTAAAGATGTTGGCCACCCGTGTGTTCTATGGGATTTGTATTCGACGGTTATGATAATATTTTCTAGTAGATAAATATTGTAAAGAAACTTATTATCGGTCTCGACTATTCAGTATGGCGGTTCTCCGGACTTTAAACTGACGACCTCTGACACGCGCTCGAATTCGAATAGAAACAAATTATTATTACAATAATAATGAGGACGGACGATGGTTTTTGTAATATAGTTTCGACCCCAAAGTATTATCGGATAAACGATTAGGTGAGCCTTAGCGTGTATTTCGTACACCACTCTGTGCACGCAATAATTATTGATGTAATTATATAGGCGATTGTGCGCGATAACAAAACCGTACGAACCACGCATTTTTTTAATTTTTATATTATATAATAGTAGAACTATACATTTAATTTTATTAATATTATTTGGTGGATGAGGAGAGGGCGGCGAGATCTTCCGCCCGAAAAAAAACTCCAGTCGAACTACTTTCATGGCATTATAATTAATTATACGAACCGCAAATTTTATTTATATATATATATATATATATAAAATAAAAAAAAATAATACATATTATGTAAGATACAAAAATAATATTGTTATAGGTATTTTAATGAATTGTAATCAGGGCTTTGCACCCGAATCGTTTTTTTTCGGGTTCTGGTGTTTAAAAAATTATTCGGATTATGCATAACGATTTCATACGTATAATATTATTAGTGATGCATAACGATATCATATTTCGATATCGATATCAATTCGTTATAATTTCTATGCTTTTTAAGTTTTGACCTGTATCAATCTGGCATTCTGTTCAGTGGTTAAACTTCTAATTTAAAATCACGTTTGCAACAGTGCGCATCGAAAAAATCTAATTTATCGGTTGATATTCAAATTTTTATTCAAGTATGTACGTCATAACTATCTGCAAGGCCTGATCGTTATAAAAAGCTCACTAAAGGTTCGATGACATTTTTGTCGTCGAGAATTTAAAACCAATTCGTATTGTAGAAGGTGAAATATTCATATTTAATAGAAAATGATAGACCAGATAGAGATAACGTAATGTTATAAAATTTAAAACTATTAAATATAATATATTCGAATTAATTAAACTCAATAAAAATCAAGTATGTACGTCATAACTATCTGCAAGGCCTGATCGTTATAAAAAGCTCACTAAAGGTTCGATGACATTTTTGTCGTCGAGAATTTAAAACCAATTCGTATTGTAGAAGGTGAAATATTCATATTTAATAGAAAAAGATGGACCAGATAAGGATAAGTCATGTTATGAAATTTAAAACTATTAAATATAATATTAATAATATATTAATAGAGTATAGTTGTTATTATAGTTATAATATATTTTCATTAATTACTTATTATTTAATACGTGTTTTAATGTAACAATTATACAAAACTCGAAGGTATCTATGATAGATAAAAAGTATATAATATACATATAATCATTATTCAATATTATTTTTAAAGACAACGGCCGGTTTTACAATTGAGGTTCGTTGGGTTTTTATACTAGGCGATATAGATTTTGAGTTTTACCCGAAAGACCATAGACCTGCCCGCTGTCGAGGCGCGTTAACGGAGTAAAAGTCACGTGCAAATATAAAAAAAAAATGATTTCTATTAGCGTTAAACAAAATGAGCAGTAAATAGGTAAATCGAATTCGAAAATTTTATAATAACGACCACCCTAATATACGCCGTACTTACGATAAATTATGATTAAATTAATGCACACGACTGCATAATATTTGCACACGCTGTATATATTTTACATAATAGCGACCTTGCGGCGGCCGAATGTGCGAACAGGTTTTCGGCAATGCGCGAATACGACATTCTCTTTTAGACCAACAATCGCACTATTTTCGCCCCCAAGAATTGAATGTTCAACGGTGTTTTTTTGGCCCTCGCAATACTATCAAAAATCGATTTTTTATATAATAAATACAATATATTATTATCTTCCGTTCTCACGTTAACCGTGTCCGTGTACAGCAATTTTGTTTTTCGAGTACTGACCAAGAAAAAAAAATAAATAAAATACACATTTCCATAATACTATAATAACGAGGACAGTGTAGTTATTGCGTTTGCATATTTTTTTTTTAATGAAATGTTTATATTCATTTCTAAGCGAGTTTAAATATTTATTTAAATACAATCATTTTTATATTGTTGCGATAAAATGCAATTTTAACGATTATTTTCATAATTTTCGTATAGTTTTTAGCATATTTGACTTGAAATATTATAAAATAAAAATTAAATTAACGTAGTAGTATACAAATGTATATACATGTTAAATATATTTATAATTATACATATCTCTATATCGTTTTTAAAAAAAAAAAAAATGTTTTTATATTTACTACTCAGCCTTCAATAAAAAATATTATCTAAATTCAGTTATGTTTAATAAAGTCATGTACGTATCGTTGTAATATGTAATCGCTGTTATTTAGCAAAGCAAGCCGTTTAAATAAATCGTTTTAAGCAAATTACGTAAAAACTAAATTTTTTTCAAGGCAATTTGCAAAACTATAAGTGCATTATTTAGTATATTTTAATGCAATAGTGCATTCAATTAAGTGAGTATTTTTAATGTAATAATTTTAATATTAACGTATATTTTTTTTTTCAGGTTCTTTATTAGTTTTTAAATCTTTATTAAATTGTATTAATTTTTAAAACCATACGGACCCCCGTTAGACATTCAACCCAAAGTGTTGTCTCGAGTTGTTTGCAATAAATTATACTTCAATTATACGTTACAGTTGAACTACGAATACCAGTAAAACTATTATATTTTATTAAATCGGTTTACAATATGCCCAATAAACCGATACAATATACGGACATGTGCAGTCTATGTAAAAGATAATTTCGACTATATTAAAAAAAAAACCTTGAACCGACGCCTGGGGTTAGGTGTACGTATATTGTGTAATATATACGAATATGCTATACGTCAGACTATACAACAGGCATTAAAAATAATGTAGGTTTTTTTTTTCGTTTACGAATACACGGACAAAATCCATTAAAAAGGTCAAAACTACCCCGCAGTGCGCCATAAATTACTATTTCTTATTATCGGACCAACCCCGAATTCTTAAAGCCTATAATATAAGAATTCATAATAATATATACCGCTGCAGCGTACCTTCTATTATTATTATCGTAGTATTATGTTTGAGATTAAGAAGGAAAAAAAGAGAAATTTATGTGTTTTACGCAGGGCAACTTCAAAGAATTCGGATTGCCGAACCGCACGTGCAACGGGTTTCGACATTATTGACTACGCGACTGCCGCCGATGGGTTTCAAAAAGAAAAATAATTTATACATTTCAAAAGAATTATTCTTTATTATTTTTCTTTTATAAAATATACGTAGAGCGTAAAACGATTCTGGACGATATAGGTACTTGTTCATAAAAATTGTTTTTAAGTATCTGTTGGTTGAATTCCCTATATAAAATATTTCCATACTATTCAAACGTCAACTTTTTTTTTTGACATTCAAAAAGTATAAATTAGATAATTTAGAGGATTGTCAGCTGCATTTGGTATTCGTGTCAGATTGTTTTTTATATATAATAAATTATTAATTTAACGAGGGAAACTCGAGGGAGATGGAATACAAATTAGAGAAATTATTTTTTCACTATTTAGAGTCAAGTGATATCTATCCAACGTGAATTAAAAAAAAAATAAAACAAAACCAATATAAGGACCACTTTATGTTATTATATGCACTTAACAAAATTATACCTAATGTGAAGTGTTTAACGTGCGTGTGGACAAAATAACGATATTAAAATTCTAAATGACTCTCAAACGACACACTAGAAAAACAAAATAAATGTATTTTTTTGACGGTTATAACAATATATGGTTTAGTATCTATATTATAAACATTAAAGAGTGTTACTTTAACATTTTTATTTTTATTATTTTGTATTTTAGGTAATTTTTTTTCTATTTTTTTTTGTGAATATTTTAAATATATTTGTACCCCAATTATGAGAATTAGTTAATATATGTATTTATGTAGTATTATATTAGCTCAATTATCCAGTTTATTACCTATTTATTTAATTATGAATTTTTAAACTGATATTGTTGTTATTTTTCTAAAACATTTTCAGCGCACAAAAAACGTTACGGCTATTAAAAAAAAAAAAAAAATCAACAACTAACACGGCTGTAATTATTTTTTGTCTAACAATTTTTTTTTTTTTTTTTTTAGGAAAAAATACAACGTACCGCGTTTGAAAAAAAATTATCTTTACATTAAATGATGTGCTATCTGAGTTTAAACTAATAAGCGTTAACACTTCAACCTAAGCATAAACCTTATTACGATTGATGTTCTACGTAATGTAATTTTTCTGTTTCCCGTAGTTAATCATTTGTACTTCGACGCGCATATTAAAACCGGAATATCAGAATATCAGTATAATTATACATACAAATATATTAAAACGCGCGGTTTAATCGTACGGTTCAAACAGGCCAGGCTCGATGGTATTGCTGTGTTGTTATATAATTTTACTATTATGAATGTATAGTTTGAAAAAAATATATACGCCTAATAACACCAAAGACAAATAATAACACGGCATTTTCTCATAAGTTAAGAGGGGGGGAAACCAACTATATGTACCAAGAGGCTAGGTAATAGAGGTGGGTTTTTTCATCTAGAGTTCCGCATCATTCGGTATATTATTGCGTCTTTTATTTCCACCGATGTTCAATATTCGTTATATACATACTATCGTTTACAATATACCAATCCGCAGAAAAGTTTACTTTTTGTATCATCTCCAATATTTCTCTCTTTGTGTCTAAAAGTTTTGCCGATTGGTATATTTATCGTGATAGTTATGACCAGCCAGACGAAATTTGCTACCGGAGTGTACGGCTTATGGTAGGTCGGATAGATCGGATAATGCCACCTGGTGGAAAAAGTGGTAACAGAACAAAAATACAACAAATAAATAAACATCATTGTAGAACCACAAGAACCCCCTTGTTCCGCTCAGAAACTAAAAGCACACATCAAAGATAGAAAACCAGATTATATATGGTCACGGGCGAGGCAAGTTTACAAACGGTAATTTTAGCTGGGAATTTAATTTATATCTGTATGCAAACGAAAAACGATTCGGAGGGAAGTAGTATTAATCATGGTTTTTAATTGTTGCCCATGGTAACCCAGAGATCAACATAAATAATAAAACTCGAGTTTGACTAAATCGTGTTTTTTCGTCATTTTTCAATAGTTATTTCTGCCGCGTTAAAAAACTAATGGATATGTCGAAAAATTGACCACTCTAAAGTACCAGCTAGACGAAATTTGTTACCTGAGGTGCAGCTTAGGAGTGATCGGATGATGTCTTCTGGTTGAAAAAGGTGTTTACAGAATAAAAAACCAAATAAATAAACATCATTGTAAAATCATAATTTAAAACCCCCCTCGTTCTGCTGAGAAACTAAAAGCACACACTAAAGATATATAACCAGATTATATTTTGTCACGGGCGAGGCTGTGCGGGACATCTAGTCGCTTTACAAACGGTCATTTCTAGCAGTCGAATTATTTCTCTCCTGTGTTGAGTTTTCGTAGGTATATACCTATTCAGTCATTTTGACGTAGAAACCGTACCTGTACACATGTCATTTCACAATACTATATAATATATTGTTTCTTTGTGCCCCTGCGGATCCGCAGGGATTCCATCGTCGGCGTCGCGTCGCGTCTTGGCGATGGCGCCAAGATCGATTTTCTTTTAGAAAAAAAAATAATAATAGAAGGTATAAATCACACGGTTTGCCCGTGTAAACCCCTAATGTTCGATGGCGCCTGTGCGATACAGGCGGCGTACCTTATAATTATGTGTAAAAGAAACATTTTGCTAAGTATTCGGGTGTGTCTGTTGTCAACGTTTCGGAATGTAAGCCCGGTATTGTATACAAATATATGTTATAGACACTTACAATAAATAAATAAATACATTTTACAATATATCCAATACAAAATAAATAAAAAAAAACTACGTAGAAAAAGAACTATTTTTACAAACGAAATGAGATGGCCATAGGTGTTGTATTTATTATCTAAAAAATATCGGTATACAGAGATGGTATTATTTTTAAAATCAGTCTGTACATTCAATACGTTTTCAATTGTATTTATTATTTAATCTCGTTTTACAATCGCTTCTAACCAAATTAGTTTATTCCCCATGTAAAAAAAAAAAAAAAAAAAACAATTATACTTTTTCTATGTACCTATATTTACCATTACCCGTTTTGATTTTATATTCAGTGGCGTATTATTTGTTCGCTTTTGTTGTTCTATGATTGATGATGATTTTTTTAAATTTACATATGACCTGCACAATATGCCAAGCTTTGTTTATTTATTTTACCATATATTATTTATTCATTTGTATAGCGTATTTATATATATATATATATATATATATATATATTTATTTTTTTTTTTGTTATTCCATAGAGTTTTAATCTTTAAAACGATTTCCGTTTATTTCATTATTTATGTTACAAATACCGATAAATCCTAATCGGTTTATTCAAATTTTAAATTTTTTCCGATTGATTTTTTTTATCTTTTTAGCTCTTTATACTCCCGCGTTATAATAAAATTGAAAATTATTGTCAAAGTATAAATAATTACAAACATTGTTATATTATAATTTTTACGATAATAAATAATACTTATATGATACGGCTGTATAATATGTGTAGATACAGTCAAAATGTTTTAATATTATATAGATCATACATGTAAATACGAATTATGATAAATTTCGTTGATCTTGACTATGTACAGTCTGTATTTAATGATAAAACCGATTGGTTGGCGATTGAATTACTATTATGATACAGATTTTTCGTATTTAACTGAATGTGTTAATGTAATACATTAGCATTACCCAACGTAAACGTGGATCGGAAAATCTATTGGTGCGATTCAAAGACGTCACGATAGACAAAGTCCCAAACCGGTAGAAATAGGTAATAAATAATTATTTATAGTGTACAATGGTAGAATATATAAACGTTTGACTTAAATAAGTGCATAATATATCGATAGCGATAACGATAGTTATAATATAACAGAATAACCAACGAACGAAAAAATATATGAAATAACTGGTTATAAAAATAAAAAAAAAGTATGAAATTTCGGACTTTTATCATCGTTTTATTCGTTTGTAAAAGTCCAAACATCGGCGTTCGACCGGACTATTTTTTATATCCTATAGTTATCCTATAATTTTGTTAACTTATTAAAATCAAATCGAATGTCTTTAATATTTAACTTTAAAGTGAGTATCCGGATTAGAATATAAAATAAATAATCAAGACGCCAATTATTAGAGGGGTTGGAGCGAATCGAAATTAAAGAAAAACTCGTAAAACGACGCTAAAGTTTGAAGCTTTGAATTTTGAAAACAGATTCGAATTCTGTACTCTATTTGTCTAAGTTTCGATTAAGGCGATTTTCGAAATTCAAAAAGTTGAACGTGTATGGAAATGTACGGTTTTTTTATTTTTTATTTTTTTAATCCATACTTTTACCTATCAATATTTTGATAAAAAAAAGTTGAATATCGATAATCGCTTGGATCGCCTGAACCTAGACTATTTGAATACAAAATTCAAATCCATCCATCCCGAGCACCGCAATTTCGCCTGACTTAAAAAATGGCCGTTACCGTTATATGGGCACCGGGCGAAATAGATGAGTGGATAAAACTTAAAAACGCTTTTAAAACTACGCATAATAACAATAAACTACCGAAAGTTATAATTTGACACAATCTCCCCCCCCCCCGGGTTGAATCCGAAGGAAAAAAAGTAACGCGATACTATATTGAAGAAAAAAAAAACGTCGCCGTCAGCAATTGCTGGTAAGCACATAGGTTTTAATAAATCCGTGTAATTGTATAAATTGTATACGACCGGGATAGTCGGCGGCAACAACGGTGCGACGAACAAAGAAAAAAAATATGATAATATTTTTTTATGTGCGTATGATTCTTCAGTATCCTCGGGCCCTCTCACTCGCTCTCTCTGTCATCTCTCTCTCTCTCTCTCTCTCTCTCTCGTATACGCCACACCAAAGAGGAGATTTCACAACCAGACATGTACTAATATACTCTCGGTCCCGACGACGCACAATGATCGATCTATAAAATATTGTTAAATTATTCTTAATAATATTACGCATTGTACCCACGTGGATATTGAAAACTGGTTTGAATTCCATACACTATATTTACCTATGTAGGATGTGTATACTTGACCCGGACGTTCCCGAGATAAGGCTCCCAGTACCATTTTATTTTAAATATTCCGAACGTACCGAGGAAAATATTGGTTTTACTTGATGTTGTATGTGTGTGTGTGTGTGGTTTTTTTTTTTTTCATGTTTGTGAACCACTTTTCTATACCAGAAATCTTGCTCCGAACAACGACCGACTTCACGCGAAGGTTTTTTTTTTTTTTTTTTTTTTTCTTGTTTTTACTAGTGCTACGATAATGTTATACACACTATATACCTCTACGCCACTAAATATCCGTAAAGTTGTATTTTTTTTTTTTTTTATTATTATTATTATTATTATTTTTTTTTTTCCTAATGCATTCGACGTAAAATACGACGAGAACCCACCTGCGGCTCGGGAAACGAGATCCTATCGGCGGCGGCGATCGAACCCCAGGACCAAACTAACGCGGCGGTAAAATTAATTCCACTTTGAATATTTCATTATATAATATGATAATATTTTATACCGCAGCGGCCATGATTTTATGTCGAGATTACAAAAAAAAAAAAAAAAAATTAATAATAATAATAACAATATTGATAAAATAGCGTGGGAATGTAAACATATATATTATAACGATAAATTAAAATCTCGGCTTTCGAAGTGCCTGTACGGAATTTATAATAATTGGATTCGGGTTTCAACGCAAAGTGCATTTATTATTATTATTATTTTTTTTTTTTTTTTTGGTAGTGCTCTAAGCTGCTTTAGAGAAAATAAATTCCGATTTATTGACGGGCAGACTTGTACAGTATATTATATTATATAATTCGATCTATACGTGCACGTGAATACGAGATCTACAGGGGTGGGGAGGTATGTAACTAGGATTTCATTTTCGGGGGAGGCAGTCCGTTTCCAAAAACTACAAATTATCAAATAAGTTAATTCGTATATTACGTATATTATTATATTAATTTGAATTAAAAAAATAAATAAAAAAAAATGAACATCGTAGACAAAACTTGAGAAGGAGAGAGGAACCCAGTGGACAGTATTTCAGCCATCAGCGTTTTGGCCGAAAAATATACTATATTATAGCTATTGGCAATACAATTGAAACTAAGCGATTTTTATTCTTTAAGAAAATAAGAAAAATAAGATATTAAATGTTAAAATATTTGCTAAAATACGGTTCTGCTAAATTACTAGTAATGAGCGGATATGGCTTATTTTCGACAACCGATATTTACTATTTGAATAAAACCAATATCAAATATAGATACGATATTTGAAAGAGAAAACCGTGAGCCAATATTGAAATTAACTGATATAAGTCGATTAAAAACCCCCTTTTTTTTTTTTTTTTTTGTTAAACGCTTTTTTTATATTCTAGAGACATAATTGACGTTTTTCTCCAAAAGTATCGAGTCCAAAATTGGTTAAGAAAAAAAAAAACTAGTATCCGATATTCCAATATCCTCAATATCGGCCGATATATGATTATTATTATTATTATTATTATTTTTTTAATCTAACGAATGTGCAAAGAAAAAATAATATTATGGTGCGTATAACCCAGTAAGAATAACATACGATAAGGTTCATATGTTAAATTGTGATTTAGCCTGTAGGAAATTATTACGATAATTTTCAAGCGAGACACTCCAGCCTGATATCTTATTTGTGATGATTCACACATTTAATTTTGAATACATTATTATGATTAAATCGTTAACTGCGGTTTCCAAACGTTATTGTACAAATCTAGTTGTAAGCACAGAAGCAATAAATATTATATTAGTTAAGTTCGTACAAGAGTTGATATATTCGTTAATTAATTATTAAAAATCTTCTCATTCAAGAACATTGACAAATATATGATACATAATTATTCTATACACGTTATCTATCTATTTATACAAAAGTGGTGTACTCGAGGGCGGTAATGCGGGCGATGCATCCACTCTCCCAGAACTCATCTGTGGATATTTTTTTCTTAAAATATTTGTCACATACAATCCGAAAATACGAAAATATCGAGTGTAAAACATGTCACATTTCCGCTTTGTCCGTATTCGTATATTATCAATGTTATGTTGTAAAAGTTCCTTATAATAAGAAACACGTTCCCGTTGTAATAAAGTAATGCATTCTCGTTCCTTTGAAATTTATTTTTACAACCTGATTACAACGATTGTCAATGTTGTTTTTTTTGTGTACAACTTTTTAACCAGAAATAATAGGGCCAATTGGTCAATTAAATACCAATTAAGTCCACTGTAGTAACTATGATATGTTATAATATTGTTTGCTATTGTTTTTAAACCATTATCACCGAGACACCATTTATACAGGTCCGGATTTAGAGAGATGTGTGGAGAGAGTGTCACCCCCCCCCCCCTCAACACCAATTTGTTTAATTTCAGTCAGTAAATCTGAAATTTTGATACAGAAATCGTCTCGAGTCGGCATTTTGAAAATTGTCAGTTATTGATTCAACTAGGTAGGTGTTCAAATAATTATTCGATACATTTATAATAATAATATTTATCGAGTCTGATTAGTGACTCAAACTAATGTTTAATATTTATACGTTACGTAAAACAAATTGAAGATCGATAAAACCAAAATAATTTCAATGTGTGATAAGAACGAAACAATACGCTAAATTACTTATCACTTACCAGTAATGTTATAATGATGTTTTCGTTTATATTTTTTTAAATCGTTTATCAAATATGTAATTTTCAATTTTGTTCCGTCTATTTGAATAATAATTGAATACATTTAATAAATTAACAGTGATCAATAGGAAGGGAAAAATAATAAAGTTACAGTGCCTATCGCGCAATAGTGTTTTTGTCAATGATTATAAAAGAAAATCCGAAAAAAAAACAACATGCCGCTAAAATAGTACGTATTAGTCAAGCATTATGGGGCACCTGATAATCCATTTTTAGCTGCTTCTGCAATTGGCATGACAAAACATAAAAATTCTCAAGTATGTACATTTTTTTTTTAAATGTTTATTATACTCATTAAACTTAGTTAAAAAGATAAAAAAAAAATGTATTATAATAACACTAAATTCCTTAAAAACAAATTGTAAGAAAATTATTTCTTAATAATCAGTCGGCAAATTGTTTGTTAACCTAACCCCCCCCCCCATTTCCAGAAAAATGCATACCACCGGCCCTGCGTTTATATCACAACTGTGGTTTAAATTAATATTATCTTATTATGTACCTTTTATGTTAACCGCAATAAAAATGGAAATGTTAGAATTGAATTATCGCGATAATAATTAGTGTAATTTAGTTTTTAATTTCGTTAATTTTTTTTGTTTGATTAGTAACTGACGAAGCGATATCAACACTAAATAATTTCTAGTCAATATTATTAAAATAACGTGCATTTCATAATTTTTTTTTTTTGTTTTTTTTTCATTATAGGAAGAACGGAAATTTGCGTTACGATTCCCATAAACGGGAACTCTTTCCCGTTCCTATATTATTTGAAAATGAACGCAGTCTATGCTTTGTTCCTTTGAAAAAAACGCGTTCTTTCCCAAGTCACTGCGCCTAGGCGACGACAAATCAACGGTAATTGTATCTTTAGTCGTGAATCCAGAGGCACCCGTACGTATCGTACGAAACAACCGAATTTATTTTCTAGAGAAATAAACCTGTCGCCGTAGTCAAATATTTACATCGCGACAAAACGGGCGAGGGCGGTAAAATTTCCCTGTAACACCGGGTCGGTCGGGTGTATTATATTCGTCGACACGCGTTTTGTATGCGTGTGAGTGGTACACATACGTGTATTATTATTTTTATTTATTTTTTTTTTTTTTTTTTTTCCCCCGTCTACTTTTGTCCGCCTGTATCGCTTTTCGGTTATCGCCGCAGGAACTCCGTCCTTGGCGGCGGTGGTGCCGGACGAATACGAGACAAAGGACGCGCGGGCAGGGCGAAGCGAGTCTATAAGAACGCGATACTACGGTGTGGTCTTCAGGTCGATGAGAAAAACGTCCTTATATATATATATACGAACGTAGAACATGTTTTGGGTCTGACACTTTAACATTAATAAAATATACGACTTCGACAGGAGAAAAAAAGAAAAAGAAACACAACAAACCGTTCGCCGATATCACAAAGACTGTATAATGTGTATATATATATATATATATATATATATATAATATATAATATATGATAATAATAATAATAATAATAATAATACGTAGAAAACCAGTTTTTGGGGTTTTTTTTTTTTTATCGTAATTTTCGATCTAACATACAGTGAATATACTGCGCACATGGGAATTCGGTGTCGGGAATGCGTAAAACCTAATATATACATATATAATATAAAAAAAAAAACGTCCGTACGATAATATCACAAGTAATAATAAGACGGGATTTATATATATGTATATAAATGTATTCATGATTGGAATAAAAAAAAAAAAAAAAAAAATCATTAAGTAGGTAGGCCTAAATGGGAAAAAGAAAAATATCTATATACGTTTTATACCTACATTAGAATATGTTAAAATATAGCACTTAAGTAGATACGCGCCCAGAAAAATAAATTATTTTTTATAAATGTTGTTAGTTTCTACGCATATATTAATATTTATATAAATATATATATATATATTTCTTTTTTTTTCTAAATGGACTATAAATATTTTAATATCCAACAAAGTAACTAAAACGACTAAAAACAAAAAATATATATATATGTACCTATAATCTGCGCTACAAACCGATGTAATCGTACAGTTTTAACTTATAAAATAAAATTTCCAAATACAAGGAAAATCATTAGAACGCAGTAATGTTTTTTTTTTTTTTTTTTTTGTAGTATAACACATTAATTCCGCAAAATGATTTAAAAAAAGAAAAGTCTGGGTTTTCGTCAGTGACTTGGGTATAATCACAAAGTGGAAAATGCGTAAAAAACAAAAACAAAAACGACTTTTAAAATTCATATTTGAACTCTTTGTAATTTTAAGGAAGGCAATGGGGGGACATTTACACACAGCGGCCAAAATTCGATACATTTAAGGAGGCGGTCAAGCACCACTGGAACACGATATTATATTGTAATAATATATACATTTTTTATTTTTTTTTTTTTTCGATAAGAGTTCGATGGTAGCCTATGGCAATTGACATAACAATTTTATTTGTAACGTAAATAAATAATTAAAAATATAAATTTATTATACAGTTTGACAAAAGGGAATCGGAATAAATTTTTTTTTTTTTTTGGGAGAAAGACGTACACATATGTTTGACCAAGGATAAATACTACCCTGGTTGTAATGAATGTCCACAGCACTCTACCAGATGCGCCGAATGCGTACTGGAGCAGTTCTCCCAGTATTTTACTTTTAGGGCAGGTGAAGAATCGATAGGGGCTTGAAAGGATTTATAAGAAATAACAACACGCAGAGAAAGTGTTTTACATTAATATTTCAACAATATTAATAATATTATAGCCCGCCGTCATTAATGGTCATTAACAATAATCGTAATATACGTTAATAGGTCTATTATTAAAACAGTAGGTTTAACAAAATGCCTAACTCTAAATTATTTAAAAGTGGGGAAAAAATTAATTTTGAAAATTATATTACTTACTCTGTTTGGTTCTTACAATTTCACGGCCACCGGAAAATCGGCGATTAAATAATATTTATTTAAAAATAACCCGTTGAATTTCTAGAATTGTCAATTGTCTTGTTTAAAACGTGCACGGCAAAGGAAGGCGGTGGGGTTTACTCATAAAATTCTCAATCCTAATAAGATATAATTTGTATTAGTTAAACTAAATAAACACCATTTTTAAAAATATAATTGTATATCAAAGGCATTTCGGGAGGGGTTTTATAAACCGACAACAACATGCATTACGAATTTAATACATTGAGCGCCAATGGTTTTTCGTCATGTTACCTCTGACTTGCCATGAGATCCAATGTTGACCATAATCAAAATAAAAAAAATGCTTATTGAAAACCGTAATGTCATTGGTTTAAAAGGCGATTTCCAGTAACGGGTCTCATTTATCCCATCCGTTAGCCTCTTTACAATATAACAGGTGTTATTTTGGTTTTTTTTTTTTTAATCGTGATCTAGCGACTATCTATTAATACACTTAGCATAAAAATAAAAAATAAAAGTTACTGTAGAATGAGAACGTACGGTTCGGTAAATAATGATAATATACCCAACACACCTACGTGGATTATAAAATATTATCGAAATTATTGCCGATGTCTAAATGGGTTTTCAATTTTTTTTTAAATTATATTATAATTTCTTTTTTTTTTTTTACTAGCTGATCCCAAACAACGTTGCCCATAATAAATTTAATTCCCTTGGATTTACCCCCTGCCCCTCGCCCAACTCTATAGGTCCTACTATATCGCGGTATTTTATTATTATTATTTTTTTTTTTTTAACGTTCATTTCGAATTGTCACGTTTGGCCGTCTGTTTTACCGAGTCAAACTCGACTTGTATTGTACGTACGCCGACTGATAGTTCAAAGCTTCACTGGTGGCATTTTTTTTCCAAAGAAATAAGCCACAAACTGTGGGTTTAATTTTTATTAACGATAAAAAATACAACGTATTTATTTTAGTAAATAGGCAACGATAGTATCCCAAGCAACATAATAATGATCTTATGGTAAAATTACTATTCAAATTTCTGACTTTTCCGGGGTGGATTTTCCATTTATTTTCTTTCGTACAAGCCTTGTCCTGAAAATTACGAACACAAACATAATCAAATACAATCTGCCAAACCGGTCGATTCGTTTTCAAGTGATGATCACATACATGCGGCCAGTTAATTATTATATGTATAGAAGCTACCATACCTCGACCTTACTCGGGTCAATTTAATGATTGGTCGGCCTGTGCCTTATTTATCAATAATAAATATATACATTCTGCCAAGGGCATCCGTTATTTTTTTTTGTACTACGGGATAACCTTTTTTGGTAGATTGTCCGGTCTACGTATGTATCAACCGGACTGAAATTTCGCCACTTCGTTTTGGGAGTCTAAAACTAAATGTAGCTTGATCACTACATTTATCTTTGTGCGTACATAAAAAATTGCAGCATCCCTATTTTTGTGTCCGTAAAACTCAAAAAGTAGTCGATGGACATGCAATTTTAACATAACGTTGCATACGTATAAACGCGTGGTTTTTTTTATGTATCTGAATAGTCGATTTGATCAGTAGAAAGAAAATTAAGGACCAAAATGTCGAGCCGCTAAAATGAATATAGAATGTATTCTTTGTCAACCATACTCGAGTAACCGTATGTAACCGTATGGTTACCAAGCTCGCCGTTTTATTTTGTATTATTATTATTTATACTATTTGGTTTCCATAATAAATCAACAAAAGTTTTTTTCCAATCAAAATGTCCTTGGTGAATTTTTCAATCGTTTCCTTTCGTACAAACGTAACAAATGACAATTGCAAACACGACAACATAATAAATTTAAAAAAAAAATCAGTCGAGCCGCTCTCAAGTGGACGATTTTACATACATGTCGCCTATTGACTTTTTATAGATTAAAAAACGTTTAAATGTTAAATGTCACGTTGCCCGTACCCGCCGGGCCCGTTATATAATAACACGTATAAATACGTCGTAAGTGTAAATTATATTCCATCCGGCGAATAATAACCGGCGGTGGTCGATTGATATAAATTATGTGAATACGCGCGCACATACGCACACGCGCATTCGTCCGATTTTTTTTTTTTTATATTCTATTCCCTCTCGGCGGTTCGGTCGAATATAATATATGGTGAATACATAAATTCCAATCACATATTACTGTAATGTTTTTAATATTTTTTTATTTTTTTTTTTTTCATCTCTAATCGTTCGAGAAGTACGCAGACAGTAAAGGTACCCGGTATATTATGTTATTTAATTTCACTATACCTACGTATATACAGACGTGTACGTATATAGGCATTAGGTATGGTATATTCCTACCGACGCGGGGAAATTTCTTTAATCTCCGACAACCTGTATAATACATAATATATGTGTATAGTTCACGAATTACCATATTATTATAATACGTTTTATTATAATCTAGAGTCTAATTAAACCGGAATAAATTAAACTGTTTGATGTTGTTTATAATTTGATTTTATGATTTTTTTTTTTTTTTTTTTTTTTTTTCCTATCGTATATTATAATTTATCGTCGATTTTCGAGTTAACGCAGAGAATACAGTGGATAATATAATAATGCGTACTACACTAAAATATCAAATTTCATGTAGTAGATAGGTACTGGACGTATTTCAAGACTAGATTATTTGGTTGGGTCGAAAACATTTTTCAAGCGCCCGCCCCTTAGAAACTCTTTAACCGCGCGCGTGCACGTAAAATAAATCGTTTTCTCGTGTCTGATAAAAAAAAAAAAAAAAAAAAAAAAAAAAAAAAAATACAAAGATAATATGCGTAGGCTGCGTCGTTGTGTTCGGTAACGATGTTAAGCACTAGTCAGTGTATAATAAAATATCGTCAATAATTATTGGGAGAATAATCCGCGTAAGAGGAAAATACAACTGATATAATATTCATTTTAGAATATGAAATTTAAATATATAAAACAAGTAGTCACTGGCAATGTCGAAATTTACAAGTTTTTAGTAGGCATTTTTCTAGGGGTTGACGCGCTGTGTATAATAGTGACACGCGAAAATTATTAATAATAATGTATAATGGAGAAAACAAAATAGCGTTTTTTTTTTTTTTTTATGATCTTGTACGCGTAATAAAACATAAGTTTTGGTGTAGATACTAATTAAAAGAAAAAAGAAACCCGCGTCAGATCTGCGAGCCGAACGCAACTATTGGCAAATATTATGGCAAACGGTACTGGGGCACCGCGCGATTACATCTGAAAAATTCGCCAGGTAGTGTACGGATTGACGGGCAACAGCTGTTTTTTAGCACTAATAATTGTATTAAATAATGTTTTATACACCGTACTCGGATAAATTATTACTTAAAAATTACGATTGAATTAACGCCCGGCTAAATAATATTTGCACACGTTGTATATATTATACGTAATAGCGACCTTGCGGAACGTGCAAACAGGTTATCAGCAACGCGCCGAAAACGACCTTCTCTTTTGGGCCCAATATTCGCACTATTTTCGCCCGCCAGAATTGACGTTCTTTCGGCCGCATAATAATATCGCAAATCCATAGGCGCATTTTATTTTTTGGTTTTTTTTTTTTTTTTTAATCGTTTTGTGCAAGTTCAGATACCGACGCGAAATCGCAAAAATAACGGCGTTTCGCGTACTATTACACCACGATTAATGCCGGTACAACTATTTTGACCCGACAGACATACACGTGAATTTGACGCAAGGTGGGTGATTCGTCGGAAGTAGTCGTAGTGAACGATGAAAAATAATAATTTTTTTTTTTTTTTTAACCGTTTAAAGCGCCAATATTAACAAAAACGGCATTTTTAAACATGGTTAACCGGATTTCACTCGGATTAGGTTTTCGTTATCAATGATCGTCGTTGCGAATACATATTAAAATTAAATTACCTAATCGGTCGCCTATTTTTTTTATTTTTTTTTATTTGTTTTTGAACATTTCAAACCGCATTGTACAGTTTCAAAACTATAAATCCGATTGAAATTATTGTTCCGACTTTCTCGGTGTATGAACGACTTGAATATTATACGTTATCCAATGTATCTAATCATATATTTATATCCCGTTCGCATCAGAAACCCCAAAATATCGCATTTATATTCCCAAAACAACCCAAGGTGTTTGTACAATCGTAGTGTCGCATTATTATTGTTTTGAACACATTCACATTCAATAAAATTGTATATAAAATTGTATATAAAATTGTATAAAAAAACGATACCGTAACGATGGGTGAGCCAGCGTTGTAGTTGGGCAGTTTGGATATAAAAAATAGTATAATTTATATCTGTAGTACGCGACGATAAATCGTTGCTAAAGAAAAAAAAAATTTATCAGTGAATTTTTGTTAAAAATGTTTCGATAAATTAAAATAGAAAATTCGTAACGCAAAATAAATTACCATTGTCCGTTTATCGATCCTTGTTGTGGAAAGGGCTAGTTCCAAGGACAATTCCAAGTCTCTGCGATTATTTTTTAACGAAATAACAAAAAAAATATCAATATCGAAAATAACTGTTAGGGTTTATTGGGTAAATATCGCTGTTGGATTCTGTTATTAATGAAACTACAACGCAAATAGAAAAAAATTATTTTCCAAGTACACCAATAAAATCCAAAACGGTTCAAGACAGAAGAAACATTTTTTTTTTTAATACACATCGTAGTAAAACCAATATAATCATAACCACGTCAAGAATCTAAACGACAAACATACTTCGCAACACGGGTGAGCATAAGTACTATGGCCCGCAGCAAGGCGCATTTTAATACCACCAACTCGTACTATTTTTAAATCTTAGGAACCTAGTATCGAAAAATCATTTTATCTCGAAACCAGTATGGTTAAGCGTAAAGCAGCCTATAATGAAAATTATTGAACATTGCATTATCTATGGAATAACTTATCCATTTGGTTAAACAAAATTAAAAAAAAAAAGTTACGGCATGTTTTAGTTTTGTACAAAAGTTATTTTTTCGTCTCTCTAATCTACGGTCTTTCATCAAAGTAAATTTAAAATAAAAATAACGGCATGTCTTAGATAATTTGGTCGTTATTAATTTTTATCGTAAGAGTTAAAATCCCGAAGGGTACTGTTTAATGTTTTTTCATGAGTAGAATATTTTTGAACAAAACCCACAATAAATATTTTATTTTACTTTACTTCTACTATTAATATTATTTTATACCCATCGCAATCAGTCAGTACTGCGTTAACACTTGACGTCGCGCAGTCACATTGGACTCGGGTACTTGCAGGACGCATTTTGATCATACTGACTCATACTTTTTATTTAAATTTCAGAACCTTGTATCGAGAAACAGGTTTATCTCGAATCGAGTACAATTTAGCGTACTTTAACACCTTTAACGAAAATTTAAGAATACAATTTTACCTAGAATACGACATATCCAAAAAACGAATTTTCCTTTAAAATATTTTATAAAAAGATTTTTGTACATTTTTGGACACATACAATCAGCGTATCTTCAATGCACGTGATACAAGCACGACATTAAATATTGAATATAACGGTTATAACAAAAGGTAGTTTTTTTTTTTTTATATATATTCTTATATTTGAATATTATCATTTATTTTGGCCGCTGCACCGTGTTAAAACAATTTTACGAACATTTCGGAACATTTGTGACGCGAAATCTGAGTAAAGTCGCTGTTTGAGAATCATTTTTTAATTTTTACTTTTTGAAAAGTCTAATTTAGAAGCTTCTGCTAGACAGAAGGTAAACAAAAGTTATTTATCGTCAGTATGAACAGAATCATACTATCCATTCTGATCTCAAAATTCTATCTGTGTACGAAGAAGCAAAATTATTTTATAATCGTTACCCACTCCGCCTATCTTCTCTTCCCAATCATCTTATTAAATCTCTAGTTTCTCTTACTATTCCTGGCAACCTTCCATGATGGTTAAAACGTAAATGGTGTTGTGACCTCCAAGTGTCGGCAACCTGCGGCTCATTCGATGTAAAGTTGCAGCTCTCCAGTTTCATACGTAAATAAACAATTATTTTATTATCAAAAAAATATATTTTATTATATAAAAATACATCTCTAGATGACTAGTATTTTTTTGTTACTATTAGAAATATGAAATAATACACCACAACAATAACTTCATAGTACCTGCACAGGCTATCATAGTCACATAAAATTAGAAGTGTGTACAATGTACATACGGGAAAACAATATTTTTATACTAGATAAAGTACTAGCGATAAATGGTTGATAATAAATATAAAAATTATAATCAAATGGAATATGATTATTATGACAACAAGTTATGGACCAGATTTAACCAAACATTCACAAGACACGCAAATGGAATGTCCTCATTAGTTATTATTATTGCCATCTATTATTCAATAACTGTCGTTATATTATTGGATTAATTATTTTATTATTCTAGCTAAAATACTTTATTATGTTTTGTGCTAAAAATATTTGTATATTTTTATATGAATAAATATTATTTCGTGTTTAAAGTTGTTTATTTTAAATCGAAAATTAAGCAAATACTATAATATTGAAACGAAAATGTGATGTGGCTCTTTAAAAACTGGGAAATTTTCCAAATTGTAACTTTTGGCTCTTCCGTCTCAAAAGGTTGCTGAACATTTACCTAGTCAACTAAAAAAAAAACGAAAATCTAACGAAAGTGTTACTAATGGGGTTGGCTGCTTTCTTCAAATTCATCCTATAATGTATCTAATTTAGTTAGACTTGGTTTAGTTATTTACTTATTGTGCCTAAATGGTACAGATTTAAAATCCCATTTTAAAAATTCAAAAAAAAAAAAATTATCGTCAGCGTGTGGTGCGCGGCTCGTAGAGCGGTTCAGCCAGTAAAACTCTCGACCGACCGAGTCTAGTCCTCGGCGGCGAAGCGTAAATGTTGGAGAGGCGAGACGGTCGCATTAGCCCCGGGTACGTGTTAGAAACGGCGTTTCGAAACAACGTTCGTGCGGGTGTGTTAGGTACGTTGAAAATCTCGAGACGAAAAACAACATTTTATTTCGAAACGTTTTATCGTGAAAAAATATCTTACGATGAAAAAAAAAAAAAAAAAAAAAAACACCACTTTACCTATAGAAAACGGTATATTAATTTTGTTGATTTTCAATATAAGAAACGCGATTTTTATAATATTTTTTTTAATAGGTCCCACGCTATTATCGATATATGTAAATGGACTACGCGAGACCTTGATAATATAATAAACGGCAAAAATAATAGCGTTTTCCGACGAAATAATAAATATCACGTTTTCCACGTTCAAAGCCAATTCGCCAAATAACGTCCGATCGCGATCGAATACACGAGCAACTAAAAAAAAAAAATAATGATTCAAATTACTTCAAATTTGGACGAATTGTAGAGAATTGAATAGTGTAAGCGTATTTACCATCTTATTGCTAAATATGCAGGTTAAATGTAAGGTTAATTTTTAAAAAGTACGCAATATCCTCCTGGATGATGTTGACAATATTAAAATATTACGGTTTATTTCGCTTTAGCGGCCCTCAATAATTAATATCCAATTTTTGTCGGCGGCACCCTCCCATTTCTTATTAATAACCCCCCCCCAAAAAAAAAATAGCTGCAAAATTTGAAATCAATCGTAATAAATTTTATATATTTCAGTTCTAAGTATGTAACGTGTGATCAAATCAAAATCGTATAGCCTACAATAAATTTAAGAAATTTAATTTAAACAAATTATGTTTATAAGTAATTTGATTGTTCGACTAATGAACATTTCAATCAAATTTTTTTATGTTTCATAAAACATAAAAATAGCATTTTGCCGGATTTTTTGAGCTTTTAGTTATTTTTCACTTTTCACAATTGTAACTATGTCGGTAAAAAATAGTGAAAAAACGTCGAAAATAAAAATAATTCCTTAAAACATTCGCTGTTTAATGACTATTATACAATGGTTTTTAGTTTAAAATCGAAAATAATAAAACCGTTATTGACGTAAATTGTCCTGTTTTTTTTTTTTCTGTGTTTTTACTCCCTGTTTTTACAAATTTTTAGGAAAAGTACAACAAAACCGACGTTTCCAATTCACCAACTACGTCCAAAAATGGTGCTGCGCTTGAAAATCGGAATAGGGTGTCTACTAGAAAAGTTCTTCACAGACGAAAAAAATAAAAATAAAAAAAAAACCAATAAGAATTTGAAATGTTATATTATTCAATATATGTATTTTATTATGTTGATTTGGTATATAGAAAAATATTTTTGCGCCAAACACTACCTGACGCATTACGCACTCGGCTACTCTTGCCCCTCTTTAATAATTATTGTTAGATTTTAATACCGAAATACATATTGCGAACATTAAATGTGTAGAAAATATTAAAGAATCTCGATCGTGGATAAAATAAGTATTGATAAAATAATAGTGAAACAATGAAATAGTGTACTGTTGTTAATCAAGGAGTGCCATAAATTATATGCCCGGGAGCCCCAACATTTAAAATACCCCATAGCAATTATCAATTAACCGAATCAATTGAAAATCGTTTTTTGATGACAACATTTTATTGTTGCTTTCAGTATACAAACTTAATTACTCTACATATCCAATACCTTACTACAAACTTTTCACCTACAACAGTATGACCTCCGTTGTTAATTTCTATGTATCACATGGGACGTATTTTTGAACACAAAAACCTTTTATGGAAAAATCGTTTTATCTCGAAACCACTATTATTTAACGTAAAACAGCCAATAATAAAAATTAAAGAACACGATATTGTCTAACGATAGACTTATGCATATACGTATATTAATCTACAGAAAAAATCACGGCGTATTTTAATTGTAAAAAGGTTCGCGTTTTCTCATCATATCTCGTATCTGTACCGTATTATAAGAGCAAATTGAAAATCAACTATATCGTCCACTAGGGTAACGTTTTTGTCGTTTAATTTTTGTAATATGGGTAAAACCTCTAAAATTGTATTTTTTGAACATTTGTAAAAACCGCTGGTCGAAAAATCGTTTTATCTCGGAACCACTATGATTTAGCGTAAAACAACCTATAACTAAACAAAACACCATTTTATCCATCGATTTACAACACGGAATATTATATTTTTTTGTTAAATTTTAACATTCGAATGAAAATTTGTTTATTATAACATAATCAAATTACAAATTTTCATCAACATGCCCGTTTTTGGATTTAAATAGTCTATTTGTGTACAAACGCTAAATTACACTAATTGTTCGTAACTGTTACTGAAATCCGTCCAAAACTAACACGTTGCCGTTGCCGTTATTTTCCCGTCGATAAAACGATTCGCGAACGCCAAAACGAATTGTTCGACTAGGAGGGGCGCGTATGTAATGTTTACGGTTTCGATCGATTGTAAAAACCCGTTTTGTATTGAACTGTTAAAAATTAATTTAAATGCCCTCTACCGCCGACGGACGGACGGTATTTTTTTTTTTTTTTTTTTTTTTTTACTATCGTTCTACAGGCGGTACGAACAAAAAATGTATATACATACCAGTTTACGAAGGGAAATAATTATTATATTCTCAATCATAGTGGAAGGCGGGATGGGGCGAACATATTTTCCATATTATACATACACTCTAGTGTTCACAACGCATTTACGCTACCTGTTGGAGTGATCACATTTATACACTACCTGTTGGAATGAACACATTTATACACGTAAGCGCGGGACCATTGGGGGACAGGGGGGGCCCTGGAACGTCCAGTGTATTCAATTAAGTTAAAGTTATTAGAGGCAGGTTATAATAAATGTACGCGTACGCCAACAGTCTTCTGTCTAATAGAAAATATTTACATATATTATTGTATTGTGTACATAATCTATATGCGCACGCGTGTGTGTGTGTGTGTGTGTTTGTTAGCATCACTAAAAATATCCAATTAGATTCGTTCGTAAAACGTACCGGCCGAGTTAGGTATATTGTAATATCTAGTTTGTAGTAAACGGCCGAAAAAAAAAAAAAATAACCGATTAAACGTATAATTTACGATAATCGACCGAGTATATATTTTATATAAACGTCCCGCCGCCGTCTCCGTCGTCTCCCGTCTACCCGTAGACGTTCGGTTCGGCTATTAACGAGAGATTCCGTCGGCGAACGACGACAGCGGAGTGCATTCGTACAACGATCGTGTAGATTAATACTATTTTATTCGTTTTTGTTTTTATATATATATATATATATATATATATATATATATATATATATATATATATGTATATATATTATGTGTGTAACGACACACGGAGTAAATGTTCTCACGGTTTCTCGTATTGATTTTGTTGGAATTAATTTTTTTTTTATTTTTTTTTTTTTTTTTTTTCTATAATATATTATTTGTATTTTGTCCATGGTTTTGAACCTCGTCTATCGCCCCGTGTATTTTTCTCCGTCTTCCCGTAAATAAAACAATTTTTTAGAGTGCCGTCAGCGGTATTCGGCGATTAAATCGACTACAGTTTATATATATATACATATACATATATACGTACGTATATATAAAAAATGAAATTTAACGAGACCGAACGTACGGCGGTTGAAACGACGTGTGGACGTACCAATTCTCGTTATTCGTCTACCCGTCAAGGCGAACACAATTGTTCAACAATAAAAACGCAAATTGTCGAACCGAACCCGCAAATACTTTCAGATTATTCACTAAACACTAATATCTGTGGTCCACCTACGGTTACCGACTGTCCGGGTTTCCGCTAGGAAAGTTCAGATTTCTCGGTGTTTGTCCGGTGTCTTCGACAGACCACCCTGGATACGAACGCGAGTATCGCAGTAAAGTTTAATTAAAAAATTTGTTTAAAATACATTTTAACATAATCGAAATCGGGACCGTATGTTTAGATTTTCGGAGGGTCAATATCGATACACTGGACGGTTAGCATTTTTCGGCTTCCCGGGTACCACCGGTCGGATTTTTCTTTCTTCCCTTACTAATTATTATTTCTAATGAGACTATTTGATATAATTTTATAAAACGTTATGAATCGTACGATCTACTCATAACACTAGGATTTATTATGTATATATTTTTATTTTTTTATAAAATGTTTCGGTCGTAAATTGTTGTTATTTTTTGTATTGTACTAATGCCTTGTGTGACATTTAAGTAAGTAGTTTAACAAAAATCTAAACACTATAATTTTTTATTTTTTTTTTTTGTTCACGAATTTAAGAAACAATTTTATAACAAATATAAAATATAAATAAATAAATGTGCGAGCGAAATCGCCAGGATTCATTGAAAACTGCACCACGTCTAAAAAATGAATTAACAGTCGTTATTACGACGTCGTTGGGTAAATATTCCTGTTTCTCCAATAATAAAAAAACTGCAAGAAAAATCGAAAAATGACCGTCCCGATGACAAAATTTGCCACCGCAGACCATTAATTTGCTCCCTGTTACTATTGGTGATTGAGACAAAGTTTCTAGTCAAAAAGTATACAGACAGTATACAAAAAATACACGTCACAATAATATAAACGCTTCGCTCAAAATCAAAAAAAAAAATAAAATAATTACTATAAAAGTTTCGAACTTGTTTTTGCTCGAATTGTTCGAGGTCGAATTTCTAATTAATAATATACTAGTAATCATTAAAAACGATTTATAACGAAAACTAAAAAAAATTATATTACAATATTCTGTACTTGTGAAAATTCTTGAAATATTTGGATGTGCTATCCAAATATTAAAAGGTTATTAAAAGAATATTAAAACAATTAATTTAACCCTGTCTGTGTTTTTAATGTCCTATCGATTACTGATACCAACTCTTCGTATATGATGTTTTAATATTTTTTTATTTTTGTTTTACCCAATGTTGAATCTTTTTCGAGAATTTCTAATAGCTAATCAAATATTTCAAATATATTAAACCATTTATATCTTCTGTGACTCTTCATATATGATGTGTTAATGGGTTTTTTTTTTTTTTTTTTTTTTTTTTTTTTTTTTTTGTACCCAATTAACGTTGAAGGTTTTTCTTGAGTTGCTAATAGCTAATCAAATATTTCAAATAATTTAAACCATTTGTACGAGTAACTGGCGTATAATGTCCATATTGGTTTTATTAATATTTTATTAACGACGGCGCTTCTTATATTCTATGTTTTTACGACTTGTTATTTAAAACATTTATTTTTCCTAAATAATTATTCGATTATTCGATACTTACCCGATTAATTTGAATAACAAAACCAAAATCAGGACGTTCAATTTGTTTGAGCTTAAAATAATTAATTCTAATTGATAGATGATTTCTCAAATCATTTCGTAAATACCAACCATATAGTGATGTGTCTTTAAAAAATATCATGTTATTTTTTACACACGACCCAAACATTTCGTCGACGTACTTTTTTTAACACGCAATATTAAATATTACACTGTGTATACAACTTATAGACTCATAATATAATATATACGTATATATATATATTTATGGGAATTGAGAATATTGGTAACGTAAAAAATTAAGATTTTTTTTTAGTTAGTGCAATATTACGTTTTATTAATGTGCTTCATTGAATCATATGTAAAAATATAATATTTACGGTTATTAAACAAATAATAACCGTTATAAATGTATTCAAAGTAAATATAAATGTATATAAATGTAAAAAAAAAAAAACATTATAAAAAATATGTATTGTTTGTATTAGTAAGTGCTGGAATAATGTTTTATTAAAAAAATATAGAGAGTATTATATAATCGAAAACACGACTAATATATATAGGCTTTAAGCCGGTCAATATTTATATACTAGACCAGTGTACTGTAAAATGCACTGGGCTTGTCCCATTCTGTAAACAGTCCACAGAATTTCGTTCAACATCAACTGCTCACGAGTGGCGACGCGAATCTCCTGTGCCGTCATCTCGTATGGTTCTTCTTGTGCGCGCTCCGGGGCTGCTCCAGATGAAGTGCTGCTTTGAGCTCCGCCTTGGACAGGTTTTCCTTGCTTTACAGACATTTCTATAAAAATAATTTAATTTTAAAAATTGTTGGTTATTATTTAGACAAATTAATTTTTTTTTTTTTAAATAAATTTGTCATTGTATTGCGCACGGGACGTCTACTAAAAAGCCTCGTTTTAAACCGTGAAATAATTTCTCTAGACGCGCATTATTGAATATTAATAAACGATTTTCAATTTTCGATGTGGTATTTTATGATTCGGACTAAAGGAGTCAGGTGAGAGCTAAGGCAACAGGCGAGCATGGGATACGTACCGATTTTGGCGAGTCTTTTCGATAAATCCGTTTACGGTTTGGTGTCGAATTCGCTTGGTCACCGAAGTGATTGGATGGAATATCGAAGATCAAAAAAAATAAAAAATAAAAGAGTAGTAACGACAAAACGTTGTTGTAACGGCCGATATTTAATGAAATAGGCGAGCGTGAAAAAACGATAATGTCGTCGTCCGCAGTATGGGGTAGTCGGGTGGGCAGGTAAACACTACTGAATCCAGTCCGGCAGCTATATGAGGTCGCGGTATCTACCGCGGGACAAGTCTTGTTGTCGTCGGCCGTCTTCTGATTTGGACGCTCCCTGGTGGTTGATCGAGACGCTACGGAATACATGGTCCCCCACCCATCGTTTTTTTATATGTTAATATTAAAACACGTACATTTATATATATAATGCCAAGATTTTTACGCTAATGCATATTCTACTACAATTCACTTGGAATAAGTTTCGATTAAAAATTTCGTAATGTGCACGTTCTATGGTAAAAAATTTTTTTTTTTTTTTTTTTGCACCATATTTTTGCATATTTTACAATATCCATTAAAAGGGGTATTTCATACCCAGCGTTTCCCTACGAAAACGTAAATATTTGAGGATAAACATTTTTTTTTTTTTATGCGAGGTCACTTACGTAGACTGCGGTTTCACAGACTCGAGATCATCATTAATTTCATTTAACCTGGTTGTAAAAGTTACGTCAAGCATTAATTGCCCTCGCCGAAGTAACTTGGAAAATCTAAAAACACATTTTGTAACTTCGTGTTGGTTCGCATTCCGAAATGAATATTAATTTTGCATTTATATAGTCCGTATTAAATTATTATTTGCATTTTTTTTTCTTTTTCTACATTTTTAGATCATAACATAGAATTTTTCTATGCATAGACATGTGCGTATTCTACAATTTGTTTTGCGTAAAAATCCGGGTCTTACTTATATATATCATTCAAATTTAAATTTAATTAAAAGAACGTAATACCCACGCGCGTGGCCTTCTCCACGTCTAACACAAGCACACGACAACATACACGAAATTTACGTTCAGTAAGATCCACAATAATTGTACGCTGATAGTTTTTATACTCGCTATGTGTACATTAGTATGGAGCAATTTTTAAATTTTACCGTCCGTGTTTGTACTAGTGAACAAATCCGGATTTTTTGGTTCCGAAATTTGAAATCCGACATTTATTGTAAATACAGATTTTTATCTGAATTCAAATTTCGATTTTAAATATGTTGTTATTGTATTCTTTAATTCATTTCTCATAAAACTATTATCATCTTATTTTTAATAGCATTAAATGTGTAAAACATCAAATACGTGTTTACAATTCGAAAAATATCACAAATAGAAATTTATTTTTAAAAAAACAAGTACAATTAAAATCATACATATAACACTCTAATTTATAATATATATATATATATCACAAGCTTACCTGGTAAATGTTGTTTTACTCATAAAAATACAAAATTTTTAGAATTTCGTATTTGTATGTCCGAAATTGGAAATCCGGATTTATTAGATTTTCGAATAATCCGGATCTAGGCGTACATCACTTGTTTATATGTTGGTTTTTTTTCTCGATATTTTTATTTTTAAACGATATATAAACATTTTTAAATTTTGATAATTCACACACTCGTATAATACTTAGAAATTAAAAATGTATCAAATTTAGAGATCATCAAATTAAAAAATAAAATCAATCGCAAATGAAAATTCACGATTAGTGCAAACAAATAATAACCGCCAAATTATCTGCTGAGACAGGGGGTGAAAGAGAAGTGAATTATGAGAATTTATTCTCGGGGGAATCTCTTTAATCCCTCACTAATTCAAAAATCATGTATTCGCCTCTGTAGTCACCAATGGCGATTTTAGTTGTTAAAAAAAAAAATCCCGGATAAAAAATGCAAGAATATAATAATTAATCACTCTTGAATAACATTATCGAATTTATTATTTCATAATACAATCACCAACAAATATATAAGCTTTTACAATATTTTGTAATACATTATGCCGTCGTAGCCACTTGGTGAAGTCGAACTTTTCATGAAATGGTTACTCGAATTTGACATAGTATAATTTTTTTCGCGATGTGGTCGACCCACTCTTTGTACTGAAATAAAATATTTACCGCACTTGACTATTATTGTATTTTTATTTTATTTTAATCGTGTGTGTAGTATACGAATGAATAGTACAGAGTAGGGACTTAACACGGTTGTGTAATAGGAGAAATGCTAAATCAAATTTATTTTGACTGAACAAGTGAACAAACTTTATACGTAACAGCAGTAATTTCTTGTCTTGCTCGAATAAATCAATTTAAAAAAAAAAAAATTACAATTTATAATTCCCTTTTTCTATTTTGTTTTTAAATAACTCAAATAGTTATTTATTTAGATAAACTTTTTAAATATTGCAACGACGCACACCTAATAAAAACGGTATATATTTTATTTCAGTAGGTACACAAAGTGGTTGATCGCGTTGCGATAAAAATTACAAGATGTCAAATTTGAGTGACTATATTATGAAAAAGTGCCCCCAGATATTTGTACTTCACGAAGTTTGAAAAAAGCGTTTTCATTTCATCAAAATATCGAAGTACATCATTTACACATATTTTCCTTTCTTGTCAGGGATCGGGGGGCTCCCCGGGCAAGGGAATATTTTAAATCCACTACTATGGTAAATTATTAAAATTATTCGATCCGAATTTGTAGGTTAGTTAGGTTAAGCACATCTATCAACTACTGGGTGACGATAATGTTAAAATATACGTACACGTATGGCACACAACAGCAAGCCACGCACGCACGTCCTGTAGAAATTGCCCATACTCATCTCTCCTCGGTAAACGGCCGGTAACGAATCCGCTTAAGCGATTTAAGGGATTGAGTGTAGTTGAGTTCTCACTCCTATGGGACATTATTTTTATTGACTAAATTGAATAATCATCGTAATTAAAAAAAAAAAAAAAAAAAAAAATACCCTTAGACGCCGTTTTCAGTAAAATAAAATCGACTGATTATTCAAATTATTCGAATAAAACAATTCTAATCGTTTGTCTATTAGCCGGACCGGCGCTATGCATTATTCTGGGGGGAGGTGTTAAAAACAATTAGCCGGCTGATTATTAA
This sequence comes from Tuberolachnus salignus, assembly GCA_956483605.1. Classification (NCBI taxonomy): domain Eukaryota; kingdom Metazoa; phylum Arthropoda; class Insecta; order Hemiptera; family Aphididae; genus Tuberolachnus; species Tuberolachnus salignus. The sequence goes on from OY101431.1 coordinate 12,752,649, forward strand.
GAAAATGTCGATTAAATTTTAACTTACAATTTGTTACCAAGCAATTTGTTGATGTTGTTCAAATAGATTTGTTCTACTGCATGAAAAAAAAAAAAAATATTTCCTACAATTAAAAAACGAAATGTATAATTTATGAAATTAACACATTTTTTATCTGATAAACTAAATGTAATATACATTTTAATAATAAATATGTACATTATACTTGAGTATTTTAGGTTCTGCGATCTTGTGGTATTACAATGATGTTAATTTTTTTAAATTTTTTTTCCGCAAACACTTTTTCTACTAGAAGACATCATTCGATCTATACACTCCTATACTGTTTCCAGTAGTACATTTCGTCTAGTTGGTACTTTAAAGAGGCAATTTTTCGATATGCTGGGTGTTATCAATGGATAACTTCCCATCCTTAATATTCACCGTCAATTTATATTCTCTACTTCTTTTTTTTTTTATCAAATCTAATTAGTGTACAAATAATTGTATAGATTGTAGATGTATTAAAAAAAAAAAAAAAAATTTTCTATATACCCATTTGTACCAATTAGTTTTTTAACGCGGCAGTAAAACCAACCAAAAAATAACGAAAACACGGCAAAAACAAGATTCTGTCCAACACGCGTTTTATTATTTCTTTTTTACTTACGTCGATTTCTGGGTTACCTTGGCAACAATGAAAAAACACGACTTATACCACTTCGCTCGGAATCGTTTTTCGTTTGCAATCTATCGTTGTATAATGATATAATAAATTAAATTCCCATCTATATATTATATTCCCAACTTCCCATCTACAACTGTGACCCGGCTATTGTGCGAATTATGTACGCATTTTTTTTGTTTTGTCATAGCATTCGCAGAAGCAGCTAAAAATTGATTATCGGGTGCACCAAAATGCTTGACCAGTACATTTATACCGGCATGTTATTTTATTTCGTGTTCTCTTTTATAATCATTGTCAAAAACACTACTGCTGCACGATAGCCACTGTAATTTTATTATTTTTTCCCTTTCTATTGTTCGCTGTTAAATTATTAAATTTATTCAATTATTATTCAAATAAACGGAATCGATAATGACATAATTAATAAACGATTTGAAAAAAATGAAAACGAATAAACTGGTTAATGATAGGTAATTTGGCGCGTATCCTGCCACGGACGTACAAACTATTAAACATTAGTTTGAGTCTCCGATCAGACCCGATAAATAATAATATTGTTGGACATTTTTGGAATTGTCATTCGAACACCTGCCCAGTTGAATAAAATAACTGACAATTGGCAAAACGCCGACTCAAAACGATTACCGTGAAGACATTTCAGTTTTGCCGACTGAAATTAAACAAATTGGTGTCTGAAAGGGGGTGGTAGGCGACACTCTACCTATAATCCGGGATTTTAAAAAATTTTCCCACGTATTTTTATACAGTATATTATAGTCTTTGTGATATCGGTGGACTGTTTTGTGTTGTGTATATATATTTTTTTTTCTTCTTCTTTTCGGAGTCGTATATTTTATTAATGTTAAAATGTCAGACCCTAAAACATATACGTGTATATATATATATATATATATACATACATATTATAAGGACGTTTTTCTCATCGTCCCGAAGACCACACCGTGGTATTGCTTTTTTGTAGACTCGCTTCGCCCCGCCCGCGCGCGGCCATTGTCTCGTATTCGTATGGAGAGAATTCCAGCGACGATAACCGAATAGCGATTTAGACGGACGAAAGTAGACGGGGGGGAAACAAAAAAAAAAAAAAAATATAATAAGAATATAATACCAATACACGTACATGCACCGCGCACACGTATATACAAAACGCGTGTCGACGAATACACCGACCGACCCGGTGTAACAGGCTTATTTTACACCACCACCGCCACCCTCCTGCCCGTTATTTCTACTGAGGGGGTAGAATTTTAGCGAAGTAAATGTTCGACAACGGTGACAGGATCCGTCTCTGGAAAATTAATTCGACGGTTTCACACGATACCCAGGAATTACTTCTGGATTCACGTTTGACGCAACAATTACCATCCCTTTGATCGACTTAATTTGTCGTCGTCTACGAGGCAGTGACTTGGGAAGAAACGCGTTCTTTTCGTAGGAATAAAGCTCGGATCGCGTTCCTTTTCAATTATTATAGGAACGGGAAAGTGTTCCCGATTATGAGGAACGTGAACGCAAATTTCCGTTCTTCCTATTAAAAAAAAATAATAAAAAATATGAAACTCACGTTATTTTAATAATATTGTCTAGAAATTATTTAGTGTTGGTATCGGTTCGTCAGTTACTGATAAATTACCACAATATATTATTAAATATATATTATTGCAATAAATGCAATCTCAAATTTTTCGTTTTTATTGCGGTTATCATACAAGGTACATAATATGGTAATATTAATATTAACCACTTGTTCTTGTTCTACTGCGTGAAAAGGAGATCATATTTCGTACAATTAATAAAACGTAACGTATAATTTATGAGGCTAATACATTTTTTATTAATTTTCTATAGGAACGAGATACGGAAAAGTGTTCCCGATTAAGAGGAACGTAAACGCAAATTTCCGATCTTTCTATTATGGGGAAAAAAAAAATAAAAATAAAAATATGAAGTGCACGTTATTTTAATAATATTGTCTAGAAATTATTTAGTGTTGGTATCGGTTCGCCAGTTACTAATAAATTACCACAATATATTATTGCAATAATAACAATCCCAACTTTTTCGCTTTTATTAACATACAATGTATCTCTCTTTCTCTCTTTATATATATATATATATATATATAAATCATTTGCCGCGTGTATATAAGATCGTCAATTAAGAACGGCTCGACCGATTTGGCTAAGTGATTTTTCATGTCATGTTCGCTGTTGTCAGGATAAGGTTTTTTCGAAAGAAAACGTCGGAATTTGGATGGTATTTTTTGTAAATTTCTCCCTTTTGGGAATAACATTAATACGTTCATAGGGAAACTATCGTTGCTTAGTTATCAATAAACCGTTGTCCTTTTTTGTCTTTCAGTGATTGTTTTGTAACACTCCCCTAAGCCATTAGCCCGACGATGGACCTATCGATGCGATAAGATTTTTAAAAACTGATTTGAATTCTTCGTTATGTCTACTGGAAATCGGCGGCCGGTATTGAATTCCCCGTATGTTCCGATTTATCGTGATTGTTTTTATTTTTTTGTTTGTTATTTTTATTATTATTATTATTATTATTAAGGGGGTTGGAGCGTGGTCAATTCTAAGGAGAACAAATTAGGCAACTAATGTGACTGGTACATTTGGATCATGTCTATGCGTATGAAGTAAACGAATGGCAATATGAGTGAGATTGAATCGTGAACGAGCACACCGGGGCTGAAACCCCACCCAAAATTTAAAAAAAAATGTTCAACATTAAATTATAAATAATTATAGCCTATTATCACAAATATAGCATTACAATGATGAATGATGATGGTTTTTTTGTCCAAATTGTATTATTATGTTAGCTACACTAGTCCAATAGTACGTAATAATGTTTGTGGCAATCGCCGAACGCTTACTTCGTTAGAAATTATTTTTGGATTTATAGGTACTAGGGTATTTTAAATACTAGTGATTACTACGTTGGATCGGCAGGTTAACTTTGATAACTATATGATAACAATTATAACTATGACTAGGGTTATCAAACGTCCGGATTTGAGAAAATTCTGGATTTTACAAAGGTAAACGTTTTACATGGCTATATCTATACAAAAAGTTATTTCAGGTGCCAGATTGTCGTGTTCGCTCTGTATAAATGTACAGAGTAATAAGTAATTTCAAATTTTGTTCATATTTTTTTCCCGAAACGTCACGATAAGTGACGACACATTATTATCGTTGTTGCCATAAAATAAAAGATTAACGTATTTAACCCAATCATTCTTAAGTGGACATTTTATTCATAGATCTATGTAAAATTATATTATGAAATAACAATATTGTTTATCTTCACTTTATCCTCCCACCTCCTGAAACGGGACTTTGATGTCCGTATTTGGTCTAAAAATATTATGGTTACCCTAATTATGACTGTAGCATGAAAATCACGTTTGGACAATTCAGGTGGTTGTAGCTGGTCAAGAAAAATGAGTAAAACGACCAAAAGTCAGGTTAAATTGCGACGGCGCTTGAGACGAACGGATTATAATTTTGAAAACAGATTTGATTATGTAATACTAATTTTCTAGGTACCGATCATTACAATTTTCGATATTCGTAAAATTGAACGTATAATTCGGTACACGAATAATTTAAATTTATCAATATTTGAACGATAAAGTTGAATATCGAAAATAGCATCGATCGGAACCTAGACAATCAGTGTACAAAAATCAAATCTGTTTTCAACAACATTGAAATCCGTTCATCACAAGGCCCGGAATTTAATCAGGCTATTGGCCTTATAGACACTAATATTGAGTTTCATTATTTTCGAACAAATCTGCTTGCGAGTCATTGCGAGACACAGCGAAGACCGACGCATTAATTGTGTCAACAATAAAACCGATAAAAAAACCACTTATAGACGAAAATTTGTAATAATTATTTGGCGATCATAATTGAATTGTATACCCCATACTGCTCGTTTACAACACACGACATGTATTAAATAATATTTTAACGATTGTATTTAATTCGTCCGGTCATAAACATTTCATCGAAATCATTTGTGATTAGATTTTTTTTGTTACAATTATGGAACAGAAAAACGATCGGCACCGTGGGCACAAAAATAGATATTATTTAATAAACAAAACAAAAAAAACGAACCGGAATTATTAATGCGATACGTAACAGTAGTGGGAACAAAAGGGAAGTAAATATTGTTATTTTATCGGGAAAGTCTGTTGCCTCAAATTTTCAACGAATAAGTTGTTACTCTAGTTGTTACTACACTATTATAATTGAATTATAGAAAAGTAATATTATACTCCTATACAAAATTGTACGGCCGTTTAATTTTGGTTCCTTTCTTTTTGGTTGTAAGTTCAACGGTTATTTACGTTATAAACAAAAATATCCCAATACTTGGCGAATATCTCTTAGTCGAGTATGACGTCCATCTGACAGCAGCAACATTAGATACGTACCATAATTATGACTATTATTCGTACGACAAGAAAATAGATATATATACGTATATCGTTGCAATAAAGTAATAATTAATTCCAATGGTACTCGTACACGATTCAGTCTCACCCACACTAACATTCATTTACTTCTCACACATGTTCCAAATATACGTGCCACATTAGTTGCCTAATCCGTTCTCCTTAGAATTGACCACGATCCAACGCCCTTACGTATATTTTACCAACCGGACATAATCCAACAAATGAACAAATTTCAAGTTTTAAAAATCTATTCGAATTTTATGAAAAAGATATGCAACAAAATAGTTTTTCTGTCGCAAATACCGGTTTCAAATTGTGGTATAAAAAATGCAAAAACTGATTCTTTACTTTACCACTAAATGCAATTGATAGTTTAAATTTATGCGATTTAAAAATATTTGAATCATAATTTATATTTTTGAAAATATTTGCAACGTTACCAGTAAGTACAAGTAAATAATAAGTTAATAATAAGCAAATTAGAAAATAATAGAACATACAACAATGATATATACATGAGGAGGTCATCCAGTGATAGAACCCAATATTCATTTTTTTTTTTTTACAAATTATGTATAAATGGTTAGTTGATTGTTTACCATTCAATAAATGTCGACACCATTTTCTCTTAAGACGGTGTGTGGGATTTCCAGGAAATGAGTTGGATACAAGTTTAGCAATTAGAATGTTAAGGTTAGTCCGTTATTTAGAAAATAATTTTTTTATAATGTTTTATTGGTTTACTGGTTCTACTTAAAAGTCATGTTGAAGTGTGAAATTGGAAACGTATCATGGTGCAGAAGAGATAATTCGGAAAGTGATGGATTGGATGTCTTTCGGGGTACGCATTTGGGATAGTTTTTCAGGAGCACAGATTTGGATTCTATAGGCCCAAATAGGTGTTAATACGAATATGCAGATTGTAATTTTTGTGTAAAAAGCTAATTTTGATATCAGAATTGCGCGAAGTAAATGAATTCAACTATTTTTGATGATTTTCCTTTTAGATTTGATGTAATGACCCCATGCCGATCTTTTATCAAGTACGAGATATTTAGCTTATGAGGATATCGGAATTGGTATTCCTTGGAAATGAAGAGAAAGGTTTGTATAGATTTATTTTCAACGTAAAAGTGATATATTTTTGATTTATCTGGATCGTTTATTTTTATTAAATTTTGTTGTTTTTTTTCTAAGTGGCTTATAACAAAGTAGTTTAAAAACCGAAAATTCGGATTGTAAGTCGTTACTTCTCGCCGCGTCGCCGGTACTATTGTCACGCGATCAATAAAAGTGGCGCGCTCTCGCGGAATGCTTCGTCGAGAAACAATCGGGAATTACCTCCGTGGCGCGTCACACGATTCGCTGCTCGCATTATCTATCTGCAGTGACGTGTGTACGTCCTAATCTTTGGTTATTACTACGGTCGATCAACAATATAGTTGCTTTCAACGTAAGAATTAAAATCGTACGGAAAATGTCGTCGTTTGTGTTCGACTTCGCCTCGGTGAAATCGACCGTATTCGAAACTACTACTAGTAGTTACGCCGTTGTCCAATTGAAAATACTCCGGACGTTACATTATCGCCCCCCCCCTTGACTACCTGTACGATTAATTTGAAATTTAAATTTCGGTACCCGTTTCCAATGGCTTTCGCGCAGTGGTAAGTAAATTGTCGCGTCCCGACACGGAATTTCACGGGAACGTTTCGATACGATTCCCCCCCCCTACTCATTCTGTCAGGGTTTCTTTTCGAGCGACTCGAAGTTTCCGTGATAATCGTGTTATCAGTGACCGGGTTACTTGTCGATCGGTTACCGCTGCGGATTTACGACCGTACGCGCCTAACCTAACCTAACCAACAAACAAACAAACGTTTACGGTCGGAACGTTTGAAACGTTTGCCGCACTCGAATTCGGCCCCGTAGCCTACGATCGAGAAAACGGCGTATTCAATTTTGTCCTGTACGTTTGTTCGAATAATTAACGCCGCCGTTTTATTTTACGCAACTCGATGTAATATCTGTAAACATTTTTCGGCAATCGCGTCGGGAATTTGTCGTTTTGAAAATATCATAACGATTGTGGTGTGTAGATATTAACAAAATGTAAGTAAGATACTCGACACTGTTGTATTCAAATTGTTTTTAATTTTCTTCCTTTTTTTTTTTTTCTTTCTATAGAACACGATGAATCGTCGGAAAGTATCGCTGCCTTTTGACCAACATTTCATCGGGTAATTTTACATATTATTGTCTAATAGGATTGTTTAAACTTATACTATGTGCAGGACACTATTACCGTACACATTCAATCTAACCGAATAGAATCATAAAAAAAAAAAAAAAATAATGAATGTTGTTAAAATTTGCTTAGTTCGGACCTAATCTAATATATTCGTGTTAAGATCTCTTTATGGTTTTTTAATAATTTTTTTTTTTTTTAATCGTGAATACTGCAACTTTCTAGATAGAAACATGCACCTACACACCGGATACAACAACGACACGAAGAAATTGGTTTTGAGTTTTAAATTCTGAGTTCGACTCGTTAAAATTTCTTTTTAAATAGCAATGTTTATCCCAGTGGCCAGATTGATGGGTTCGAATATAGACGGCATATCCGTATAAAATTTTTCGGTAACTGCATAAATTGTGGTAAATGATATTGGTGTTTGCAATATAAAATGTAATTAATTTTTTTTTTTGTTTTTTGTGATAAAAATTGAAAAAAAAAATCAACCATATAATTTAGGATGGGGCCCAGTAGTACACAATTTAGGAGAGAGACTTGCCAGTATTTGCTGACCGTTAAATCAGCCACAACTGGTTTATGCCCCTCACTTTTAGTTTTTGAAATAGTAATAAAATACTAACACTGGCTTGCCAGTAAACTTTTCTACACCCAGCCAATTAAAAATAATAATTTTTTAATAAAACATTAAATTTAAAATATTGTGAAACGGTGATTATTTTGCCTATCATATTGTTAATTCTATAATTTATCTGGATTTTAAAATGTCCTCAATAATGTGTTGTACACAGCTATAAAAACATGATTGTTATTTTTTAATTTATCCAAAGAAATTTTTAAAACTGATAGTTTGATTTTCTACTGGAATACTGATTGTTTGAAATGTACCAGTCCAAATATAAATATTACATTATTTACAGGAGTACTTGTAATTTTGGTTTGAGATTAAATTTTTTTTTTTTTTATATGTAACCATAATCTTTCCATTTGTCAAAATCAATTTCTTCAAAATATTATATTATTATGTCATTTATATTGAGATGACTGTGTATTTTAGAGTTAAATGGAATAAAATATTCAACAATTATTGTCAATCCATTTTTTAAATTTTTTTTTTATTAATATAATCATTTTTTTTTTTTTTTCAGTTTGATTTCAAATATAATCAAGCCTACCATTGTAGTTTCTATATTTGGTAAATCCACTCTGCGCTCAAAATCATGCAAAGCTTCCTTCGTAAACGACTTTTACGATTTACCGATTTTCAATAAATCAACTGTGGAAATCAATTTAAATAAAAACCTCGAAGTAAAATAAATCTTTTATTTTAGTATGCTTATGCAAATTGACATATTATATAATTTTAGCTAAGTTATAAATGTTTTAATTGTAAATAATATATACAGTCAATCATATTGGATTATTAGTAATTTGTTGGCCACTCGTTAAAAATTGTGTAACTCTAAAATTTAAAATTGTCATTCATATTGTATACACTAAAAGCTACTATGATGTAGTTATGAACATATTATAATTATTTTATTTTTCTTTAGTAATCCAGTATAAGACTATTCTAAACATTTTTTTTTTTTTGTTAGTAATACACATTAATAATAGTTAATTATACAATAATTTTCTATATATAATAGTTAATCGCTCTGGTTTTATTTGTTACCAATAGTTCCAAGGTTGTTATAGTTTTGTTTTATTTTATATTATGGACTACAATAAAATCCTTATTTATTTAACAATATGGTAAAAAATGTTTCACTCTCATTTAACGGACCAATTTTTTATTATTATTCTATAATTAATGTTTATTACTATTGTAATTTATAGAGTACACACTAGTTAATTTGATATTTGAGAATACATACAGTGTGCCCATATCATATTGTATTACCAAAAATTATTGTTATCAACTAATAGAGCCGATAATAGCATTTTTTTCCCCAACTAAGCCTCACCTCTAAATTTAATAGTTTGTGTTTCATATTACTGTATAATTTTTAAACTGTTCCACTGAATTATTTAATTACATAATTATTAATAATTTAATTTAATTGTTTTGCTTTTGCTATTCTGTTACTCAGTTTTCTTATGGAAAATGGATTCAAGAAAAATGTAGGTTTTTTTTTTTATTATTATTAAACAATTCATAATATATTTATTCACTTAAAAATACTTTAAAATAATAATTTTAATAATTGTATTGTATTATATTTTTTAGTCCATTGATTGTTTTTATGATGAACTTGGTGGTATTGTTTATCTTCATTTAACTGGTGCTTTTGATAGCCATTTAATTGTACAAAATATTGAGCAATTTTCCACAGAAATTGAAGAAAAAGTAAAAAATAATTATCTTAAAATATATTAGTTTTTATTTTTCTATCTTATGATTAGTTTGCTTATTAATGATTTGTTAATTATATATTTAGGGTTTTTTGAGAGTTTGGTCAGCAATGAAATACAATTATGCACGTTCAGTATTCTATTTGTTTAGTGTATCACACATTGTTCTACTATCACATCCTGTACCTGTATTTGATATCAGCTATTTAAACTTTTTCAAATCAATTGATAGATTTAGGTTAATTTATTTATCATTATTCTTTAAATAAGTTTTTAAGTTTAGATAAGTAGCAGCTTTCACATGTACAATTAATATTCCAGACCAAGGATTCTACAGGCGATGCAAAAAGCTTTGTCAAAAATACCTGATGTTACTAGGGGTTGGAAGACAAACGCCAGAATGTGTCTGCCAAGATTATTGTTTTATTATGAGACGTGTCCACATGAATTTAAAAAAATTACGTAAGATAATTACCAATATAATATTATTAAAATAGGCTTATTGAAAAAATATATTAATAACATTATTAATTATACATAGGCGAACAAATGGTCCGTGTCATCCGAGCTTAAAAAAATCTCAACACTCTTTGGAGAATCAAATCTATAGCTTGTTAAAAGGAAAAAGAATTCTATCGAAAGACTAGTAAAATTATTATTTTATACTCGTGACACATTTTTAAAAAAAATATATGTACTATTGGGTTTTTTTTTTTTTATTTTAGTACCAAATTATTATTTGATGTCCCAGCTTATCAAGAATTTGTACTGATTGAAGACTCTTTCGATCAAGCCTTCGACTGGAATGAATTTTTATCTAACTCAATGGTAACTAGGTGTAATAGTTTATCAACTGGTATGTGTATGCATGAAATGTAGCATGCTTTAATAAATATGAGAAATAAGAAATCATTTAATTTCATTGTTTTATAGAAGTGGAAGAATGTTTGACGGAATTAAACCTGGAAGATTCTCAATGTGAAAACATGTTTCTTAAATGTGAATATAAAATTAATTGTATACAAAATCAAACTAATAATTAAAATATTGTTTTGTGTTGTATATTCTATAGGTCACAATATTAAAAACTTCTTATTTAATCATATTAATGTGGGATTGACATCCGGATTTCGTGATACCGCTGCCAAACTACAGTCTAAATACTTTTTCGAGGTTATATAAAATATTTAGTTTACAAATAGACTTAAAAAAAATAAATTATAATAATCAATAAATTAATACAAATTGCCACAGATAAATTGTGTTAATTATAACTAAACTGACTCATCTATGTATCCATTTTTATTATTTGTATTTTGTAATTAAAGTTTTATGGAATTATAACTTGCGGTTAACTTAATTTTAAAAAAAAAAACAGGAATATTTTTAAAATAATTAATTATATTGGATGAAATTATTAATTTTTTATAATAAGTAAATAATTTCATGGAGTTTTTATTATTGTTTTTTTTTTTTTTAAGTTTTATTGTTTTTAAATAATATTTTTTATTCCATTATATGGAACCGAAAAATAGAAATATTTTTAATAATAATATTAACCTGTCTTTAAGTAATATGTTTGTTTTTCTTTTTTTTTTTTTTAGGCTCCTAAGATTGGTACATGGTGTCAAGTAGCAAATAGATTGTATGATTTAATTGTTTTGACAAAGGACCTCGATGACAAGTCTAAATTTGCTATGGAATCTTTGAGATTATCGTTTGATACCGATACTAATTTTAGCAGGTTACTTTGTCAAAAAGCACAGTCGTTGGCTTTGGCAGTGTACCGGAATAGATTGCCATTACGTTATAACAAACAATTTCATGAAAAACGTGTAAGTATTATGATAAAATGGGTGTAAGCAGAAAGTGTATTAGATAATTTATTTTGTGTGTACTTTATAGGTAGGCAAGGCATTCGAAATGTTTTATCAATACGCCCGTGGGCCTCAATTATTGAGCTACGCGCAGGGATTAGTAGAAAACTTGGAATATATTTGGATGACCAGTGGTTGTCAGAAGTGTGAAAGTCGCTTTTCCACTGCAATTCCATGTTCACAGCCTGTGCCAGAAGAGTGTTGACGAACCAACAGAGTAGTTTACACTAGATACTGATTAGGTTTAATTGCTAAAAAGTTGATAAACTTAACTACCCAGTTACATATATATTTATTTGCTTGCTTGCTTTAGTATTCCATCTATACATTTTATTTATATTCGCCGTGGATAATTTTCAAAAGGAACTAAAATTATACCCATGTTTTTTTACAATTCTTGTACATAAAAACATTGTTATAAATAAATTTGTAGATAACTAAAAGCCTATAGAAAGGTATAAATGGGTTAATGCTAAAAGGTACCACCACCAAATATTTTTAATTGGATGACCTAGTATTGGAATAGGGTTTACGGGGAATGACTGAGGGAGGGGAGTACCAATTTACAATTTCAAATTTTTAACCCTTTTGTTACAATGCAACTTATTAATTTTTAAATGGCAACATATTTTTTTCCCTGTAGATTCTGGTAAAGTACTTTTTTTTAAAAATACGATTATTGTAAAAAAAAAAAAATTGTATTTAATTACAAAATTAGTAAATTTCTAGTATGTTGAAATTTAATATTTACGAATAATCCGTTTTTGACGAAATTTTAATAAAAAAAAACTTATTCCTTTACGTAATTTTCTCTCATTTTTGCATTCATACTTCTGAAATAAAATAGCTAAATATTGAAGGTAATGAAAATTTGAAATTAAGATTTATTTATTTGCAATAATTTTTTTATCTAATAAATTGCTTGATGTTATCAATTCAGATGTTTAATTGGTCTACTATCAAATTATTACATGCCATTCATATTTTGTTTTTTTTAAATTTTATACATTAATAGGTGTATCCATATATACAATAGTTTTTAAATGCCCCATAGAATGGGGTTAAGTCTCAGGGGCGTTGTTTGGGGGTGGGGAATACCCCCCAAAACAATTTACATTTTGATTTTTGACAGTACATGTTGCCATTGCATTAGTTTGGAGTTTAATAATATAATAAATTCAGCTGCAGTAGTAATTAATTATTTTTTTTTTTTGTAAAAATAAATATCCATAAGGTAACCAAAACAATGAAATTTAACATAATTAATTTTATATTTATCACTGGATAATTGTTCCTCACTAATATTCCCTACAATTAATAAATTATTAATCATAGGTACATTACCACATGTTGCTTCAGCTGAAAGTAGCTTTTCCAATAACCTTCCAAGATTATAATGCTTATAATTATAATAACATTACATTAACTTTGCTACTAAGATACTAAGAACAAAATTTAGTTTATTAGTTTAATGGTTTGTTATAATGTATGATTATTGGTTTTCATAATGGCATTAATATTAAAATATAAATAAGTATACTGATTATTTATATTTTACACTTTTTGACTTATTGTAATGTTGCTTTTGCTTTTCTATAATTAATTTTTCTATTCTTGCTCATTAGATAAACAACATGGTTGAGTTTAAAAATGAAACAAGAACATATTATCCACCCCTTTGCATACATGAAACAAATATTTATAATTTGTAATATAATTTTTGTTATAATCATATGGTTATATATTTGTAGGGATTCATTTATATTTAATATATACAGTAAAACAGTCAATAATTAAATTAACTTTAGTATTGTGAGTAACTTGAAAAGTTGTTTACCTTAAATTGCCCCCCCTTTTTTTTTTTAGTACAATATTCATGAAGATGAATTTAGTGAATGTCCTATGTTATTGAAATCATCCTATGTGGTTCTGTTATTCCATTAGAAATAAAGATATATACTCAAAACAAATTCTAAATAGTAATTTTAACAACTAGTAGGCTGATATTATGTAACTATAAGCAATACATAGTTCAAAAATGCAATTTAAATTTTTATAATAGATTTTTGTTTATTAAATTGCATGTAAAAGAAATAACATAAATATAATATAAGTGCAGTAGCAACATTTTTTTATAAGATTTCATAAGAGACCATTAAATCTATTTTTATACCAGTACAAATTTAAATTTATTAAAAAAACAAATACAAAATTTGTTTTAGATATTAATTAATACTGAAATATCTAAAATAATGATAAAATAATAATAACAAATAAATGTATGGGAAAATGTGTATATATGTATATAATACAAATATGTAAAAAAAAAAAAAAAAAAAAAAAAAAAAAAAAAAAAAAAAAAAAAAAAAAAAAAACCTGATCAGTGGCTTGAATTTATAGGACAGGCGGTCCAAATTTTTACAAACATTCCATCCCCTCAAAAAATAGAATTAATTTTTATTAATGCATGTAGCTGGGCAGCTTGTTATTAACAAAAAAATATTAAAATTTAAATATTACTATATTAACATTAATAGACATTAATAATGTTTAACTAATTATTCTGTGATTTTGCATGTACATTTGGCAAACTTATTGTTAATTATTTAATCAAAATCTATTGTGTATGTCATTTTACTATGTATTAAAATATAAATAAATTGTTTTAAATAAATTATGGAATCCACTTGGCAGCATTTTTGATTTTATTCCTTCAAATACTAAAAAATGGAATAATTAAACAAATTGTACATTTCCATTTGCAGCGAAATTGAAATCAAAAAAGTGGTACTGTCGACCAAATTCAAATTTGTTTTCAGTATTCTTATCGCTTCACTAATCAATGGGAACTACTTAAACTATCGGTGAAAAATGTTGTGTTGATGTATGAATATGATTAGATTTGATCCAGTACTATTCAGTCTCTCTCGAACGCCATCGTTTCAGTTTGCTGCTCCGTTAAACTCAAATCGAGACGGATTTTTCTATAATAAAATAAAATAAATTCAATTAGCTGCAAATTATGCGAATATCATAGATATTGTTTGTCTATGATGAATGTCATAGTAGATTTTGTAGGTGGGGGGGGGGCCATCAAAATAAATTAAATAAACAAAATTTTATACCTATAAAGATAAATAAATTTGATTAACATACAGTGTAATTATAAATAATTATCATATAAACCTAACAACTGCTATTAAACACTATAGGTAAGCAGTGGATTATAATTCTAGACTCTAGTACTAATTAATAAGAAGTATATTGAAAAAAAAAAAAAAAAATGTTAATATAAAGGTCCAATAATATTTTATTTTTACTTTGGTTTTTAACAATGGGCGCCCCTCTCCCCCCACCCCCGAAGTATCAGGAAACATTTTAAAAATAAATTACCTGACCAACAAGTGTAATAATTTTTTTAACGTTTCCCATGAGATTAACAAATAAAATAGATTACTATATATGTATAAATAAAATGTAATATTATTGAACATTTTACATTTTTTTCAACCCCCCCCCCCTCACGAAATTTGTATATAATAAATATTATTTATTTTGTATTTTTAACGAATATTTGACAATTTTATACACACTACTGTGATCACAGCGAATAATCCATTTAAATATTTGTTCGGTTAAAACCATAAAGAAAAAAATAATGTATTATGTTTGATTTGCATGTTATATTTAAAGTAACAAAAAAAAAAAAAAATAAAAAATTGGCAGGATTGGATATACTGATGGCGACTACTGAATGACTACTAATCATTAAGTAAATACATATTTATATTCTATTGAATACTGTCTGTCTACCAAAATTGTATAGTCGACTAAGTGACGAAATACAATTTTATGTCCGTTGATATCATAGTTTGCAAGACAAAATTATTATAATACAAATTCTTTAGTTGTCAGTAATACTATAGAGTCTTACCATTTTAGAGTCGTACGATTTCCAGTAGCTGTGCATGTCGATTTGTAGTAGTAGTACTGGAACACCTCTACGCACTGAAATTTTAACGAAATAAACGATAATCAGTGTACGTAAACAATTATTTGTATTAATTGTATTACTTATCAATATAGTATATGGGACTTCACCAGTTTGACCTGCAATGAGTTAGGCACCTATATAGTAAATCGTATGAGAACGTCATTACTTATAAATATTTATTTATACGATATCAACGACATCCCTACACAATAGAAACCAATGAAGAATTATACAGAAATGTTAGAGCCGTCAGATTGATTTTACCTCGACATCTACAACGAATAATCAATCGTGTACCGATTTTTAAACCGGAACAACTGAACTTCTAGTCCCTTAATCGTTAATTTCCACAAATAATCTTTCGATCGACCGATTTCACATACTATAGATAATAAGAATTTGATAATTATCATGCAATCGCAATGTTATCAGAAAACATTTATTTTACCGTTAAGTTTTAAAATTTATGGCGGTATAATTTTATTTAATATTGTATCGTGGCATGTATAGTGTTTTTATTATAATTTACATTATAATAATTCAAATTTAAAAAGAAAAAGAGATATATTTTTATCTGGTATATTAATTTTGATAACAAACTAATACCACTACTGCGGTTATAGTTGCTACTATCTATAATCGCGGTTACGACGGGAATCACGGTATCTCTGGTTTTATTCTGGCGCGTCAACCCGGGGCATTCGCACATCTGTTGTTACTTGTTGTTCTCATATTACAAGTAAAACGTCCAACCTCCGATATCCGTGGTTTTCGATATTATCAAGTTTGCCTTATAATCAATAAGGTAAACCAACGTAGTTGGACGACTCGAGTTTAACTTCACTCGGGATCTAAAAGTCTCCCAATAAATACCAAAGATTGTTGAAAATTGAAACGTTATTGTGTCGAAAACCAAGATGGAATCGCCGCAAAACGACGGTAACGTTGCGTCGTACAGTTTCGGCTTCACCGGCGAAACCATGCGCAAAAATTTCCTCAGGTAGTACATTTTTGTTTTTATCTTAAGAAACCCCCAGGGCGTGTGATATATTTAATTCGAATTGTACGTTTGCAGGAAAGTCTACAGTATTCTCATGTGCCAGCTGCTGATCACATTGGTCTGCGTGGTCGTCGCGACGTTCCACCAGCCGACCAAAAACTACATAGAAGCGCACCCAGTTCTCGGTTTAATTGCCATGTTCGTCACTTTCGGTATTTTAATCGTTCTCGCGTGCTGCGACGATTTGCGCCGCAACTCCCCGACCAATTATATCCTGCTGTTCGTGTTTACTGTTGCCGAATCGTTTCTCATATCGGTCACCGTCACCCGGTTCTATCCGTACGAAATACTCCTGGCCATCGGCTTGACCGCGTTAATATGTTTCGCCCTCGCGGTATTCGCGGTTCAGACAAAATTCGATTTTACCATCGTCGGCGGTTTCCTGTTGGTCGCCGTTTTGGTATTGCTGGCCGGGTCTATCGTTTCCGTATATTTCCCGGGTAAAACCATCACGCTCGTTATTTCGTGCGCCGGCGTATTGTTATTCTCCCTGTATTTCATTTACGACATTCAGCTGATGATCAGCGGCGATCACAAATATTCCATTTCACCGGAAGAATACATATTGGCAACGTTAAACGTCTACGTCGATATAATCAATATCTTCGTACACGTTTTACGTATTATCGGAGTTAAACAGTAAATGTTATTGCGCCGCCATGATATCGTTATTCATTTCTTTTAAACGATATATATATATTAACTGTACAATTTTTTTTTACTACTTAACATTTAAATATTTAGATTATAATTTATTTCTTCTAGTATTACACATTACCATACGGCGGTACTTTGTTGTTTTAGTCGTGTTGAGTAAGATAGTTTGAAAACGATTTATTGCGTAATCGCGCAAAACAAAATTATTATTATTATTATTATTATTATAAAATACTAAGCTAAGACATTACGATTTGTATTTAATTTTTACCCATTAGTTGATGTGTGCAGAACATATTTTTTTGATATTTGTGACCAATATAAATACACAACGATTTAAGACGAAATAATATGGACAATTATTACTTTAATATATCAAAACGTATAATTTATCGAACATTGCTCAGAATCGTTTTATTTTTTTTTTGTTTTAATTTCCCCTCCTATATTCTACCTTTCCAACTTCCCGCCTACGACAGTTCGCCCGTTCGTGATGCGAAGCGTGTCGGTCTTTTTTTTTTTTAAATTAAATTATTATAATAATTATCGCAAACAAGAGGCGATGGGTAAAAAGTGACGTCAAATTTGGTTTCAGCGCATGTAAAGCACAAAAAAAAAAAAAAAAAAGCCGGGCACCAAAATATGTGTTTTGCCACAATGGTAGTGTTCAACTGACATTTTTTTGTTATTATGACAATAATTATTGGTATTCGATGTATTCGTACGAACAATCTGCTAGAAAAATGGCGAAAAACCTTTTCGCCATTTGTCAATAAGTGATAAATAAAAGTGCATTTTGATTAAGAAACATACAATTGGGAAATAATATAATGAATTAATTGCAATATTGTTCAGACTTTTGATATGCAACCTCCAGCCTCCAGGTGAATTCTACAAACTAATGTGTACTTATATTTAAAAAAAAACTTCAATTGAAGTTTCACATTTTTTCACGGGATGCAAAACCACTGTTGCAAATTAAAATCAATACCAAAACTTCGGCCGCGAACAATATTAAAGACGAAACTAATACATTTCCATATACAAATTGTTCAATTATAACATATTAAAATGTATAATTCAAAAACCTATTTTTATAGTATATAATATACTCTATGAATATTTCAACTAATTTCATAATTGATTGTTAATTTTTTATCAATTTATTTATGTCATCTGATAACGACAAAATTATTAAGTGATAAAAAAAAAACGGGCATTAACCATAGATAATAGAAAATTGATAGAACACTCGGGTAAGAGAGAAAGTCTGGTTCTCTCTGTCTATCCATAAGATAATCGCTAACATATTGTAGGTTATTGTTACCACAGAAAAATTGTTTGTAAAATTACAAAAAGACTGTTTAATACTATAAACTCAATGAAATTATCTACATCTACACGTTAAAAATGAACAAAAAAATAAACAAACGCTTGGGATGCATTTTTGCGTACTCTTGTATCCTGCAAATGACGCCACTGCACTGTAATTTCTCGCTCCCAGTACAACAGTTTAAAAACCATTATTTTTATTTCTAAATATATTTTAATACCTATATAATATATTTTTACATTTTTGCCTTCATAATGTTTTTAAAGTTTATATTGTAACATTTGCAATTAGTTAAAATATTTGTAATCTTACCAGTATCGTACATTATTTACATCAATTCTTTTTTTCTCCATATTTTCTCACGATTAAATAGATTTTATTCTAAATGCATAATATATTTGCATAAATATTTGTTTATTAGGTAGGTACACCTTATCTGAATACAAGGGCGGCTTATTATTTTTCCGACTTTGTTGTTCTATTACCTTATGATGATATTTTAAATCGAAACCGCTTGTACCTACACACAATTTTTATTATTAACTCGACATACTAATATTTTGTTGTTTTTTTTTTTTACTTTTATTTACCAAATATATATTTATTTATTTTTAGTTTTAATTCAATTTTGATATTTTATTGTGTATTAATTTTATTGTTAGTTTCACTTTTTGGTATTACTAGGATGTGTTTTATTTTCTTTGTGTTTGCGAAACAAGTATTGGACAAAACAACCTGATTTCAATCGCCGACTTTACAGCAGCTTACTCTAACATTTTGGATCTAGTAGGTGGTGCTTTGAAGAGTTGATTTTGTCAAAATCTTTGTACTCTTTATCCAAATGTTAGGACAAAACCCAAACATATTATGTACCTGAATAATACCTGAATTTTACGTATAAACTCAATGTTGATTTTTAATTTTTTTTTTGTAATAATCGATTTGATATTTGTATGATAGGAAAAATATAAAAGCCACTTTTTTTTTTAATAATATAATAATATAAAGTAAAATGTTAATAGACAATGTATATTAATATAATATGATGTTAACAGAGTTTTTTAATGTTATGACTTTAATAATAAAAATGTGTTATATAATATAAAATGAATATGAAAAAATTGTTTTATAATTTGCTCGTACGTCAACTTGTTAGGGTCCTAGAGAGACCTTAGGAACCGATATTCATCGGTTCAAAGTTCCCGGCGAACTCCTAATTCTTGTTGTATGTGATTGCTCTGTTGTCATCGCTATATAAAACAGAAAAATAAATTACAACGGTGTATGTAATCTTATTGGAATGTTTCACAAACGTGATAATATACTTAAAGGCAATGCATGCGATAGTACTAGGGTATCTAATAATCGCAGGAAAATATATAATTGTTCGTGAGAAGAAGACTGATTTCCGTGGGTTTAAAGTGTTTCAACAGTCCGACAAGGACAAAATTGTATTTTTAACTGTAAATTGCGATAACTATAAAACAAAGTTACCTTTCGTCCGGGTTTAAAGCTGGGGTCGCATCGAGAAACGTGTTCTTAGGATATTTGTCAGGAAAATGCACTCCGACGACATCGCTATGCAAAAGAGAGAAATAAATTCCAACAGTGTATAAAAATTTTATTTGAAATGTTGAAATCGTGTAAAATACTTTATGGCGACTTATAACGATGGTATAAGTATTTGACACTTTATTGATAACATATATTTTGAATTCGTAAAAATATATAACTACCTTGCAGATGACTCTATTTTGCCGGGCAACAAACTTCTTTGATTTCTGTACAAGCCGTCAGTGGTTTTGTTGTGTGCTAAATGCTCTCCTTCTAAATAACGACAAACACGAATAAATAATATTGAATGGTTTATCGATGGATATAATATTAATACTGTACCTGTATATTTTATATATGTGACATTTTTAGCAGTCATGCCGACGGTCTTGGTCGGCTTGGCATGCAGTACGACGATTAATATAGCCGCGAACAAGACAAATAATGCAACGACGGCGGGTTTCATCGTGAATCTAGAAGTTTTCAAATTCTGAAAATCTAAAAATTGAATTTAAATATAGTAACCGCGTAAGTAAGTTAAATACTATACGAATGACGATGCGAAAATACCAGTGACGAGTGTGTATATTATAATATAATATAAAAACACACAAAAATACACTGATGATTCGGGCGCAAATCGACTCCTTTATATAGGTATTCATCTCATGACGTGACCGGCGATGTCCACTCCTTTCCCGACGATTCTAAAATGGTGGCAACCTTCCTCCTTCCATAGGCACTGTGTTTAAAGTCAATGCGTCATTATCGTAGCCAGATGTATGTTCGGACGGGTGGAGATAAAGAGGTATTTAAATGATCGATTAGACCGACACGTCTCAGAACCATTGTCCGTTTTATATTATATTAATTGTTTCGTAGTAACAATAAAAATAATTATTAAATTATGGATGTCGTGACAAGCGAAAAGGTGGGGTGGAAATGACCATTCAGAGAACGGAATTTAAAATTTCGGTTCCAGAAAATGTCATGAGATGACGTATAAACGTTGGATGTGCTTTTGTAAAATAATTGTCCACTTTAGAAATAGAGAGATGCAACGAGCATAATCACAGAAATTGTAGATAGCGAGGTTCTGGATAGGATTCAATTTATCAAAAGGAGGTAGAAGATATTTCTACACGACCTTCGAAGCTCATTAAATCCTATTTAAAATATTGTGACATACCTACGATAAATTGGATCGATTTGAAATTAATAAAAAATAACATCCATCGTCTTCGAAGACAGTACTGTATTCAAAATCACCTAAAAGCACAAAAGAAACGCAAAATACTTTTTGCACAATAAACATCACTACAGAGGCAAACAATTTTTATTTTGTAATTATTTGGTAGAAAATAAAAAATAATCATTAAGATTGAGCGATAAGATTAGTTATTTGCTAATTTGTATCTTTTAGACTAGGACTATCTTATTATTATTATTTTTTGTTTTTTATTTCACCCGTACACCAAGGTAACCTATAAATCAACCGAAACAGTTAGATTTTCGTACCGAAAATACCAAAAACTACGTGTCAGCCCCCTTTAAGGTTAGGGGGTCGTTAATGTTATTGCCGAGCTAGAACTACATCTATTCAAAGTTTCAGCTATATCCGTTCAGTAGTTTTAACGTGAGAGGGTAACGTACATGCAAACATCCTCTTGCATTTATAATATTATTTATAAATAGGATAATATCCAGCCCTAAAGGGATCAAAAGAGATAAAAACCTTTGTGGAACAGAAATCAAATTAATAATTTTTGAAATTACGAAGTTATCGATAAAAACGTGAAAACACATTTATTCCACTTTTCATCCCATTATGAGTGAGTTTTGGTAAAATACCATTCTAATCTCACTCCTACACCATAAGAAATAGATTCCACCAAAATGTCCAGTCTCTAAGTCCAAAGGTTTGGTCTAGGCAAGTGAGTGAGTGTAGCGGACATCTTCCTTTATTTATTTAGATTAGCAGGAGCACTTTGGCCCGTCTGGAAATAGGAATTTTCCAGAGGGCCTGGTTAACAGTTTTCAAACAATAAGGTCTTGTTGATTGACCTATATGTTTATTTTCTCCAGTCTTTCAAACTGTTTTATAAAATTTGATTATTAATAAAACTAACTCGAAAAATTAAACCATTCATTGTGAATATTTTACGGTAAATTT